>PDUO01000030.1:1984-456981 GCA_003008705.1 Pezicula radicicola
TATAGATAGAAGATATTATACTTATATATAATACTACTTTAGAAAAGAATATATTATTAATTAGAAAACTAGATTTTAAGTAACTTAGATTATATAAAATATATTATACTAATAATAAGAAGGGTTATTATAAACTTAAAGAAATAAATTATAATAAGTTAAAATTAAATAGAACTTATATAGAAAACTATCTAAAGTTATTTATTAAATATAAATAATACTTCTATTCTCTTAAAGAGAATAATATTAATAATAATAATAATAATAATAATAATATTAATAAATCTATCTCTAAAGAGAATAAATCTATATATAATAAAGTACTAATTATTAAAATAACTATTTAATTACTAACTTTAATAGATAAATAGAAAGTTTAATATATAATTTTTAATAATAAAACTATTAAATAAGAGTCTAGAAGACCTCTATAAATAGAAGTATTTCTTAGCTCTAGGATACTAGAGCTTCTAGTCTTTATATATCTAAAGCTCCTCTTATTACTAAGAAGAAAGAATATTATAAGTCTATATTTACTAAGTATAATATTCCTTTATTAAAAGATAATAAATTATCCTAATTCTTTTATTCTTTATAACTAGAAGTAGATATAGATTATATACCTTATAATATAGATTAAGGTCTTCCTCTACTATCTAGATACTATATATATAAGAGAGTAATATTATATCTATAGCTTTAGTTTCTAAGAAGTAATACTAAGTACTTAACCCTCTAAAATAAAGGAGGTTAAACTTATAAGAACTTAAAAGAATTTAGGAAATAACCTAGAAGAGCTTTAGTATAGAAGCTAATAACTCTTACCCTAGTATAAAGATAAAAGATATAAAGACTATTTACTTAATTAAAAAGTAATAGACTACTAAGTAAGAACTAATAAATTAATAAGTTTTTTTAAAAATAAATAAAAAGTATCTATAGAAACTATATAGTATTAAACTAAGACTAAAGTCTTAAAAAGATAATAGATTAAAAGGTTTATAATAAGATAATAATTTCTATAAAGTAAAGAAAGGCTAGTAATAAGTTAATAAGAATCCTTAAAGAAAAAGAGTATAATTAAAATAAAAAAGGATCTTTAAAAGAGTTTAAAGTCTAAAGGTTAAATATAAGAATTTAAGTAAAATCTAAATAATAATATAATAATAAAATAAATATAAGAATTTTAAGTAGAAAACTAGATATTTATAAATAGATAAAATAATTAAGAGTCTAGATTCTAGATTTAAAGATTATTAAAAATCTAAGAGTTATTAAAGTTAAAAGTCTAGAAGTCTAGAGAGATTTAATATTAAATAACTAGAAGATATCCCTAAAAAGAAAAGAGGGTAAGGTTTTTAGGATCCTAAAGTATACTATTTAAATAGTTATATAATCTAAAGTTAGTAGAAAAAGAAGGTATAAAAAGTAATCTATAAAGGAAGAGTTATAAGGAAAGGTTATAAAGGAGGATAATAACTAAATAAAAGATATAAAGAAAACTAAGGAAGAGAGCTCTATTAACTTAAAATAGTTTAAACTAAATAATTAAATAAATACTCTCTCTAAAGTAGTATTATAGATTAAAGTTATTATTATTAATATTATTAATATTATTAATAATTAATAATAAAAAGAAGAGATACTAATAAATTAATATATTATATAAGTAGTTTAGATATATAATTAATAAGACTTAGAAAAGAAGAAGAAGATACTTTCTAGGAAAAATATTAAAGATTTAAAAATAACTTAAACTATATAAAGATAAAAGTTAAGTTTAAAAGAAGCTTTAAAAGGGATAAGATAAGTCTATTTCTAAAGGAAATAAAGAAGTTACTATTAATTAGAAATTAACTATTAATTAATAATTAAATAACTATTATATTAATAAGACTAAAGTAAAAGTTTAGTTTAGATTAAATTAATACTAATATAATATTTAATTTATCTAGATAAAGTATTATAACTTTAAGGTATAATAATAATATAAATCTCCTTTTTCTAAAGAAGATAATCTTTCTTAAAAGAGAGTTAATCTCTAGGAGAAAATTTATAAATAGATTTAAAACTAAGGTATAAAATATAATTTAGATTAGAGAAACTAATAATTTAGATTATTATAATAGATATTAATATATATTATAAAAAGAGAGGAAAAAATACTTCTTTTAATAATTATTAAATAAAAGAAATCTAAAAGTATAAAGTTAAAAATAAATAGTTATTAAATTAAATAATAATAAAAAAAGGATTTAAATTAAATCTTTAAAGTTAATATAGATTTAAGCTAATTATATTAAGTAATCTTTAAACTTTAAATAGTTTTAAATATACTTAAAGTATACTTTAAGTAAACTTACTATAATTATTTATTTATAGATAATAATTAAATAAAGATATTAAAAGATCTTTTAAAGATTATAAGAAGCTTAAGAGATAGATATATAATAAAAGAATAAAGGAAAAATAATATACTTATATATATTAAAACTAAAGAATAAGTAATAAAGAGTAAAAAGAAAGAGATTATTAGAAATTAAAGTTATTATTAAAAGAATTAAACCTAAATATTAATATTATTAGTTTAATCTAAAAAGTATAAAAAAAGAAAAAAAGAAAATACTCTTTTTTAGTATAATTTATTCTTAAAACTAATATTATTATTAAAGTTTAAATAATAATAAAGAAAGGAAAAAGAATATTATTAATAATAAAGAATAAATATAAAAATATATATTAATAATATTAGTTTACTCTAATATATATAAAAGTATATAAATAAAAAGGAAAAAAGTACTTTTCTTTTATATTATATATTAAATATAAAGATAAAGATATTATTAAAGTAAGATAATAATAAAAGTTTAATTAGAAGTTTTTAAAAGTTAACTAAAAGAAGAAAAAAAGAGAAAAGATACTTATTTATATTATTAGAAAAAGAAGATAAAATTATTATAATTTAAAGTTTATTATAAAAGTAAAGATTTTAATAAACTTAGAATTATAAAATAATATTAGTTTATTTTATAATACTATAAAAAAAGAGAGATAGATTTTATTAATATATAGTTTATTAATAGTAAAAGAAATTATTAATCTTAGATAAAGTTATTAATAAAAAGAAAAATTTAAATTAAAGATTAATCTATAATTAGAGATAATAATAAAAGAAAAAAGAAGAAGATTATTTATTAAAGAAAATAGAAAGTTTATATAAGTTTAAGAGTTTAAGATTAAAAGTAAAGTTATAAATATAGTTTTTAAAAAAGTTAAATTTTAAATTAAAATTAATAATAAAGTAAATAACTTTAAAAAAACCTTATTATATTAAATTAATTTAGTTTTTAATTAGTATTCTTTAAGAATAAAAAGAAGAAAATACTTTCTTTTATTAAATAATTTATTAATAATATTATTAATAGAATAATTATTAAAATTAATTTAAAAGAGATTATTAAAATTAAAAAAAGAAGTAAAAAGTAATTATTTTAAAAGATTATTATATAAGTAATAAATATTATATAAAATATATTAAACTATTAATAAAATTATCCTTTATTTTAATATTATAATCTACTATTATTATTCTTTTATATATTTATTTTATTCTTAAATTTTATATTTAATTTTCTCTAGAATTTAAAAAAAACTAAAACTACTTAAGGGTAAGTAGTTAAAGGAAGAGGGAGATAAATATATTAGAGTAAGTTTTATTTTTAATTAAATAATTTAACTTAGTCTAAATTACTATATAAAAGTTTAAATAAGAAGTTTTAAAAATAATAATAATTTAATATTCTTTTATATTTACTTTATCTTTAATAATTTTAATAATTTTAATTATATTATATAATTATATTCTATATTTATTTATTATCTTATATTATAATCTTTACTTTATATCTTATATTTTTATATATATAGTTTAGAGATTTACTCTTTTATAATACTTCTTTTTATATATAAACTAAATTAATTTTATTAATAAGATAATATAAAAATATATATATTAAAGAAGATAAGAAAATAGTTTAAGAAGTATAAAATTTAGATTATTAACTAGTCTATATATAGTCTAGATATAAATCTAATTAAATATATCTAGTAAATAATAAAGTTTATTTTATATAGATAATATTTAGAGATTTATTTATTAAAGAATAATTAAACTAATATAAAAGTTTTAAAGGGTTAGATTAAAGAGGTATAAGAGGTAGTTCTATAAGAGCTTATTAATAAATTTATTCTTTCTATACTAAAGAGAGTATAAGCTCTATATAAGGTAAAGGGCTAGTATACTAAATATTAAAACTCTAAATTAAAGCTTTTAAATAAATATATTATTAGATTTTTATCTATTTTATTGGGTTTTTAAATAGACTAGGAAGACTAAGTAGGATAAATAGGAAATGGTAGGGTATTATATAATATAGAGCATGTACAAAGACTTTTTGAACCGAATTTTTATATATGATGAAATTGGCTGCTAACCCGCAGCTTCAAAATCGACGACAGCCCACTACCAATCTTGGATTTTTGTGCTTGGATTTTCGGCAGTTATGTCTGCAAATCTGCCCTTGAAAAGGCTTGCAAGGCACAACATTGCCGATGATAATCCAATCTATTTCCTGTATCTCGAAGCAAGTACTGTACTTGTGGTGACATGAAGCTCGGATACAGTTGTGTAGAGTGCTTCTCACAATTTCGGCCCCGCGGTCCCGGATCGTTGCGGGCCCACATTATCCCCACACTCTTTGTTGACATTAAAGTGACTTCAACATGGTTCCCCGCGAAGAATGAGGTTCAGAGCACACTTAATGTCGGCTCCACATAGAAAAAGGAGCCAAATTCTCTGCGGGAGTACCCAGATTAGCTGCAGGCCAATATCTACCAATCTGTACGGGAACTTTTTCGCTCTGAAATTCTTACTTTAGAGCTAAGTTCATCTTGATCATTGGCCAATTGAAACTTTGTAATATTGGTTATTTTCTCATTACGCGTCCTGTGGTGGCACATCTTATCCCATTCAGAAGTATATGTCAGTATATGGACAAACCGCCGGTTTTTGCTGTCTGCGTAACGGCCCCATGGAGAAGTTGACAGTAGTATACTTAGTTACCGTGCGTACAACTCTCATCTATTACCACATTCTAAAGCTAAGATGCGGGGTATGAATGAGCAAGCAAGCCTTTCCATGGCGTATTAGTTGTAAAATCAAACTTATAAATATGGAGTCCTTGGCCACAAGATAAGGATCAAACTGGTTCATCCGATCTCAGCTCTTCAACTTCTTTTGCGGGGAAAGTTATTTCTACTCGATCACTTAGTGGACTCCACTACCGAACACTACTCGGATAACGATCTCTCTACTATCAAGTCAAAGATGTTCTCTCTGATTGTGTTCTGTCTCTCGCTTACGAGAATTACCACAGCAGCTCTTACCATCTCCGACCCCAGTGATGTTATTTCACCTTCATTATGGGCTGCAGACAATGCTATTATACCCGACTACAATGACCCATTCCTAAGCGTCCAACCAAGTCCTATCATAGCAGTTTATGACTTTGAAGGAAATTCAACAGCTATCGACCACGAATCATTTTCGACCTTTGAGAACCAGACCAGTGTTATTCTCGTTGCGAACGGCGCGGAGCTGAATTTGTCCTATGTCGATGTTCTGAAAGAAGGCTACTATTTGGATCTGATTGAGTCAAGTTTCTGGGGTTTCAATGCAGCAATCAATGTGGTCAGTAGTGTATATCAGATTTCTACAAGCACTTACTCACAATTACAGGCAAATGCGAGCACAGCTTACTTCAATCATCTAAATGTCACTGTCCACAATGGAGCTGCAAATATCTACGCCTACGGAACTGATACTGTTGTGTATATTAACGACGCTTGGCTTTACAGCTCAGGCCCTGTCTCTCACGGAAGTATGTGCCCAACGTCTCAAAACAGAATTTCCCCATCCGAGTTCAAAACTCGTTGCCCCAGAATTATTTTTAAGTTGACCAGAAGTTACAAAGAATAAATGAACTAATTCCGAGTTTTTGACTGTAGTTTATGCATCTGGGAACGGCACTGTATACGCTACCAATGTACAGCAGTACTCAGGCGGAAGACGCTCTTCGTCATTCTCTGGAGACAGCCCAGCGGGATATGTACATGTCTCAGATTCAATAGCACATGCTGCTGGAATTGGGAGTGCAACATTCTACGCACTCGGCGAGATTTACGCCGACAATGTCGTTTCTCTTTCTGAAAATGGACCGGTTGTCTTCATGGATGGCGCGCAGAAAGCTTATTTGACTAACTGTGATGCTACTGCCGGTTTACTTGGCGGTGTTGCCATCTTCTCCTCTTCAGTAAGGCAGTCAGGAGCCATTCTCTCTCTAACCAGTTCCAAAATCACTACTCTTGGCGAAACAATGCCAGGACTTTGGTTTGGAAATGTTATTATTGATGTTTCTATCAATGACACTGAACTCGTTACTCCAAGCGGTATACTTGTTGTTTCGAATTTCTCGCAGATCACCCAAGACTTCGATTATTACGCTGACTACGCTCAACAATCCAATCTTGCACCTGCAGAGGTTTACGTCACTGTTGCCGATTCTGATTTGGTTGGAGATCTCGTTGCCTACAACGGAAGTTCTATCAGCTGGTCTTTGACCTCCCACAGTAACTGGACTGGAACTGCCTACTCAGGGTACGGGGACGCTTATTTCGACGTCTATCTCGATGCAACTTCCTTCTGGACACTCACAAATACAACAACTGTCCAGAACCTCACGAGCGCTGATTCTACTCTTTCTAACATCTACAGTAATGGATTTGACCTTTATTATAATACAAGCGCGACGGATAATGCGTATTTGGATGGGAAGACGGTGGCGTTGAACGGAGGTGGAAGCGCAATTCCAAGTTCGTAATAGATAGGTGAAGCTGTGCAAAGAGGATGTGCTCAGGGGTTTGAAGTATTGGTTGTTCGCGTAAGACATTCAAAATGCTTGTAAAGCTAGCTACGGCGCATGCTTTTAAACTCATCAAGTAATTGTTGATATTGGCTCCGAAGTGACCAATACTCGGGAGATTTTTTTACTTTATAGTTGTTTAATCTAGATAACTCACTTCACTTTAACTTCAGGAACTTATTCAAGTGACTTACATTTCTTTATCTGTGATAAAGCAAAAAATGTGCATAAATGACAAAGTAAATGCATGGCTTATTTTATCTCTGCTAATTTCTTTTCCCTTGCTGAACCCTAGGTACAGAGTCATCGACTTTTAACAGCCGTAGACAGATGCTTGGATTAATTTAAACTCACATCGAAAAACTTCGATTTGAGCAAAACTTCTTTAAGGTAGATACGAGCAATGCAAGAAACAGAAGTCATGTTATGTTTTCTAGAGCAAGAACTAAGGTATCTAACTTTTATATATACTCCCTATACCTCTACAGGTTGCGCTCTAATATTATAGGGTAATCGTGTCCCTTCTATTTTTAGGTGTGAAGTAACACTAGGAGAAATAGTTAATTACTAGCTTTTATACGCTAAGCCCCATGCAGCAATAGTCTAACCGTATCTAACCCATTTCTTTTTAGCAAGTACTAGTCAGAGGTCAACTTCGTTAAAACTGGGCCTTGAGTAGTTCCCACACACATCTCTCTCCACTTCCATACCTCCTCCTCCACTACTCACTTTCATATTCCTACGCTTACTAAAATGCGACGGAAACAGAAGCAATCTCGATACCCTGATGGGAAATTCATGAGCAAGTCAGATATTGCCGCCGCACTTGCAGAGTCAAAAAACGTTGTTATAAAGCCTAACTTAGACAAGTGCTTCATTCTTGAGAAAATCTCTATAGAACTGCGGTTTCTTATTTATGACCACATCATCCACGACCGAAAAATCTACAAGACCATCCCAGCTACAGTCCGAAAGAAAGGCAGATGCGACAACAACCCTTGGCAGGAACAAGCACGCAGAATTAATATCCATGAGTGGCTGCCATGCCCAAAGAGTCGTAGGAAGGCGGCTTACCTTGCAAATACTCTGCAAGCGCTTTCACAAACATGTGTTCAACACCGCGACGAAATTGAAAACTGGTATAGCACTAAGCCGTGGCTGCGGAAAAGCCCAAGTCCATTACTCGGCATTTTTGATCCGCAGACAACAGAGTTTTACCTTTTTGTTTCGGCATCCAATCGTCTAAATGAGCATTCAGTAGTATACCAACGTCTTGTCAATTTCTTGAATAACAGGGTTCACACGGCAGAAATGAGGCATCTTCGAATTGAGCTAGATCATAGCATAGTGGATTCTGACTCTGGCTCTGAATCTGTCTTTGACTCCGACCTCTCCTTGCGCACGGAAATCATGACGTACAAGATTATGCATCTAAGACGCACTTTGGAATCGAGCCTTATAGCATGGAACAAACACGATACCCCAAATACACCGTTTGGCTATTCACTGTTACTAAACGGAAACAGGAAGAGAAAACGATATCCTATTGTACGTTCTGGCCATCTTGACAGCTTTGACTTTGACTTGAGCCAACAAGGGAAATTAGAGAGGGTTTCAATTTGGGATGAAAGAAAAGGATTCAAGCTCAAAATAATCTTAATAGAAGGCCTCTCGTGGTATTCACGTGCAGAAGAACTTAACAGTGATTTGGAGGGCTCTAGCTCCGAGGATGAAGGTTTCAGCTCCGAGGACGAGGAAAAGTAAGGACGAGGAAGCTGAGTTTAGCCCCGTAAACCTAAGGGCTAGAGATAGTTGTGTCTAGGCTATGAATACTTCATAAAGGAAATCTATATAACTCTTAAATGTACACACTTAGAAGAAAACTTGCATTATTATCACACATAGGTAGCTATACTGTCAAAGTCTAGTTAAATACTTTTGTGCTATCAATATGCAATACTTAGTCTTTCAGAGTATAGAAACTCGAACATCAACTCGAATAACTCATTTGACTGGAGTAACTTACTTTAAAGCGATCCTCTTAAATTGAGTAATATAGCACAATTACGCTAGGGATTCACGAGATTAAGCAATTCATGAATTTGTCCGCATGGATCCTTGAACCTCTTTGATTGTATTGGGTCTAGCAGTTACAGCATGAGTGGATGTGTTGCTTAATCACAATATAAAAATTCTTTGGAAAGAAACGAACCCCTCAAGAATACGACTTCAAATTGGTAATGTCGAGTTCGCTAGGACACAAGTCCCCAAAACATTCCCTTCCATCCTCGCTGTCGCATTAACAATCAAGTTTTGCAGTGGACTAGTTCCACACTTCAATCCCAACGCAAAACTCTGGGCTACAATTCCAGCAAGGTACGGAGAGGTATGTGTATGGTCAATTGGGTAGTTAGCATCGATGACTGTAAGTCCTAAGTTGAACATTGCTTGGGCTGTATATTGTCCGTGTGGAACAAAGTAAACCCCTGCGGAAGGGCCGCCGAGTTCCGCAACTGCTAGCCTTATGAAATAAAAGAGTCAGGCTAAGTTGGGAATGGAAGTGGAGCTTGCAATTCTTACCAAGCGTAATAAGTAAACCGATTAGGTGCGTAGGTGTAATTTCCAGTCTCCCACGGGTTATCGGGAGTAGGCGAGGATATCACAACTCTCGCACCTTTTGCTAAAAACATCTTCGAGGCTTGAATTATGTAGGTATCATATGTCTGGACAATCTCCGTGGCATTACTAAAACATAGATCAGCCTAAGTACTGTCATATATCGTTTTCTAAACATACGCATATACAGTTGGGCATGTCTGGTTTCCTAAGATCAATCATTAGCATAATCACTTCGAAAAGTAATAGAAGTGCAGCATACCATCTCCCGGACAATCAGCCCTTCCATTATCGGCACTGGCAGGATAAGGGCTACCACCATCATTATGTCCAAACTCAATAACCACCCAGTCACCAGGTCTCAAAGCTTTCTCAACATAATTAAACCGGCCTTCTCTGGTGTAACTGCGGGCACTTCTACCAGCGACAGCAGAGTTATTGACAAGGATTTCTTCTGAGTTCAGACTGTATTTCAAATACTCTCCCCAACCTTCTGTCCCAGTGCCAGGAGCATCACCATTCAGTGCCATAGTGCTGTCGCCACACAAGTAAACTGTAGGGAGGTGTGGGGGGTATTGATGGTTGGGAATCTCTACATCTCGCGGGGAAATTGGTGGAACAGCTGTTGCGGCCGCAAAGGCAAAATAAATTGCAGGTAAACGAAGAGTTTGTATCTTGTAAATCATACTTGGAGGGTATTTTTTGTGAGCTGTAAAGTCTGAGTATTAATTAAATTGTCTTTAGGAAACTTTCAGGAAGGTGAGTGACTACTGCTTCTTATACCCTAAACAATCCCTGATAAATAAAGTTATTGCATCCTTTCGAGACACAGAAGAGGTACAGTGGATAAATGCGAGGCCCAATCGATCTAGCAAGGAAGACCAGATTTCCGTCCCCGTTGTAGATCACTTAATGGTCCCCACCTTCTCCTTCCCCGCACGTACCCCTTTGTAGATTCAAGCAAGGAATATCGGCTCAAACCGAAAGTCAACACAAAAGCTTAGCGTAGCTTAGCTCGCGGGGTTGCGTATGGATACTAAAGCTAATGAAAAAAGCATGTTCATATTCCGTGGGGTCTGTAAAGGTGAACTACACTATTCGGCAACTAAAAGAATACAATGTGGTCTCTATACTTATAGATCCAAAGAGAAAGCAAAGTTTACTCACGACACTCTAGAACAAGTAAAATATTCGACCTTCCCCATTAACAAATATTGCGTCATTGATAACCTGAAATTAAGGTATATGGACGATTTTGATAGTCAGGTACCGGGTTGTGAACAAGAAAGGAGCCACCAATATAATCAGAGATCTCTTGGCGGTGAAAGTTCTGCCAGATGCCGTCGGGTTAAATGACACCGAGGAGCTTTAAGATTGAGTTGAGGGCACTATGAAAAATACTATTCAATGTATAAATGACATCCGTTCAACCGAATTTTTTTTCCCAGTCTGCTGTTGCGCCTTTGTATAATCTGCGTAGCAGCATATTTTTTTTCCCCTTTTTTTTCCACCACAGACTGATGCTCCACGAAGGAGTGCTTCTGTACTATATTTGAAGGTATAAACCCACTTCAAATTTATCTTGGTCTTTTGAGTATTGAACTTACATCTCTTAAATTAATTGCAACTGGTTGAGCACAGAGGTCAGTTTTTCTAACCGACGAGGTGAGTTCGCTATTTTGATGAGTTCTAAGTTTCGAGAATTGTAAAGAGACAAGGTGGGTAACAATATCTAGCTTAATTTCGGAATCAAATCGAGCCATAGTACTTCTGTTTATGTGTATCGTAGTGGATAATATATATCTCTTTTCTCCTGGAAAGTGAAATTGTCTAAGCGAAACGACACAAGCGAGTGATCAAATCGACTCAAATACGCTGTCACATGATTAAGAGCATTTCTGAGCCCAGAGCATTCTGAAAGTTTGCATTTCTCGCCCAAACAAGTATTTAATTTAACAGTTAACATGAATTGTAGCTTTTGCCTGACCTGAGGTTGCAGCTCCGCAATGCACCGATAAGTTTCCAAGTGTTCTCTAACTCCAATCTCAGCTAAATGACTTCAATGTGCAAAGCCATCCCAAAACCCCAACCGCTATTCCAAAAACAGGCCAATTTAAAATCCTAATCCACTCCTTCCTTCCCTTCTCTCTAAGTTCCGCATGTCCAGCCGCCATATCTTTAGCCTCATACTCATGCGGAAACGGAAAACCCGGTACTGGACGGTCAAGTATTTTACAAAGTGGTCCCCAACCATCTCTGATATCGTAGAAGAATAATTGCTCAGGTGGTACCACTCGTCTGAGATAATCTTCGTGGATGTGCATGAATTCTGATCAAAGATTATGAGATGGGGTGGTTTAGAAACATGAGTGGGTTACTTGCCTGGGCCCATGACAAAGGGATCGTCATTTCCGGGTGGATAGATGTGCTTTCTTCTGCAACGAAAAGAAGTATGAGTTTTTTAATAGTTGGGCAGTGGTGAGATATCAACTTTGGTGAACCGACCTCTCTACAATCCCTGACATCCAGGAAATATACAGCCGATTCGTGGGCCTTACGAAAGTAAGAATATTTCCCCAAAAACTGTTATGAGACTTGATAAGGCTCTTGTAACTCGCAAACCACTGGGCACCAAGGGTTAATAATCAAATCAGCCTTTCGAGCTTAAGTCGCCCAGACTGTGTCAATGACTAGAAGGCTATCAACAAATGAAATGCTTAGGAAGAAGATACCTTGTCAGGATCTCGAACCATACAAATGACCTTAGCTTCTGGATAAACTTCCGCAATCTCACCCACGAAAAAGATTGCAGCCGCATCAGCAGTAACAACATATCCATCAAGAAGCTCTTTAAGTATCTTTTTCACATCTATCTCTTCAGCCTTACTTGTCGGCAATCGCTCAAAAAGGGACACAAGGCCGACAAGGAAGTACCCGAAGAAATTATCCACTGCGACTTTAGTTGTTGGATTAAGGATCGAGATCCATTTTTTAATGTAAGCTGATTTTGGGTTAGTTGGCTGATGTGGAGAAACGAGAAAGGACTTTTACTCGCATTCTTCGCGCTTGAGCACTATTGAACCGGCATGACATGAGGGTCCATCGAGCAATATCTCGACTGCTCTGCACAAGGAACTAGTTCCAGTACGAGGCAGTCCGGCACCGATGACTTGGAGACGACGGGAGAGATCAGTCGGTACCAGAGGATATTGGTGGTTCGGATCTAGACGATCCATTGCTTCAGAAGACAATTGATGTCGTGCTCCTGAGGTTCGATGAGGAATTCTGTCTGTTTTATAAAAGTAAGTGTCTTATTGGTATAATAGTCAGTGATCCTTGCTGTTTTTGAGTAAGCAAGCGATGACTGGTGGAATAATGCTCAAGTCCCGGGGAGTTCTGTCCTGCTAGACGGAAATTCCTGGCACTCCCTAATCTTTGATAAAGAGACACCAAGAGATACAAACCTTGCAGAGGCCAAATATTTTCTTTACTTTTTTGTTTCTCGCGTTTGACTTTGTGCTGACGACGAAAGGCGAAATAATTAAGTCCATTGGCTTGACTAACTTATTTGATTTGAGTAACTCACTAGATTCGGGCGACTTGATTGACTTTACTAATTTCTAACTTGAGTACACCAGTCAATTCAGCACGCTTTGTAAAGTATTCATAAAAGTATTCAGTGCATAAACTTGCCAGCACAACTAAATGCCTCTGAGCAACTCGATTGGTTGAATAACTCACTTGATTTGAGTAAGTGAAATGAGTTGAGTAGCTTAAAATAAATGGGTAACTTAGTAAACAAGTTTATTATTCAGGATACTTTCGTTGGGGTTGTTTTAGTACTCAAATGCATTTGATGTCGCATACGCACGGTTAAATCCTCATACTCGTTCCTATCACTTACAGCAACTCACTACTTCTCTTATGACCTAATATTCTCCACGACCAGAGGAAGGAGTGAAACAGCGAAAGATAAAACGAGGACGGATCCTTCCTTATGAAGAGTCGAAATTCATTCTGCGATTCAACACGCTTACTTGATAGATACTTGAATTATGAGTTTATCGGGAGTCGACACAATGGAAAATACACTGTCGTCGCTAACTCTGTTAACTTGGGTTACTGACTTCATTTAGGTTACTCACTTACCTCGATTTGAGCTTTTCATTTACATGGGTAATTAAATTGGATTGAGTATCCAATTTAATTTAGGTAGCTCACTTGATCTAACCCACTCACTTATTTTAATTACCTACTTGGCCTCCGTTACTCAGTTTGAGTAACTCACTTGATTTGGGTAATTTACCTTTTGGGCAACTGACTTAATTTGAGCAACTCGCTTGATTTGGGTAGCTCACTTGATTGCGTTTACTCACCCGAGTTGCGTTCCTGTTATGGAAGGAGCCACGAAAGCGACTTCTACTAAGTTTAATACCTCCTTCTCTCCCATATCCGTTCTACCTTCAACATTACAAACACAATTATCGAAAACAACCCATAACATCAGTATAATTGAATATATCATACACTCATTCCAAGATTCATCCACTGCTTCACAGTCTCTCAAGATGTCGGCCGCCGATACAAAGGGTATGCAGGTCCACACTCCTTGGCGATGTCCAGAAGAGCTCTCATGGCCAGTGTACACCACGTCGATAGCCTGGCTCCTCTTCCTCTTTGTGCTATGGTTGTTGGCCATGTATTATTGTCGTCAGTCAGATTATTGGAAAAGTAGGAAAGGAACGGAATGGACGATGGGACGATGGACAGTCATAATCGCGTCTAACGGGCTTTCGTGGTGTGTTGCGAAGGAATCGTGGAGATGGATTCTCGAACAGTGCGGGACTTGTGGTCCAGAATGGGACTGGACAATTTGGGCCTTCTTCACACTGTCCTACTTAGTACTGCTCTGTGCTAAGAGAGCTGAGGAGACAGCACTATCTAGGAAGATCGTTGGGGAGACAAGTTTTTCGATCGTTGCTCAACTACCTGATCTTCAAAACGTTCCCGCAGTTAGACCTAGAACGGGTAGAGGTTCAGGCTCCTCGTGTAAGCAGTATTCCAGACCTTCTGAGCAGTATGTATATGCGTATAACGAAAACTACTGACTCGCAAATAGTATGGCGTGGACCACCAGAGCAAAGAAATTATGAAATATCTGGAGCAATTCGGTTCAAGCTGGGAGCACAAGAAGGATGAAATGGCTACCACACAAGAAGGGAAGTTAGTGAGTTGTTGCATGGAACGTTGATTAAAAATGCAATCAACCATGCGAGAAGGGAAGAAAGCGAGCGGTTTCATAGAACTTTGATCAAAAATACAATCAACCATTTCCTTCACTCTCTTAAGTGCCAATTCTCATGTATCAAGGACTTGACTTGAATAACTCAGAATCGAGGCACAGGCCTGGAGTCACTACCCTCTCCCTCCACCGGTCTTCCCCAGCCTCCACCACCGGGTGTATTAATCTGCACTCTATCACCAGTTTGAACATTGACAACTGCTTTGCCGCCGATACTGATTTTCTGCTCCGTGCCATCATCCAACTTTCGTATCCAGTAGTTCCTTCCTACACTTCCGTCTTCACCGCCTTTCATCCCATACGGACTGTACACCCTTCTCTCTGACAATATACTAAACTTCAATGGCATACGTGCTTCGATTTCTCTGATGACACCCATACCTCCACGAAACTGGCCATTCCCTCCTGTGCCAGCTCGAAGTTCGTATTTACGGACGATGACTTGTGTCCGTTTCTCAATGACTTCCGGATCAGTTGTGCGAGTATTTGTCGAGTGTACATTCACACCACTGTTTATTGCGAGTTAACTCAACTTACTTAAAAATAAAAAGAGAATATCTCACCTAGCACCATGCCAATCCGGACCAGCTCCGCTTCCCCCACCCAACGCTTCCCCATAATTCCAACCAGGTGTCACCAAACCCGTCAACGGATCCTTACCACCAGTACCCCAACCGAACGAGTTTCCGCATCCTTGACTAGCAGCACAGGATTCGAAGGCTTTGAAGATTACATCTGAGACACGCTGAGAAGCAATTGTTGAACCGCAGATGGCGACGAAGTCGGAGGGATTGAGGATTGTGCCTTTGGGGACGATAATGCTGATGGGGTTTAGACAGCCTTGGTTTAGGGGAATCTCGAGGTCGATCATGCAGCGGAGGCAGTAGATTACTGCGGAGTGCGTGATGGAGATTGGAGAGTTCATGTTACCGTATGTCTCTGCACCCGTTCCGGTGAAGTCAAAGATTGCGGATCCGTCTTCGGGGGTTATTGTGATACTGAGATGAATGGGTGTACCGTCATCATAGTAGTCTACTGCTTTGATTGGTTTTCCGCCGAAACGTTTGTAGCTTTCTTTGAGGAAATTTCGGATAGCTCCTTCGGCGTTGGCTTGAATTGCAGCCATGTAGAATTGAATATAAGGCACACCATATTCCTGACATAGCTGTTGTAGGAGGTTGACACCTCGCTCATTAGCTGATACTTGGGCTTTAAGATCCGAGATGTTGTCGTTGATTCGTCGAGACGCGCTACATCCTGGGTGGTTTGCGACGTCTTCAAAGGCTTTTCGAATAGCTGCCTCTTCGAACTTTCCACCGCTCACTATCCTCATGCTCTTGATAGAAATCCCTTCTTGCCAGAGCTCTTTAGAATCGGGAATCATGCTAGTGATTCCAATACCTCCAATATCTGTGTGGTGCCCTCTTGATGCGACATAAAAGATGATCTTCCCTCCACTGAAGATGGGTGTGACAGCTGTTAAATCTGGCAAGTGAGTACCGCCCGCCTCCGGATGATTTGTGAGTAATACATCTCCAGGAGAAAGCTTGCCTTCCCATAGCTTATGCTGGTATTGGATGGCAAATTGCATAGAACCAAGATGAATCGGTATGTGAGGCGCATTTGCTACGAGCTTTGCGTCGGCTGAGAAGATGGCGCAGGAGAAGTCTAGTCTTTCTTTAATGCTAGTACTGATTGAAGTGCGTTGTAGTGTATTTCCCATCTGTTCGGCTATCGACATGAACCGATGACCAAACATGGACAATTGGACAGGATTGACAACAAGGTGGTCAGGATCCCTGCTGGTAGATGAACCAAGCGAGTTGCTCGAGTCCTGCTTATTTTGGATGATGACGTGTGAAGTGAGGATGAAGACATCGGAATTTGGTTCCACGAAAATGGTCTGCGTGTTGTCTATTATCAATGCTGGACCACTGAACTTTTGACCACATTTCAATAGCTCAAGTTGGTAGACTGGGAGGTTTGACCATCCATCAAAGTACACATCCTTATTCCTGGAAGGAATCGGAAGAGATCCATTGGATTGAAGGATAACTTTTAGCTCCTCGAAAAGTGCTGCTGAATCATGGTTTTGAAGCCCCTTTCCGACTCCGCGTACTCGAATATTGTCCACTACGACTGGACGCTCTAATCCAAAGGCAAATTCCCGCCGATGCTGGTTGATGAATGCTTGTGCAAAATTGCCATATTCAGGTTGCAAGATTGTTATGTTCGTATCCGTACCTTCGTAGCGCAGACTGAGATAGTTTTCGTACTCAATCGAGTCTGATGAAATGCCTTGAGTTTTTAAATCTTCTTGGACTTTTGTTCTGAGACTTTCTAAACGCTTATGTACTGTACCGATAGTTGAGGTATCTGAGAACGAATACGAAGCAGCCTCTGAGAGGTCAGAAACGACATTTGCCAGACCAATTCCGTAAGCTGAGAGAATAGATGAGTATTTATGGATGATAATCCGTGGGATTCCTAGACTACGAGCGATAGCGCAAGCATGCTGCCCTCCAGCACCCCCAAAAGTAACGAGATTATGAGCATTGGTCGCGAAACCACGTGCTTCTGTGATGCTCCTTATAGGTCTGGACATAGTCTCATTGGCTATACGGATGAAGCCCGAAGCAACTTCCTCGGCTGTTAACTTAACCTCAAGGTCTTCATTGATTTCCGCTGTAAACTTTTCGAATTTCTCCTTGACGATCTGAACATCGAGTGGCTCGTTGGCGTGTGGTCCAAAAATGGAAGGGAACGATTCAGGAATCAAGCGACCAAGGAAAAGGTTCGCATCTGTGATAGTAAGAGGGCCTCCTTTCCGGTAGCAGGCAGGTCCAGGATGCGCTCCCGCACTCTCAGGGCCTACGACGAATAATTTACTTCTCCAGAATAGGATTGAACCTCCTCCTGCCGCTACTGTTTTCACATCCAACATTGGAGCCATGATTGTTGTACCACTAATAGTGGTGTCAAAGACATGCTCAAAATTCTTGTCAAAACGTGACACGTCAGTACTAGTACCGCCCATATCAAATCCAATAATCGGAGTTCCCTCATTTCGATCATAGCAAGTGGATGCAATAGCGACAACACCTCCAGCGGGCCCGCTGAGGATAGCTTTGAGTCCGGAGAATTTCTCTCCCACGGTCAATCCACCATCCGATTGCATGAATTCAACTCGACTGGGGAGTCTTGAGAAGCTAGCCATAAATCCATCCACATAACGTTTGATATGAGGCGAAAGATATGCATCCGCACAGACTGACCTCGCCCGACTGATGATTTTGATATTGGGACTGAGGGCCGAAGATACAGACACAAAGCTAAATCCAAGTTCTTGGGCCAGTGTTGCAATTCTTTGTTCGTGATCTGTGTATCGTCAGTCCTATGTATGACAATCAAGGTAAGTCGAGGCTATTGTTCCTTGTACACTCAGCTTGGGCTATCCAAACTAACCCAATGATTGAGAGACAAGCCATCTTCAAATCTCCTACGGCATCATTGAGTAAGCTATTTTTGATGTAGTCAGATGCCCAATCAGTATTGCTCTCAATTAGACGTGGGTATCTCTCAATCATTAAGTTAGTTTGTGCAGCTCAAATTGGACTATGCACCGAATAAATACCCGCTACTTGTTACAAGCTCCAAATGTGGCTGTTCACCCCTATCAGAGGACATACCACTGGAATTATCCATATGAATAGAGTGACTAAAAATTTCAAAGAAACCCAGGCAGTTACTTACCAGGAAATGCATGTGAGTGCATCAGACACACAGCAATGGATTGATAGCCTTGATCTCTCAAGCCCTGAAGTTTTATCCTTGTATCTTCTTCATCTAACCTTTCGACGATTCTAACAATCTCGCCACTTGAAGTCCGAACAAGGTTTTCATCAGCTTCAACGTCGATATCCATAGGAACAGGGTTCAGCGTAAAGTCCTCAATAGTCACACGCTCCTTAATTTCCACAACTTTCTCATGAAGAACACCAGGTTTTCGAATGTTCAACTCGAATAACTTCGGTCTTGCTTGAGTACCAATTTCGCAAACATCTTTGAAACCTTGAGTTACTAGCAGAGCAAACTTCTCTCCTTTTCGTTCTAAGAGAGCACTAGATAATATGTTTAGTTTACAGCGATAGTAAAATATAAGGAAGACGTACTTTGTTGCGACTGTGGTTCCGACTCGGATCCATTCAATGTCACTACCGTCGAGAGGTAATTCTTTCGGGATTGAAGTATTTTTTGCTGCTTCTAAGACTCTCCGTATACCTTCTGTAGGTGCATCTTTGTAATTTTCCGGGTCTTCAGAGAGGAGTTTGATTACGATATCTGGAGCATTTGGTACACTTGCCCAAACATCACAGAAGGTACCTCCTCTATCTACTTCTCATTTAGTGCCTATGTTTTTACCGGCCTTAGATTTCATACCTATTGTAATACGGAGCTTTTGAGGTTTAGCCATTGGATTGCTGCCGATCCAGTATTGCGATGCTTTCAAGAATCCTACTACGAGTAAAAACAATGGGCTCAATAGTAAGTAGCAAATTCCTCTCACTAAATCTTCAAGACACTAGCGCTCACGGATAGACTAGCGGGAAAATGGAGGGATATTCCTTCAACTATTCACGAACCAAACATAAAGCAATCTCCAATAAGCATAAACGACCGCCGACGCCTAAAGCCTACTCTCAAGCAACAACTCGAGGAGTTTGCCGGCCAGACACTTCTTCTGGCAAAAGCACCCTACTAGCCCCACCTTTGAAAAGAAGCGGAGCGTCATCCGAGATCGTCAACCATCACCACCAAAGGTTGCGTAAAATCATCAACCAGAACCCCCAAGAATGGACCTTGCCATACAAGGGTTTGTTATCACGCAATTGAGCGATAGAAGAAAGTCCGCCATAAAACCGCACGCTATGTCGTCCGGCAAGCTGCCGTGTAGTAATTCTGATTCCCTGCCACTGCTCTCGTTGCGATGTCGCGGCCATTGGAGATATGGAGAAAATCTGGACCTGGCTGGTAACGGCCAACGTATTCTCGCACGCCATCGATGCCATACTGGAAGAAGAAAATTCTCATGATGTTAGTGGGTCGAGGGACCGTGTGGCGGCTCATTTCATTGAATATATGATGGTGATGTTGTCTCGTTCTGAAAGGCTTTGTCGCGAACGAGGAGACAACATCTCAATTCGGCACGTGATACTTGAAGGTCGATGACGACGACGACGACTCGACGTCAAGATGTCAGCTTTCGATCAAGTTCCCGTCAGCACTGCGGTGTCTGATGCTACGGAATTGGCTCGTGTGGATGCAGAGGAGCAGCAGGTAAAGAAGAAGAAAGTGTCGATTGGAAAGAGAATTTTGGGGTTGCTTTGGGATACGTTGGATGAGAAGACGCCAGAGGAACATCGTCTTGTGAGGAGGTTGGATTGTTGCTTTCTGTGAGTGATTATAGAGTTTGAAGTGATATGTGCTTGGAGACTGATTACTGCGTTGTATAGTGCTTGGGCTTGCTTTTATTATTTTGTTATGTACTTAGACTCCACCAACATCTCTAATGCCTACGTGAGTGGCATGAAAGAAGATCTTCATATGTATGGGAACCAATTGAATATGATGACCACAACCTGGACAATTGGTAATTCCCATTTTCAGCTTGAGCAATCGTTGCAGCTCTAACAGACTCTGTAGGTTATATCATTGGCACTTTACCCTCACAGTTCATCCAGATGCGGGTCCGTCCGTCGATTTGGCTTCCCTGTCTCGAACTGGTATGGGGCTCCCTTGTAATGTGCATGGCAGCAGCTAAGACCCCCCAAACAATCTACGGCATCCGTTTCCTTGTAGGGCTCTGTGAAGCTAGCGCCTACCCAGGAATGATGACTATGCTTGGGCACTGGTATACGCCTCAAGAACTGGGGAAGCGCTCAGTCATCTTTCAACAAAGTAGTGCTGTGGCCCAAATGTTCAGTGGATTCTTGCAAGCTGGTATTTATAACGGAATGAATGGAACTGCAGGCTTGTCGGGCTGGAGATGGTTGTTTATTTTCGATGGAATTATTTCCATTCCGATTGCCACTTTGGGGTTTTGGATGATTCCGGATTCTCCAGCAAATTCAAAAGCATGGTACTTGAAGGAAAGCGATCGTGAGACAGCCAGAGAGAGAATGAGGAAGGTCGGAAGAGCCAAGGCAACTGGCATGACCTGGAAGAAATTAAAGGATGTTATTTCACATTGGCCAATGTGGGTATTTGTGGTACCTTATGTGTAAGCTAAGCTCCAATCTGTTTGCTTGAAGCTGAACTGATTCTGACTATGGAATAGGTCATATGTTATGGCACTGCACATTGCCTCATATATGAACCTCTGGCTTAAAGCTCTGAAGATCTACTCAGTTGCCCAAGTCAACGTGATTCCATCAGGAGGATATGCAATCGAACTTGTCTGTGCCTTAACCTACGCCATTGTCTCGGACGCCATCGGTCGACGCTGGCCGGTCATCATGACAGGAGCCAGTATTGGACTTCTCGGGGGAATTCTTCTTGCAGTGTGGGAAATCCCATTCGGACTCAAGTACTTTGCTTGGTTTTGTACCTTTGCCCCGGTCGGAGGCGGAGCACTACTCTTTGCATGGGGCAATGAGGTTTGTGGGAACAATGCCGAGGAGAGAGCAATTCTCTTGGGTTGGTTGAACACTATGGGCTACGTGTTTAATGCGTGGATGCCTCTGCTAGCTTACCCCAACGCTGAGGCTCCCAACTTCAAGAGTGGATATAAAGTTAATGCTGGCTTATGGGGTGTTTATCTATTAGGAGTTCCCGTTATTTGGTGGTTCGCAAAGAATTACCCTACGAAGGCGGAACAACCGTCTCCAGAGGAAGAATATGAGGACGAGGAGAAGAATGTGAGAACAAAGGTGTCTGTTGATGACAGCGAATCAAAAGGAGTCCAGATGTAATATCGTGTAGCTGTTGTTTGCGGTTTCAAGGCAAATTAGTAGAACGTGGTAAAAATGCAACCAATATGAAGAACTGAAAACCCCGTTGAATGGCGAATATATCACGCTTAGGAACAGGGCATAGATATTTCAACAGCTTTGTAGGCTTCGCTACCATTTCCTTGGAGCACCGACTACTGTTCTAGAAAATACAGCGCTAGCAAGAGGTTCCGCAGCCTTCGACTTCTGCTTGGCATTCAACCCCGTTCGATCTGTAACTGGAGTAGCGTTTATTATCTCGTCAAACTCGTCATCGTCGCCATACTCCCCATTGTCGGAGTCGGGCTCAATTTCGGAGTCCTCCTTCACAGGCACTGGCCTGGCAATCCTCTCTGGGGCATTCTTTTGTCCGGTATCTTTTGGATTGGCAAACGGTTTAGAGGCTAGAACTCTTCGTCTTAGTTCGGCCATTTCTTCTTCATCATCCTCATCATCGGATATGTCGAATGGATCTCTATCGTTCTTCGTGGGTTCTGCTGCTTCGGATTCATCTTTCTTTTTCGGCCGCTCTTTGCCGAGGTATATTCCATCGATCTCATCATCCTCGATCTCCTCCTCATCATCTTCCTCGTCTTCATCATCTGAGCTAACGGGCATGCGGTGGTTAGAATTGCCACCCTTCCACATATCAGTTTCTGGCCCATCATCTCCCTCAGCTCTGCTATCTGCATATTCCTTCTCCAGCCTTGCCATCCAAGCCTCCTCTGTCTTTTTCATGTCTGTCTCATCCTTGCATGCTGCATAGCGCTTCAAGATTGAGGAATTGATGTCCAGAAATGATTGCCCGTATGAAAAATGTGACAAAACCTCTTCTGCCCACTCAGGATGTCCGCAAATGTAGAACGCCGCAGCAAGAGCCTCCACGCAGTTTAACCTCCATGGCTTCCCATAATTTACACTGTTCGCTGCAACCAAGTATGGAAGCAACCTTTCACACTTTCCTCCAATCCTAGGCCATGGCACTTCCTTGACTCGCGCCCACGAGCATTCCACAACGGCAGCTCCGTACTGTTCCATTAATTCTCGATCCGCGGGAGAAATTGTCTGTTTTGCGTTTGGACTAATAATGACACCAGAGTGTTTTTGCCCAATATGCAGCTCCCGCATCTGACCCATCTTCATGAGCTTTTTGCCAGAACATCGTTTGGGATCACAGTGGCCAAGGTCCCAACAGGCTGCTTTGAAGGCGGGGCGAGATGAGGGGTTGTCACCGTCTTCGTCGTCGTTTCTTGGGCCTCGTTGTCGTGGAGAGTTGCTATATTTCTTTCCTCGGGAGGAGAATCCGTCCTTCTTATGTCGAACCATACTGAACGTTTGGTTTCGCTTTGGGTTGTGAAATTGACAGTTCTTTGAGAACTCGTCATTATTGAAGTCAGAAAAAAGAATATATGCGATAAGCATGCGGGTTTTCGGCCGCGCGCGGATTGAGTTTAACCGAAGTACGCTTAAGATTTTTGGACGTTGGTGTCGGGATCTACTCGAGGAACAATCTGTACATTGCCATCCATTACAGGTCAATGAATAATGAGACGTCGTAGTTTGTTGAGGGTTTGTGTCTTCCTTATACCTTCTGAGAAGCTGGGGAGCTAAGTAGTAATAGGAACCCTGCAGTCCATCCCTTTGCGCATTCTGCGCGCATAGGCTTGGTGCAGCACGGCAACCATCGCATGTTCAACGGCGATTCCTCCAATCATCACGACCAGCTTCGAGACCTCCAGGGACCGGCACGGCCGTGAGAGAAGATGACAGGACAGGTGGGACGTCTCAGCAGCGCGGTCCGGTGGTACCTTCGTGGGGGCAACCTGGCCCTCGAGCTTCGGGGTTAGCAGGCGGCTGGGGGAGATCAACCGTTGGAAATGGAATACCGCTGGCGGGACCCGTTGGAAGTTGGGGAAGACAAGGTGGTGGTGGTATTCCCTTGGCCGGCGGCAATGCGGAAGTTGATCGGCCCAGCTACGTACCTAAACCCGTAGAACTTACCCCAGACGAACAACGGGCCAGGGATCTCATTATGGAAAGACAGAAGAGATATGTTGATATCCACGGAGGTCCAGGCCCGGAATCTAGTCGTGCAGGCCGACCTCTACCTATCCCAAAGGAAAAGAGATTGGCAGTAGCTCGAGAGGCATTATTTAGACGAGAGATGGCACAGAAAAAACATATGGAGAACCGCGGCACTGGGTTTAAAATACGAAGGCATATGATAGGAGATTTTGACAGTGTAGACAAGGCACCTTCCAATATATTTGGAGACAATTCATGGACTGGATTGAAGAAAAGAGAAGCTGTCTCATCACAGCAGGAATCACCCCGCGATGACTTTGCAGAGGCTCGCTCGCAAAGGGAGAAGGAAAGTCAGACGGGAAGGTATATTCCACTTGGAAACAGATCTAGTTCCGAATCTCGATATAACCCTGGAGATGCCAATCGCTTCCGGATAAACAGACTTCCTACACTTGATATGGATAGCCAGCGGATCACAGAACAGGATACTCAACGCATTTCTGATCGAGGAAGCTTACAGCCAAATTCCCAAACAATGTATTCCTTTCAAGCCTCTGAAGGCAAACCTGCATTTGCGGATGGTTCTCGTCGGGTCCAGCTGAATGAGCCCGCTCAAGATGGTTACCGGCAGGTACAAAGTAGTGCTGTCGCAGACGGTTATCGCCCAGCCACACAAGAGGAGTCCACAATACAGAAAGAGGAACCGGCATATTCACGTCAACCAAAACTTTCTTCTCGTTATGCCGCTGACGTGGAATACAACGAGATGCCGAAAGGCAGAGGTCGGGATAAAGCCCGACGGCGGCAGCAGTTTGTCGAGGATGAAGACGAAGGTGACGAGTATGATAAACGTGCTCGGCAGAAAGAAATCAAGAAGCAGCGTAAGCTCGAAAAAGCCGCCAAGAAAGCTGCTACTCCAGTACCTGTACTTCTTCCGGAGTATATCAGCGTCTCCAACCTTGCAATTGCACTCCGAGTTCGATTTGAAAATTTTGTTGCCAAAATGGAAGAGCTTGGATTTGAGGATACATCTCATGACCATATTCTCAATTCCGAGAATGCAGGACTTATTGCTATGGAGTACAATTTCGATCCTATCATCGACAGAGGAGAGTCAGAAGATCTGGTTGCTAGACCTCCGGCCGAGGATCAGTCGCTGTTACCTCAACGTCCACCAGTAGTTACTATCATGGGTCATGTCGATCACGGAAAAACTACACTTTTAGATTGGCTCCGAAAGTCTTCCGTTGCTGCGTCTGAGCATGGTGGCATAACGCAGCACATCGGTGCCTTCTCGGTTCCAATGCCCGGCGGCAAAATCATCACCTTCCTCGATACACCTGGCCACGCTGCATTCCTTAGCATGCGTCAACGTGGTGCTAATGTAACGGACATTGTCATCTTAGTTGTGGCAGCCGATGATAGTGTTAAACCACAAACCATTGAAGCCATCAATCATGCAAAAGCTGCGAAAGTTCCTGTAATTGTTGCCATCAATAAGATTGATAAAGAGGACTCTAACATCGATCGTGTCAAACAAGATTTGGCCCGTCACGGTGTTGAAATCGAGGATTTTGGCGGCGATACTCAGGTTGTTTGTGTCAGTGGTAAGACTGGCCAGGGCATGGAGGAGTTGGAAGAAGCTGCTGTTACTTTGTCAGAGATTCTTGACATGCGGGCAGAACAAGATGGCCAAGCTGAAGGCTGGATTCTTGAAGCAAGTATAAAAGCTGTCGGTAAGGTTGCGACCGTCTTGGTCAGACGTGGCACTATGCGACCGGGTGACTTTATAGTTGCAGGAAAAACCTGGGCGAGAATTCGCTGCTTGCGCAACGAGGCTGGTGTACTAGTCGACCAGGCCGGTCCTGGTACCCCAGTGGAAATTGATGGCTGGAAGGAGCAGCCTTTGGCGGGAGATGAAGTATTACAAGCTCCGGATGAACAGAAGGCAAAAAGTGTTGTCGATTACAGATTGGAGCGAGAAGAACGAGATAAGATGGCTGAAGACATGGAGGCAATCAACGAGATTCGCAAAGAAGTGGAGGAGGCTCGCGAGCGGGAGAAACAAGATGCGCTCGCCGGAGAAGGTGAGGCTGAAACCTCTGCATTTACGACGCCTGAGAAAACTGTTGGTGGACCTAAGCAGGTTTACTTCATTGTTAAGGGTGATGTGAGTGGATCGGTGGAGGCAGTCATTGACAGCATAAACACTGTCGGTAATGGTGAAGTGCAACCACATATCCTCCGCTCTGGCGTTGGTCAAATCAACGAATTCGACATAGAGCACGCTGCCGCCGCGAAGGGCCATGTAATTAGTTTCAACACTGTTGTCGACGAGAATATCTCAGCCATGGCCAAGGCTTCCAAGGTCACCATCATCGACAACAACATCATCTACCGTCTCATTGACGAAGTCAAAGCTAAGCTATCTGAGCATTTGGCGCCCTTGGTAACTCAGAAGGTTCTGGGCGAGGCCGAGATTGCTCAAGTCTTTGAGATTACTGTGAAAGGACGAACCACCAAGGCTATCGCTGGATGCAAAATTAGAAATGGTGTGGTGGGCAGAAATGCAAAGGTCAAGGTGTTGCGTGGTGGGGAGAAGGTGTTCGAGGGTGCGTGCTGCCCCTTCTTATTCTCTTTATAACTGTGCTAACAAAATACTTGTAGGTCACTTGGCTTCATTAAAGAGCCAAAAGAAAGATGCGATGGAAATGCGCAAGGGTACTGAATGTGGCATGGGTTTCGAGAATTGGTTTGAGTTTCAGGTCGGCGACCAGGTACAATCTTTTGAAGAGAAAGAAGAGAAGAGATACTTGTAAAAAGAGAGTTCTGTATAATACGGTATTATATGGAGTGGACTGGCATATACCTAGGCATTGGCATTGCTGGCGTTGGCTTGTATACGTAAGATTCTAGAGTCAGCACTGGCTTAAATGAATACACCACTCTTAATCTGAGATATAGATTTAACTGTTTTTCCCCCCAAGTTAACTCCCAGAATCGTTAATCATGGAATGACCTCCAATCTGGCAACCCGACTTGTTGCTTGACAATGTCGCAGTCTTTGAATCTCCTTCCGAAAGCTGACGGTAAGGGGGGCGGTTGGTCGGCTAATTTAGCGCGGCGCGCCTTTCGGACGACAGCTCTCCCCCATTTTCCCATAGATATCAAGAACTTCATTTCCACCGTACTCCTCATTTTCCCAAACAACAATATCTTGAACAATGGAAGTACCGACGCCCCTAAAAATAGTCCACTTGGACTGTGTTCATTTACGGCCAGCTCCTATAATCAACAGTACCCTATACCTTATCTCATAAATTTCAGTCGCATGTCTAGACTAACCAAAACCTCAGTACCACACACCTACACAGAATACTTAACCACACAACCACATGAAATACCCAACCGTATCTCGGGAGCCGACATAGTAATCACAACGCGAGTTCCCATAACAGCCTCAGACCTTGACAGTTGTCCAACTTTAAAGATGATCTCAGTAATGGCCATCGGAACTGATAATCTTGATCTTCCAGCTTGTAAAGAGAGAGGTATTGTGGTTTCTAATGTTCCGGCTGCTAGTAATGAGAGTGTTGCTGAACATGCTATTGCTCTTTATTTTGCTGTTAAGAGGAATGTTGTCCAGTGTCATGCTAGGACTATTGATGATGTTGGGGAATGGGGGATGAAGGGTACTAGTATTGGATTTTGGGGGAATGGTATGCCGGGGACTTGTAGGGAGGAGGTTATGGCTATCTTTGGAGCCGGGGAGTTAGGTACGGTGTTTCCCTTGTTTCCCTTCTCTTTTTCTTGCCTGTTGGGTATTAAGAGTTTCTCGGCTTTTGAGAGGCTATCTCTGTGGTTCAGAGCAAGGTTCCAAAGTGAACTTCCAAGAGATATGCAACTCGACTTCGAGGACGGAGGAGTCTATGAACGAACCATGCTGACCTTTAGTATAGGAAACAGAGTTGCCAAGATTGGAGCCGCACTGGGTATGAAGACCATATTCGCAGAGCGTAAAGGTGTCCCAGCTGCATCAGTCAGAGAAGGAAGAGTCGAGTTCACAGAAGCGTGTAAAACAGCGACAGTCGTCATGCTCACCTGTCCGCTTGATGCTTCAACAAGAGGCATGATCTCAAAAGACGAATTCGCTCTCATGCAACGCAGAACAGTTCTCGTCAACGTCGCTCGAGGTGGTGTAGTTGTAGAAGAGGATTTGATCGACGCATTGAAGATGGATAAAATCTGGGGCGCTGCTACCGATGTTTTTGTAGACGAACCTGCCGTTGCGGAGAATAGTGTTTTGATCCGAGCGGTGAGGGAGGGTGGACTGAATGGAAAGTTGACTTTAAGTCCTCATGTTGCTTGGTTTGCTACGAGTAGCCGGGAGAAGTTGAATCGGACTGTTGCTAGTAATATTGAGGCTTTTACTAGAGGGGCTCCGGAGAATGTAGTTGTTTGAGATATTTGGTAGATAGAGGTGTTTGGTTAGAGGCCGTTAGACAGAATTTGGATTATTAGATGGGTGGGTTTGGGTTCAGCAATGAAAGTTTGAGATGCATGATATTGAGATATTGATATTTTGAAAGGACAAAGATGTTGTTGTCATTCTTAAAGGGGACTGGTCTAAACTCCCGCTGTTGCAGGTTAAATTAATTTAAAATACCCCACAAAGTCACACTTTAACGCGTACTCTACTTTCGCGTTACACGATTCCAGCCACCAGCTACCAACTTGGAAACTCCAACCACTCAATTGCTTTCAACCACATTGAATACGATGGCGTCTAACACAGATCCCACCGATTATGTGCGTAAGAAGGAAACACATCCGTACTTGTAGTTCCAAAACCTGCTAATGGTCAACGCGTCGATCCAGGGTCTTCAGGTCCATTGCGGCGTCTGCGATATCAAAGAGAAGCTTCTCCGATGTGCTGGCTGCAGAGTCATCCAGTATTGCAGTCAGGAACATCAAAAAGCAGACTGGCCGACTCACAGATCCGCATGTGCAAAAATCAGGAAATGTCGAAGCGCTGTTGATCTAGAGGAAGAGGCCTTGCACGCAACTCCCAGCGATGGTTTTTGGAACAATGGTGATCCCTTCATCACCGGCGTAGGCCATTTCTGGGGTATTTTAGAAACACGGGACTATATGCGAGCCAGATATGCTCTGGTGGAGGCCATTTTAAAGATCAAGACGTTTGACGCTGTCCAAGCAGCTTTGGACCACTTGATGGATATTCTCCGTCTGTGTCGGTCGGATAATATGGGCGTTCGAGATCTCGTGCCGCATCTGCAATTGCGTCTTGGTAAAGACCAGGAATGCTACGACTTCGTCAAGTGGTGGGCTACTGGCGATCCAGATGGTACATACGTACGTAGTCAATTTCTCACAGCATCCTTGCCATTTTCGAGTCGATTACACATCGCTCTTGAGACATCTAGAATAATAAACTAATTTCGAGCTTTTTAATGTATAGGACTGGGGTGACATGTCACTTCCATACCTCAATGTCAAGGATGCAGACGTCCTTGAACCTGTTGAAGTTGTGTGTGGCAAATACCCGGACCTCAGCCATGTCGTCGCTGTGACTCTGATCAAGCTTCGATTACTTTTAGCTGTAAAGAAGGGTTTGCAAAGCTCCGCTGTCCTCCGTGAAAGCAAGTCACTTCCTCCGGAGATGTTTGACCATATACGGGACCAGCTTCTGAAGAGTGCACTGGGAGGAAGATGGGATAGCATGGACAAAGTACAGCGATCCCAACTTGTCGATACCCTTTCTTCTCAGATCGACAAGCTGTATAAGGCTGTGGATCAAGCAAACAGGCATTTCTGGCCTGCTATGGTGAAGCCTGGCAAGCATTTGACTGCGCGTCCACAAGCATATTCTAGCGGCAGTGAGGCAGAGATGCAACTGAAGTTGCAGTATGCCTACGATGCATGGAACGAGACCCCTGGAGCCATCGAGTTTATCTAATCGAAGCGCTAAGGTAATACTCCCGTCATATTTCAGGCTTGGGCGTTATTCAACAGAGGAGATTCTCCGCAAGGAAGGTTACAGTCTTATTTTCGTCTAGAGTAGCAAAATGGCTCTCTCAAAAAAGGGAAAACGGCTTCGCACCAATGTATGTATACATTGCTTTTCTACGTTACTTCTCCATTGCTGTGATGCTGTTGACACTGGTCCTTTCATGTTTGCGGGTTTCAGAATTTGTATCAAGAATCGAAAAAGTTTGCCTTGATTATCCTTCAACTGTTTTTATGAAAAGAGGGAAAATGTGTCTACTTTGTGAGAAAAGAGAAATCTTTGAGTATAAGAACAATGGCATTGTTCTTAGATTTTGTTATAAAGGAGGCACAAAGACGGAGTTATGTCTTTAATACGAGTTGAAATGAACAATGCCAGTAGAAGGAACAATACCATTGTCCTTTTACCTACTCTGTCGTTTAAGGGACCTACAAAGACTGAGTTATGTCTTTTGCACAAGTCACAACAAAAGATATTATTGTTCAGATACTGTTTAGGGTATAAGGTATTTGTTTATCTCTAGATGCCTACTTGCAATACAAGACTTGGCCATGTGCGTTAAAAGTCTCAAAAAAATACTATTGTTTAGATAATGTTCAGAACAGTGGACACTTGTTTGTCTCTTGAGATCTACTAGGTTATTATCTCACATTTAGCCAGGTGGTTAACAATGCTATTGTTTCAGACATAAATATTGCAGTGAGTACAACCAACACAAGTCATAATTCACAATTCACACTCAGTCTCAAAACTCACTCTCAAAGACTTCACTTTCCACAAGAACACCCAACCTCAAATCATTAACAATAATCCTTAGCGTCATCATGGGGAAGCCAGAAATTGTGAAGTCGAAGTGGAGATACCAATACGAACGAGACCAGATCAGAAATGGGTCTTTCAGAGGGAATGGAATTACAAAAACTCTACCCATGCGACCCAAGTATGAACCTCCCAAGCCTGATATTAAAAAATTCTTACAGTTGGCTAAAGACTGTGAGCCCAAGGCTGCTGCGACAGAATCTTCTAAGAGTCGACTAAGTAGAAAGCCTACTAGTCCAGGGCCTTTCAAGGTTTTAGAAGGTGGAAAGCATGGGCAAACCACTTCGGACCATGAGCGGGACTCGGTCACAGAAAACGCCTTTGAAACCCACGAGGCTATCCAACAGGCTACTCATCACATGGTGGGCATCGAGAAAGGCAAGACTGTTAAAAATAGCCCATTACCAGTAGAGCACAGACACAGCTCTAGCTCTTGGACCCAAGAAGAATGGGAGAAACTCGAAAATTACTTCAACCAAACTTACAGTTCACATCACGACAAGGAACGCCAAGTCATCTATCATCTTCTCAAGCAAGATGATGGATTATTCAAATGCCCCACTTGCAACCGCAAGTTTAATGAGCTTTATAAAGTAAAAGAACACTATAAATCAATGCACACCGAACAAGGAAGAGAAAAAGCTTACTGCAATATATGCAACAAAACACTGTACAATGCCAAAAGCCTAGAAGTACACAACCTGAGATTACACACAGATCCAAAGACATGGAGGTTTTCCTGCAAGCCCGGTTGCTGGGGGAAATTTCCTACAGTAGGGGTCCTCAACAAGCATCAGAAAACATGCTCTCACGTCCGGAATCCGTCTAATAAATTCAGGCTTAAGAAGTAAAGGGGAGATTCTGGAGGCTGGCCCTCCTGTACTACCAAGGTTCTATAAGCGAGCCAAGTAGCCGAGTACTACTTATATCGTAGCATTCGTTTCTATTCCGTATCATCTATCTATCCATCAATTATTACAATACAAACTAATCTTACCTATATTCTTACGAGTATACTCACCCTAGTGATACTAACAGAGACAGAGGAGGATAAGGTAAGGTTGCAGGGAGAAAGTATAACTGCGACACTCATAAGAATTGAAACGTAAATCCCACTGAAGAAATACAGAGTATTGATCTATACAAGTACAACTAGAACAATAAGTCATAATTTAAGATACCTAGTGATACACATGATGGTTGACTATCTCAGCCCTTGGTTTGGTGGGTTTGACACTGCACGAGATCTAAAAATCCGTATAATGCGGAGAAGTCAAACAATCAAGCAAATTACAAGTACGCCAAGGAATTCTATTTCCACCCTGCTTTAACATCCCTCTCAGAGCTACCACTTCTTGAATTTTTAATACATCCGCCATAAAGTTAAAGTATTCTATGATATCCTCACGCATTTCTAGGGTACAGAAGGGAGACCGTGCTACTATATATAATGGAAACATGAGAGCTTTGGCTCTCCAAATTTGATGCTTGTTTTCGTTAGATGCTATGTTGCTTGGTATTTGAGTGCTTGGGGGTTTGATATCTGAAGATGTTTGGAAGTTTTTTGGAATTGAAGAATGTATTTGATCGAGAAGAGAGATGACAATTGTCGATGTGCACACCTTGATTTGTTCGTATATGTCGATCCCCGTGATGGATTCTTCTTGTATGATTTCGTTGAGAAGAACGCGGATGGCTCGGAGTTGATTGGCTGTTTGGCTGTTCTCTGATTCTGAGCCGTCCTTACACGCCAAGTGTCTAGGGAGACTTGTATGAAGTAAGTGAGCTTTCTCATCTAGTGAATTCGCTATTATTATGGAGGTAGAATTTGACAATCTACCGCTCTTCCGAGCAGCTACCAAGTTGACAAATCGAACCAATAAGTCAGATAATTGCCACTTTGAATTGCTAGTGTCATAGTGCTGAGATGAAAACTCGTGAAGAGCTAGAAATTCGGGAGGAACTCCGACTTCATCCTCAAGGCACCTGACAAGAATGTTTGAGCTTAACTGACCAAACATCCGCATCCCGATTTTATCCTGGAACTGCTTTCGACCTCGAAGCTTGACAAGAGCCAGAGCACCAGTCATGTGCTTAGCTTGAGCTTCAACACCCTGACGTTCATTCGCCAACTTCTCAAATAAGTCAAGTAGGAGGATGGTAAGGAGCGTGGTGTCCTTTACTGCCGTTTTTGGAGACTGCAATGTTGAGTTGGTCAGGACCAATGCCGAACTGTATTTTTCTCTAGCTTTCAAGAGAAGCGACGGAGCGTAGAATTCCCTTGAGAAAAATGCTAAACTGACGGCTTTGACAGCAACAGCGAGACCAGGTTCATGTATTCGGCCTGAGTAGAATGTTCTCATGTAGTCCAACGTTCTTGAACCTCCGAGAACATGTTGCCCGATGAATAGAGCTTTGGCACGATCTTCCACTGAGACTGGAAGTGCTCCTGGAACATCACTGGATCCACTGGATTCACTGGATCCACTGGATTCACTGCCTCGCTTGTAAATCTTCTGAATTACATGCGCTGTCTGATCTCTGAAGACGAGTTGACCGGGGTCATGGTAACCGGGACATTGAAGCTTCGCTCTAGTACATTGTCCACAAGAGTCTTTTTTCTTATCACACTAGAAACACGTCAGTTAACCTGCATAGAAGTATATCCAACGGCCGAGGAAGACGAATACCTTAATATTCCTCTTCCGACACTGCCGGCAGGCTTTGGACGGTTTCCCGCAGTAAACCATGACGATCAAGCGGCTGCAAGTGGAGGCCAAATGCTCGGCACTAAACAAGTACCTTCGTAACCTCACAGTGGTACAAGGGGCTTGTACCCGTCGTCATGGGTGAGTCGTGACTCGGGCAGAGCGAAACAATACAATATCGTGATAAAGTTCTATATCAAAGGAGGCAATGAATAATGATGGATGGGTGAGGTCACAGAGATGTCGTTGCATTCAATTAGTCAAACAAGGCACAGCAAACACTAACCACATTTGGAATGCAACTTGTCAGCACATCTTGCAACTTGTCAGCATATCTTGCAACTTGTCAGCATATCTTGCCAAGATAGAACTTAATTCGAACTTCAATCGCTCTTGTCTGCCTTTTTTTTCTGAACCACCAGGCTAACCCGTAACTCTCATTGATGAACCCCTTAATACTCGTTGAACCTTGCAGCTGCAGCAGGAAATCTACCACCAACAACCGGGAAACGTTCTAAGATCCCGTTGATCTCTTTTAAATCCGTATCAGTCAACTCGACATTCGTACAATTCTCAACAACCCTCGATTCTGACCTTGCTCCAGCAATAGGAAAGATGAAAGGCATGTTCGGCTTGCCGTTGTGCGCTTTGACCCAGGACAAAGCTAACTGTGCATTTGTGCAGCCTTTCGCTTTTGCCAACTTCTCTACTTCAGTAACCAATTCCAAGTTCTTTTGAAGGCTCTCTTCCTGAAAGCGAGGGAACGCTCTGTGATGGTCGTACGTAGGTAGATCTTCCATAGTTTTGATCTGGCCTGTTAACATTCCAGCACCAAGAGGCGTGTGGGCCATGATCGCGACACCTAGCTCAGCACAGGTCTCTGCAACTCCATTCTCAAAGATATCAGTGGCCCAGAGTGAGGTTTCAGCCTCTACGGTGTCGATTTTATAGACCTTGGCTGCTCGTCGAATGGTTTCTGCTTTGACTTCGGTTAACTGAATACCCCCGATCTTGCCTTCTTTGACAAGCTCCCCAAGCGCCTCAACTGTTGTTTCGATTGGCACATTGGGATCCACTCGCGCAGGACCGAAGATATCAATGAATTTCTTCCCGTCCAGGATCTTGTTGCAATTATCAAGCATCCTCCGCATACCTGCCGGAGACATATCCAACTCGAAAGTAGCCATACTCACAACACCGCTCTTTATACATAGGACGACCTTGTCTGCATCCTCTGGATATCTTGTGAAGTATCGGTTCAGGAGATGGAGAGAATTATTATCGGGAGTGCCATAGAAGTCTGCTCCGTTCCATACTGTGGCCCCGGATTTGATTGCTGCTTTCAGGACTTTGAATGCTTCTTCGTCTGGTGTGCAGTGATCGCGCCATGTTAACCCTATATACATACGTCAGTTTGAAGGTTTCAATACGATGCTGGAGGAGAATAGGTACTCATAAGCCCGAGGCCATTTTGTGTGATAGGTTTGCCTGCAAGAGTAGCCATGATTGAATGGTTGCAGACGTAGCTTTAAGTATGAAATTTCCTTGCAGATGCTGAATGAACTGAAAAGATTAGTGCGAGCGAAGACGAGACATTTATGTCTAATATACATACTACTCGTTGTTGCACATAATGCCTTGTTCCGCGGTAATATCCTAAGTCCGTGACTAGCTGCATGCCAAATCGGGGGAGTTAACATACTTTTCTCCACTCACATACTTGGAATGCTCAGTCAAAATACTATCGTCGGACAAACTGCATACTCGACCAGCTGTATTCCAAATTGAGAATTCCAGTAGTTCATCCTCTTAAAAAAGGCAATGAGTTCCATCATCTCAAGAGGATCTTCGACTGACCTCTGCTGTACCATACATATTGTTAAATAATGAGTTACTTTCCAACAAACAGCACAAACATAATCCGTATAATCGAGGACATGTAATTTTATTACATTTAAATCTGTTCTTAGAATTTTGGATCTAGAAATCGATATACTAAAAGTACCTATTAAGAATAATGTATTTGGTTTACAGAATTCCTAAAACCGGAACCGGTATTGTACCCCAAGCTCCTGCGCTCAAGGTTTATGTAGCTACACTAGCCCTTTATAATCAACAAACAACACAAACATAATCCGTATTGGTGTATCGGTTAGCATTTCTGCTTTTCAAGCAATTGAGAAGTTTCGCAGGAGAGCGGGGTTCAACTCCCCGATACGGAACTTATTCGTATCTAAGGTGTAAAACCTTGACAGTTGAATTATCTTTTTATTTTTTCCTTGCAGATTGAAGGGTTTCATTTCTTTTGTGGTTTTTGAAGTTTTTGGTTAACCGAGAATGTTTTGGCGCTAGTGTATGCGCGGTGCGGCCGCTCCAGTGTTAGCCGAAATATCACGTGCTACTACCTCGATAAACTCTATTTGCTTTGTGGGTAATCAAGATGAAATATATTTACGGAGTATACATACAGTAGGTATAGAAAGAAGGCGTTATCTCCGCAGTTTCAGATTGCATCCACAGGTATAGAGGATTATTACGGCCACTTGGGCTAAAACTCTTCCCACATTTTCTGCTAGTAAAATTAGATAGGCTAGTGCCCCGAAAATATAGGCTGTCGTACCCTAAAAATACAGGCTGTAGTACCTCGAAAAATACAAGAAATAGTACCCCGAAAAATACAGGCTATATACCCTATATAAGTAGTACTATTAGGGCTCTACTGCTTACCGCCTTAAAAGCGGTAAGAATTCAATTCTATTTTTAGTATAGAATGAGTTTTGGCCCAAGTGGCTGTAATAATCCTCCATACACAGGTTTGATTGTTGGTCAAAGGGTACAGTATTTTTAAGTACTTTTCTCTTTTCGAATACTATAGCTTTTTCGCCTCTACAGTAATTTCAGCGCCTTTATCCGAAAACTTTATGTGGCTTTAAATAATTTTGTTGATTTTTAATTCTAAGAGTCCATTTACCTTTACGCTAAGTTGAGCTGAGAAGACAGTTTCAATGTTGTGGTATGTTGTGGTTAAGCGAGATACTTATTACCCACTTAAGCGAGTAGCAAAAGGAACTGCATTGTGCATAATACGCGATCAAGGCACAGGAAAATCATAACCACACTCCGGCTGCGAAGTAGGCCTAAGCACTAAATTATGTTGTCAACTATTGAAAAAATTCTATATGTGTTGAGTTTTCTACCTGCGCTGCAGACTACACTTAGCTGTTTCATGTATTTGGTGCCAACTGTTTAATTCAGACCAATAGCAGCTTACCACCCCTGTTTTCTTCGTAATTTGATAACTATACTGCTAAGTCCATGGTATAATTAAGGCCTTTTTTTATTTAGATTTTATACAGCTACGTAGAAGTATCGATGCTAAAATAAACAGTGCATATCATCTCCTAGCTTTTGTTCTCGAATTAGGGTATGCTTCCTGTACATTCATAATGATCATAATGATTGTGTATGATATTTTACTCGGGCAGCCTTGCCTAATGAACCGGTCATGTCAAGGCTGAGACCGTTGGCGTTGGCGTGTTGCTTGATTTTCCTCGTGGGAGTTCAAAGACGCGCTAGTGAATTTCTCTATCCCCCGTCATAAAACATTCACTCGGACAACCCCCCCTTTCTTAATACCCATTCCCAACTCAATTTGAGAAAGGTAGCGCACCTTGTCTTTATTGACGTGGGCACATAAATCTTTCCCATCCATCCTTCACAATCTTTCAAGCTTTCATTCAGTGCTTCAACACAGATCAACGCGTCTCGACTTGGCATTCTCAACTATTAAGACTTTGAGTCGCGTCACGATCTGAAGCTCTTTTCTTGAATTCACAGTCTTTATCCCTTCTCGAAGTTCAGCTTTGACTTGCGCCCAGGATCTGTGTCATCTACGCCATTATTTCTCGGACTCAACTCTCTTTTTCATTTCAAGACTTCACCTTCTCGCTCCGAGCGGCGTTAAACGAGAACATCTTTTGTCTCCCACATAATGCTCTGCCTAAATTGTAGCAAGCCAGCCAAGCTGGCATGTAGCAGATGCAAAGCTGCTCCAATCATCGAAGGAGATGCCGAAATTTCGCACTGCGGTGTAGCTTGCCAAAAGAACCACTGGTCATTGCACAAAACAATATGTAACAATCTTCGAGATCGTACAAAGCTTTACCGCGTTGCAGAAACCGCTCAAATGCTTTACTACATACATCGAGAGATAACTTGGGCGGTTTATGATATCAAGGCCGTTGACCGTGTTGATGGAAACCTTCGTCTTTTTGGAACTGTACGTATATCACCTTCAACAGGGACATCTGCTTACAATCTCCAATTCAGGTAAACAAGGATGCTAGATGGCCTCGAGAGTACAAAGTATTTCCTTCTCATCTTTTCCCAGACAAGAAAGATAGAGATGCAGTCCTGTGTTTACTTGGATGCCATGATGCTAGACTTTTCATGGTCGAGTTCACTGCTGGCTTACTCAATGGTACGCGAAGCCTTCTAGGAATTTTTGCATGAGTGTCCATTCTAACTCTAATTAGACATTATCGTAGAGACCAAGATCTTCAATGTCTATACAAAAGGCAGTAAAGCTCCAGTAAGCTTTGATCTAGAAGGCTACATAGGAACTTCAGACGACTTCATTCATGAAGTTTTGAAAGCCACATTACGAGCTGGTGAAGTCTTTGCAGTCGATATTGGAGGAGCACAGTTTGGTCATCACGAATCTTGCATCCCATGGAAGCAGTACGAAGAAACTAGAATCAGAGGATACAGAACGCAGGGATTGCTTCCAAGTCCACTAGGACTACTTGTCACTGGAGATTACAGTCACAAAAAGATGTTGTTCGCTTATGGGAAGATGAGAGTTTCCAGGGCTAGAATGAATCATGAGAACAGCCTGGAGAATATGAACCTGAGTATGTTGTATTGGCAGGAGGATGAGATCGCACTCAAGGATCTTTGGAAGTTACCGGAGAAAGATTTCTTGAAGCGACAGCGATCTCTTGTCGACTTCATTGACATTGAATGCCAAGGAATGCAAAGTTTCGGAAACCCCTTCTTTACTGAGCGTGGCAGGCGTTTAAAGTTGGAGAAAGGCCTACCTTTGTAATTTTGGGGCTGCATGAGGATGTGAGCAAATAAGGATACCTATAAGTACCTTCTGGCTAGGAGCATTTCTTGTGGTTTCTTCACTTTAGAAGAGAGTTCAAGTGGAGCGGTGAAAATCTGGTGCTAGAATTAGCACAAGGTCACCAATTCTACAATAGAAATGTTCAGTCAAAGACCACGAACTTGCTTTTGAACTGTAGAAGATCATAACAAAGTCTGTAAAGCACGCTAATTTAATACTCAGAATTCTTGTTCCAGGACAATTTACTGCACAAATTATTGCTTTATCTGGCTCGGATTAATGAAAAGAACATATTGGAAAGCCTCGCCAGCAGGAAATAAGTTAAAACAAAAACTAAGCTTAACATACTATTACTGTTGTTACCTACATAACTAAGGAATAAAAATACTTACTATCTTCTCCTTTAGGTCTTAGAGAAAATTTTCTAAAGTACTTCTGCTGTCTTTAATTGATTCAAAAAGGAAACTCAATTAAAGCTTGGTTACTTCAGTTTTTTACATTGACTGTTTTAGATTTATTACTTAAATTAAGTAGGCTGCATTGTCTAGCCTCCTTAACCCCTCGCTTAATATCGATCTGTCCCTAACTAAAGCACACTAAATGACACTACAACCCTTAACACGCTCTACCTACCTTATCTCTAACTAATTTTCATTTTCTAATTACACATATTTAATAGTGAATCAAAAATCAATAGAACATTAGCACTATATCCGTCTTAAAATGCATCTTTGTTACTACATCTCTTTGCTAAAATGTGCAAACAATCCATTCTTCTCGAAATCGAGGTTATGTTTTACTCTCTACACAAAGACACAACATGATGGCTTATTTTCTGCCATAGCTATAACTTCCTCGCCTATTCCTATTCCGTCTCTAACTAAAACACGCTAATTCATACTATATCTCGCTTGCCCTCGTCTCCAATCCCCTTCCCCTCCCCGCCCAAAAAGAAAAGCCTCCTCTAAGAAAACCTCCAAAAAAGATTCCCCAAACCCCACAAGCCTCTCATCAAACCCCACAGAGCACATTACAAAATCCCAGGACTTCGGAATCTATAATCTACCCCCAAGTCCCCACAAGACGTTGGCCATATCTCACGACAGTCTAACCCCCAACGTCCAAAGAAGAAGAAATCGAGAAACCCGGTATTCTTGAATTCCTCGCTAACCAAAATTTCTCTTTTTCATTCTCCTCGCATTATTTTCTTTGATTCAAAGCATTCCGTTCCCCTTTCGGTCACACAGAAACTTAAAACTCTTCGAGGATAAAGAAATCGCAAGATCATCTTCACCAACACTCTGAAGATAGGTATCTTTAAATAAATTCCTCGGGATTTATGTCGGAGGCTAGCGCAGGAAGAGCCGACATCGATTTTTAGGGTAGTTTGTTTTATTGGTTTTAGTGAATGTAACGAGTAGGTACACTCATTGAGCCAATCCAACATTTGGGTTTGAGCCTCTGACAACCCACGGGAGCAGAATTTGTTATCTGGGATTATAGCTTATCTACCTTTAGGTGCTGAGTGCTAATGGTGAATGGGCCAGATGAACCGGTTCGGGACGCTAGGGGTTTAGTGCGACTATTGGTTTTAACGACACAAGTTCATCTATTATTACAACACAAGAATTTCTTTTGGTACGAATAAATCGTACCAACTGACTTGATAGCCTAGAAAAGAAACTTAGATGTATTCCTCTTTGCAGATACCTGAGGCAAAGGGAGAACTCCAAAGCTTTTGGCTTAGCTTAAATGTCAAAGATGTGGTGATCGAAAATACAAACCTTTGTTTCATGCATGGCATACACGTGATAAAGAAAACGGATACGCTGATAATTCGAAGCTGGAGATGATTAAGCAAGGCGAAGCTAATGGAACATAGAAGCTCGCGAAAACTATATTTTTTTGGGAGCTGTAAACCTTTCATCCGGATCTAAGCTATGTACACATGAGTAGTAGACAAAACAGTAAAGCTAGCCACACCCAGAGTTAATAACTCGAACCCATATCTTGTCAGACCACCCACGCAACCAATCCCGTCCCAAAGCGGCCTGAATATATACACCGGGATCAAGTACACCGGCACCCGATGCTGATCATAACCCATCCGTCCATTATCGTCCCGTCATTCCCTTCATTTACTACAAAGTTATCCGAAAGACATTTAGATCATGAAAACACCAGCAGTGACCATGACGATCAAGCTGAGGAAACCGCCAGTCTTGGCATCAACAATTGCTGCTCCGCTTGTGGAAGAGGAAGTTGATGATGCGGCGGCGGCGGTGGATGAGGAGGAGGCAGCGGCAGCCTTCTTGGCATCTATCGCAAATCGTTAGTCATTACTCTATGTAGGGTAGATTGAAATTTGGAAAGAATGTAAAAACATACCCTTTTGAGAAGCCTTGGTGGCAGCGATAGAGGAGCAGGTGTCAACGAGAGTGGTGTTGCCGGTCAAAGCAGCAAGCTTGGTGGTGGCAGCGGAAGCCTTTGCCTGGAGCTCTGTAACCTTGGTAGCATTACCCTTGGCCTTAGCCTCAAGTTTGGTGGTGTTGGCAGCAAGGTCAATGGACTTCTGGAGGGATTCCATCTTATCGCAATCGTCCTCAGTATCCTCGGCAGCTGAGATGACTGCGCAAGTTTCGACCAAGGTGGTGTTGGACTGCATGGTGGCGAGAGTGGTGGCAGCGGTGGATGCCTTTGCCTGGAACTCAGCAATCTTGGTAGCGTTGCCCTTGGTCTTGGCCTCAAGCTTGGTGGTATTGGAAGCAAGATTGACAGTCTTCTCGAGGGATGCCATCTCTTTGCAGAGAGACTTGTCGGTAACAGCCTTGGTGCTATTGCCCTTGGCAGCTACGGCACCGACGGCCAAAAGGGTAAGGAAGATGTTGGAGAATTGCATTTTGGCGGTTGTTGGTTTGAAAGGGTGGTTTTGGGTGAGAAAAGTAGAGGCTGGTTTAAATTGTTAGGGTGAGGAAATAAAGACGGACCGGCCGAAAATGAATTGAAGATGGAGTACAAGAATGTAGTGAAGATGATGAGATGATCGCTGATGGTGTTCCTGAGATGGTGATTGTACCTGTTATATACACTTTGGAGACCACTGGGTTTCTCCACTCTCTCAACCAGCACAAGTCCACAAGTCCACAATTCCACAATACCTGTAGGGCTAACAATAGAGTGGAAACGTCCAACCTCTGTCTAATCTTGCCGGCTGTCGTTAATGCCAAGGCCTGTGACAGATCAGCCCTTCCCTGGGTATGGAACGAACCTCTCACACGGACGCAGAGCAGGTTTCGTTCGAGGCCTTCGTGCCCCCCGAAGACCACGAGCAAAAAAAATCCCAAAGATAGAAAACTCGCCTAGTCATGCTTAACATGACATGGGCAAAAGTGTGTGGACAAGAGACGACGTTGCCTCATCTTCATACCTGAGCGCCACGTAAGATCGCTTCAGGCCCTTCCCTCGCCGTCGCTAGCAATAAAGGGGAAGTTGAGACGGCGGCTCTCAGATGACTCGCTTGTCTGATGGATTTCCTACAGTAGCTCGACCTGGAAGGGCGAACCTGGGCATGCAGAACCGAGTGAGTTTCGCTGACGACTTTGCTAGTCACATCCAAACCGAATGTAAACTGCTTTGGTCGTTGTTGTCAGAGACGTCTGAATGTTTGATTCGCCAGCGCGATTTCTCAAAACATTTACTGCGTCGAATTAACCTGGTTAGCGAGACGGTGCTTCTGATGCGTAGCGAGTGTGGACGCCTGTTTGCCTATTCCCACTAATTCCCGGGAGCTTCACTGGCTGCCGTCCCTTGTTTATCGGATCTCTCTCCACAAGTCAGCCCCAAGCGACGTTTCGGGGCGTGCATTCCCTCTGTTTTCAGCCCCACCGCTGTCGAAGATCTTGGTTTGTCTTTTCACAAGCTCACCAGTTCAAAACATTCACGACTCTGGAAATAGCCTCATGGATTTCAGACTTCAGACCAACCTATTTACGCATTTATGCTGCAGGCGAGAAAAGCACATCTTCTCCCTTCTTGTCTCGCGCCCGAACTGCACATCAAGCAGATTTACGCTTGGCATCAGGCTGTCTTGCGAACTTTTCTTTTGGGAGAAATGCTTCAATGTCTTTAGCATGCGAAATGCACTTTTGCCGGAAAGCTTGTCGGAGTAAAAGTCTTGGAAGACTCGCGGCCTAGAGAGTGGGGATGTTGGGTATTATTGTGAAGGTCACAGCTTTTCTCCCCCACCAGGAGACCGTTCTGTCAGGATGCACCTCTTCAACCTTAGGCTTTCAACCACCCTTCAAAACATGTTTCTGTAAATACGGGGCATACCACTTTACCGAACTCTCAGACTCTCCATCAATATCAGTAATGTCGCCTCGGTGGCATTTGAATATACAGTAGATTGAGCAGTTGCACTGTCTGAACCAAGTTGCGCAAAAAGGCAGACTCCAAGCAGAACAACACGCACAATGAACATTCCAGCAGCTACTATCCAGAATTCCTTAACAGTGTTGATACTAGGTGGCCCGAATCATTGAGGGAGAGCTTGTCAACAATCATATCCAAGTCTTCGGGAGTGTGGAGTTGCGAAGCTTAATAAGTAATCTCCGCCTGCAAGACAGCCGCTAACAATCACAATAATCATAGCGTCGGTAATGACAGAACGTTGTCTCGGAGAATATCAGGGTCTTTCTCGCCTCGTAGCATCGCAAAAGTTTTCATCTCATTCATCAAATTATCAATCTCAACAACACGTCTCCACCGTATATTGACTCCGACCGGATGCCACAACTGTATCCAGCATCCCGCCTCTTTTTCCAGGTCCTTCTTTTCTTTCTCAAGATCCGCATATTTTCTATACTCGCCTTCATCCTAGAAGCATATGTGATAGAGCTTACAAAATGTTATCCATTCTGAAGGGCAATCGATATTCCTCTTCGTGAACAGGTACTGGAATATGTACTCCTATACTCGTCCTGATATGTAATCGGGAAGGTCAGCCTGAACAAGCCAGTCGATATGACGCTTGTAATTCTCCCTCGGGACAGAACGAATAGCATCTCGAGAGATTCCAAACTGGTTCCAGCAAGGCTGTGCGAGGACCTCTGGAACGGAAAATAACTGTGGTGCTGTGGGCGGTGCGAAGTTATCGATCATGGCTTGGCGAACATATGGCTCTTCGGTCTTGACAGACTCATCGACTGACTTGTTCGCTATGGGGTGGTGTTTCGCTCCCAAGTCGTCGGCAACATAATGGATGATGGTCGCATTTGGCAAATATACACTGGCTACCTACGAGATATCTTCTCTGGCAGTGGGTGCGACGACAAGATGGACTGAAGGATTTGAACCTGTGAAAGTTCTATCGCTGTTGGCGACCTTGGGGTTCCTTCCTGGATAGCACTTGTTTCCATAGGTGTGGCACGCTCCGTACATCAAGAGGAATGTTAGGGTACCCATAAAGATAGAAAAAAGGAGTGAGCGTGGTAGACTGCGTGCATTCCCCCACAACTAAACAACTTCCCTCGGAGACATTGTGATCCAACTGAATACGTGAGTATGGCCGTCGTGGTTTTTGTGTCTCGTCTCGTCTCGTCTCGTCTTATCGCAATGTCTTCACTTCTGATGGATGATCAACGCTGTAGTATAGTCAACGGGGCATGATGGAAACAGACAGGCACGCCGGTAAAGACAGTGATATAGGAATGTGTTGGATTGCAGTGCTTGAAGAAAGGTTAAGTGAAGGTGGAGCCAAAATGTGAAATGAGAGGGAGAGGGAGAGGGTGAGGGTGAGGGTGAGGGAGTCACGCTAACCCTGAATTGTACATTAAAGCCCTTTGATCGGTACCTATCTATACTGCTTCCTCATTCGTCCCTATTCCCCTCCGTTTACAACTCCATCTATGAGTTCTTGTCACCAACCTTCCATTGCACACAAGACCAAGCCCACCTTTTGGTAGGCATGATATAATATCAGACTTGAAAGAACCCCCATCTCACGCCAGAGGCGCCCAGCAGAGCGAGGAAGTCCCCTTAGATTCCCTTATACAAAACCTTTCTATTCGCACGAGCTTCTTGGATATCCTCAATGGGTATCCTGTATTCTCCAATATCTGCGCTTGTTTATCAGACCGGTCTGATTTAAACATAAAAGCGCTTCTGACCTTCAGGTCGACGACAAAGAGCATCAAGAAGGATGTTGATACCTGGCTTTTGTCGCAACATAATATCAATAAACAACTTCTTCGATTCGTAAACGATCCCACTTCATTTCGAGCTCGGCTAGCCCGTCACAACGCCCTGATTTCTGGAAGCTTTGCCCTTCAGTTCTTCCAACGAGTCGTGTGGCCAGAATCCGATCTAGATATCTTCATGGAAACTGGAGATGATACGGAATCTTTGGACGCTGTTTGCAAGAAATGAAGGTTACCGCCCTGGGCTACAACCAGACCTCTCGCCAGCTCCGGGGAATTATGCCGAAATGAAGATCGATGATGTAAATGTCATATATTCCTCATGGTTTACTGTTGTTGCAAATAGTCATATGGTAGGGTCGTGGGAATGGTACCGAGAGTAAAATCCAGCTTGTATTATCAAGGGTGCCCCCTGCTGGAAACATCCTCGAGCGATTCTACATGACGGCCGTCAACAACATCATTACCTGGAACAAAGCCTACTACATGTTTCCGGATTCTACTGTTTGAGATCGCAAAGCCTTTCCCTTGAGACGGCTGGAAGAAGGCACGCAAAAGGAAATTGACAAGTACGTTGAACGAGGCTGGAAACCCTGCAGCCTCAAAGATGGAATTAGAGACGGAAGCCTTCCTCTATCTCTACGTTCTGTAGAACGACGCATCGGCGATGGAAAGTGCTGGACTACTCCCTTGAATACGGATGGAGTAGAAGCATCTGGCTCAAGGCCTGATTATATCATCGAACATCTCCATTTCATGCTTCATCCCGGTAAAGATCTGCGTGAAGCTCATTCAGTAGTTGGACTTGAGTCATTTGTAGCATGCCTTTTACGATACACATACACATGCGCCTCTGGCGATTTGTGGGATCGCAGAGATAAGAAAGAATACTTCGGGCGTGACTTCCTTAGCCCGAAACTGGATGAGTTGACGGCACTCAAGTTGGATAAGATGGCACCTGATGACCATCCTGGGTTTTGGACGAGAAAAATCGTCGCACTGAGGGTATTCACAGATATGAACATATGTTTACCAGGCCCCCATCTTGGTCTTATTACGACGATCGTGTACCGGGATGATATGAGGAGTGGAAGCAACAAGGCCAAGAACAAGAAAGATGAATAGATCAGTGTCTGCTTGTTGTGGATGTCGAATGGTTCCTGGGCTTGCCAGCTCTATAGTTGAGGTCCTGCTCTATTTGCAGCAGTTGACTTCTTTGGATGTCCCAAACCTGAACATACGACAATTCTATGACAATTGAGCTGTGAATTACAAATAAAAGCCATGGAGAGTTCAAGTGTTAGCACCCAATTACACGACCCCATCAATGGCGTTTTCACAGGCGGATCAAATTTACTCCTAGTTAAGCATGGTGCTTTTTTTGTGAGTTGAATATTTGATTGACCCGGGCGGAAAGTGAGATTATCCTCACAATTGTCAAATCACTTGCTGCTCATACTACGACTATTGACTGCTACTACCTTGCGAGTTATTTTGTAAGAAAATCATGTTGATTAAGGCTATATTGACATATAAGGATGGGCTACTCAGATCAAGTAAATTACCCAAAATCTTGGCACTTTCTATTCTATTACAAGTCGTTCTTTCCCTATACTCGGCACCAACCTAATTCCAACACATAGCAATTCGTGCTTTCTGTTTGTGCCCTTTCAATACCATGTCAAACATCCCAAAGCTCGTAGAAGCATCCATTATACATACACAGATTCATAACACCCAGACGTATTCTTTTCTTTTGCATCAGCAACTCGTTTTTTACTCATTCATCCATTGTCGCTAAGTATGGCATCACGAATCAACCATGTCGCAGTCATTCTTGTAACTTTACTCCTTACCATCTTCTCAAATGCAGCAGCAACATCACCAGGCTGCGGCCGAATTCCCGGATACAAGGGCATAACACGAAAGATCATGATACAGAGCGGAAACCCACCAAACCACATCCGCGAATTTTACATCGACCTTCCTGCATCTTACGACCCGAACAAGCCAACTCCAATGATCCTCGGATTTCACGGAGCGAATAAAACCTGGGAAGACATGAAGAACATTACTCGATTTTCAGAACCTTCAATGAATCTCAACAGAATCGTTGTTTATCCCCAAGGTCTCAAAGTTAGTTTCTCCATTCACATTCACATCTCTGTCTTTCGGTTTCTCAGCACTTGGCTAATTCATCATAGGGGCCTGATAGCCGTTTCGCTTGGGAAGGAGCACCTTACGCCAACAAAGATGTATCCGACCTAGACTTTACAAAAGACATCCTAAGATACATGCGTACTAACTACTGCATTGACAACACTCGCGTTTACGCGGCCGGAAAGTCTAACGGAGGTGGTTTCGTAAACCTACTAGCCTGTACACCCTCCCTCGCCGAAAACTTCGCAGCTTTCGGCTCTGTTGCGGCTGCTTTGTATACGGAATCACCTGGTTCGGTAACCGCTAGAGCTTGTAATGCTAGTATGAGTGTACGGGGAAGAAAACCAGTTCCCATAATCGGATTCCATGGAGATGATGATGGCGTAATTCCATTTGACAATTCTACTTATGTTAGAAATGGGGTGTTGCTACCAACCATACCAAGGTTTTGGCAGACTTGGGCTATTAGGAACGGCTGTCCTGATCCACCGACTCCTTTTATATTATGGAAGAGCTCCGGCCCAAATGATGGTGATTGGGAGGTGATGGCTACTATGGGATTTTACTGTGGTGAGTATGAGGAGAATGTTGAGAATTATCCGGTTGTGGTTGGGGTTGTGATTAAGGGTCAGAAGCATTGGTGGTCTAGTAGGTGGGCGAATGAGAATAATAAGGGGGCTGTAGGGCAGGTTGAGGCTAGTGCGATTATGTTGGGGTGGTTTGATGGGTGGATTAGGAGGGGTGAGTAGGGGAATGTGACTGGTATTGGTAGCAAGAGAGGGGAAAAGGGAGTTGGTATTCTTTGGGTTTCGGATTCGGATGGGCATTATTAGATGAGGGAAAGAGTAATGATTACCTCCCATGATAACCCTTTGTAGCTTTTATAGGGGAACATGGAAAGAACTCTTCGGGTTCTTGTGTAATTAACTTATGATTAAGTAGAGCTAGTCGTCTTTCATTGAAAGTTCGAATTCGAGAAGAAATAAAAGGTAGACGGAATGTTTTTAACGTCTGAGTAGTGTGTTTTTGGGGGTTTTTTTTTTGAAAGTTCATGTAGTTGAGACAAGTTTTGAACTGAAGGGAATCAAGTGAGTTAAATGACTGTGTCGTGTGTTACTATAAAAGTGACTAACTTTATCTAAGTTGCTTAAAGTAAGTTAATAGCCTAAATGAGAGAGTTATATATAGGTAGTAAGTTAGCTACTAGAATAGTCACGTATCGATGCTAAATTCCTTGGGCATTTCACGATACTTAATAAGTTGAAGTTGAAGTGAATAGAAGAGTGTCGTCACGGAAGCACGAAAATGAAACGAAGGCACGTGATACGGGGACCTCAAAACTTTTACTCGTAGTTCCTGAGTCCTTGGCATCAGCCCCGAGGTGCTCATAATCGACTGAGCTCTAGCTTTTCCCCCGCCCCCTCCCACCTCCAACGCCTGTTACTCACTTGTTCTATTTGGCAGAGATGGAATCTTCAAGGCCTGGAAGGGTAGCGGAAAAGGACGAGTACCGGCGAAGGCGCAGATCGAGATCGAGATCGAATTCAGAGGAAGAGGAAGAGAGGCGACGAAGGAGGCGGAGGAGAGAACGCGAAGAACGTGGAGAACGTGAGGGAGGGGATTTTGGGAGGGATCGCGATCGCGATAGCGATAGAAAACGTCGAAGGTCGCGTAGTCCGGGATACGAATCTTCCAGGAGGAAATATGATGATAGGGAATCAAAACACAGGAGTAGGGGCGATAGATCTCCAGATCGAGACACCAAGAAAGATCATGAGGCTAGATCATCAAGGGAAGCCTCAGAAAGTCAAATTAGTCGCAAGAATAAGGGCCCATTACCCTCTCAAGAAGCGTCATTCATGGCAAACAAGGACCCTTCGATGGCTCTTGTACCAGGTGGGGAAGCACCAGAAAAACAGAAACCAAACTTCGCGCCCACTGGATTGCTAGCAGCGGCTTCGAATCAGGTTGAGCAGGCGGACGGTACAAAGATTGTTCTGAAGTATCACGAACCTGCTGAGGCCCGAAAAGCACCAGCGAAAGAACAGTGGAAGTTGTTTGTTTTCAAAGGCCCGGATATTGTGGATACTATCGACCTTAATGTGCGAAGTTGTTGGCTCGTTGGGAGGGAGTTAGCGGTAGTTGATATGCCTGCGGAACACCCGAGCATTAGCAAGCAACATGCCGTTATACAATTTCGCTTTATCGAGAAGAGGAATGAGTTTGGGGATAAGCTGGGCAAAGTCAGACCGTATCTGATCGATCTCGACTCAGCGAATGGCACATTGTTGAACAAGGAGGAGGTTCCTGGGAGTCGATATTTGGAGTTGAGGGATAAGGATATGATTCAGTTTGGGCATAGCACGAGGGAGTACGTTCTGATGCTGTCAAAGGATTGAGCAAACTTTGTTTATCAAGCAAAGTGCTCTAAGTATCTGAGGTTACTCGCCCTAACGACATACTCTTGCGGTGTGAGTGTACAGCATGATGATGATCCTGGCTGGCTAGACAAAAATGTGGGGAATTGAGGTAATTATCCTGCGAATCACTCGGAAGATATATCGATGTCAAGAGGGTCGTACAATAACGGTTCCTCATGTCTCATCGGTCATTTTCCCACTCTCAACTGATGTCACCACAAACTACCGAGACACAGCTCAAATCTGCAAAAAGCACACACAAATCATGGCACACGAGGACTTGAATTCTAAGAGATGTTACAGTTCCATTGTGGAGCTTGGCTCACAAGTCCTCATGATAATGCGGCCACCGTCGGGTCTGCTATTAGGCGACCGGAACTAAAGGAGAGATCAGCCAGGTTCACAAAAACGCTCAAAAGACGCCCCTGATACGCCCGAGTGGCCAAATTGAAGCGCGAGCCTCAATATAGCATTGGCAGAAAATAGACATATAATTGATGCCTCCGGGTGCTTGTTTAAGACATTACGAATACGCTCCCTATCACGATGTCTCAATTTTATCACGTGTGGCTTTTTGCGCTTCGTCCTCCAGGCTGCGTCGGCTATGACCCCTTTAATAATTGACTACTCACCTCGCCTTCTCCTTCGCATATTGCAATGGCTGAGCACAGCCAGCGCCTCTTTATGGGGTGCCCGGCACGCCTGGTTCGTACGTACAGACATAAATAAGCCTTTAGCTGAGGATGGGTTTTGGGCGTAGCGACCCGTGCCATAAAGCAAGCAAGGCAAGTCCCTATCTACCGAGTGAACTTTAGGTTCTCTCAGAGTCACAGAATATCGAGTTACTCAAACTAACTTTAGCAAAATCGAAGCTTTCAACGGCCATCCCAATCAACATCAAGCTTCGCATCTCACAGGCCTCCCGTACACAGATTGAAGCTTAAACCTCTACCCCTGTATCTCTCCTTTTTGGTAGCGGCGCCACCCCGCAGATCCCTGCAACCCCGAACCTTCCCCCAACTGAGACACAATTGACCTTAGCTCTCCCGGTGACTCTTCAATCACAACGCCCAACCGCACTGGAGAGGAGAGCGCTGGGGTAATTAGAAGCTACTTCTACCTCGTGTGACTAAGTGTTCACCCTCCTTTGCGCGTGCTTCGCGACACATGTACAAAATACACCGAAACTGATGTCGCCTTGGCTATAGCAGGCACTCACATTTCACGTCACTGAGAGCACCTCGAGGCGGTAGCTGACAGATCATGACACTTGGTCGCAGAAAGGCCCTGCACATATAAAAGACGTCTCCCCGCAGTCAGGGGCTTGGTGGCGCATGAAGCTTCTGCGATACAGCAGAAGACAGTATAAAGAATGGTAGGTCTACTTCCTTGCGCGTTGCGGTGGTGTACATGGGGATGGTGGAGAAGGGACAGGAGGAGCCTAAATGGTTGAAATAGGGTTTGAATAACTCCACAAATGCTGACTTCCTTTGTGCAGGGCACCGCGATCGATCCCTCCGAAATAAAACGCTTTGAGATCACCGAGGTCTACTCACACCCCGATGCTAAGGTCGATATCGTGCTCGTTCACGGCCTAAATGGCGACCCTCGCGCGACATGGACGGCCAAAAATGGTGTCTTCTGGCCCTCGCAACTACTACCTGTCAGCTTGAAGTCTGCGAAAGCGAGGGTCTTGGTGTACGGTTATAATGCCGATGTATACGCGTTTGGAAGTAAGAGTGCTAGTTCGGATATGATACACTTGCATGCGCAAAGTCTGGTTAGTGGATTGGCTTTGGAGAGGAAGAGTGAGGAGACTACTTCGAACCCGATTATTTGGGTGGCGCATAGTTTGGGGGGCATATTGGTTAAGAGGGTAAGTGTCCTTTTTTGATTGAGTTGTTGAGTTGGTTGGGTTGTTCGGATGATTTGGGCTCCTCGGTTGAATTGTGTAACCTAGTTGATCTGAGTAAGTCGCTTGATCTGTGTAACCTATTTGGTCTAGGTTACTCAGTGGAGTTGGGTTACTCTCTTCATTTTGGTTCTCTTCATCTGGGCAACTCAGTCCATTTGGGTAATTCAGTTGGTTTGGGTTACTCAAAACAAACTCAATAACTCACAACTCTCGTCCGTTTACTAATATGCGAGAGTAGGCACTAGAGCTCTCTAACGATCTGACGAGCAAAAGCGCCGACGATAATCGCAACATATTCGTCTCCACGTACGGTGTCATCTTTCTTGGCACCCCACACACTGGCGCAGACCCAGCAAAATGGGGAATTATACTGCAAGGAATGGTGGGAACGTTGGTCCCGAAGAAGTTTATGGATTCAGAATCCCAGCTGGTGAAAACGCTTCAAACCAACAACGAAACGCTCCAGAATATCAACCTTCACTTTCTCGATATCTATCAACGATTCAAAATCTGCATGGTCCACGAAGCCATGAAAACTGACCTCAAAGGCAGCCGAATATTCATTGTTGATCAAATTTCTGCAAGCCCATTACTACCAGACGTGCAGTATTTCGGCATTGAAGCAACACATTCGGGAATGTGCAAGTTTGAGAGCAAGAATTCACCGGGTTATTTGAACGTTTCGGCCACTATCAAGGGATGGGTCGAGGAGAGCCCGAAAGTCATCCAAGCTAGACAAGATATGGAGCGCAGGACAAGGAAACAGGCAGATGAGGCCCGAGCGAAGGAAATAATGGGCATCTACGATCCTGTAAGCAATTTTCAAGACCACTTCCCACTCGATTCGAGTTACTGAATTAGTTTCAGTAACTCGGCGAGATTGGGCAATATCCACAAGGAGTAGGGATGGAAACTGACTCTCATTTTGTCAGGTTGACTCACAGACGCCGCAGGGCTCAGGCCAAAAAACACCTGGTACGTCAAATGTGGGACGGCCTGCACAGAGACAGCAGCCCGGTCTCATCTCAGCGCCTCAATCAAGAAGTACTTTTGATTTCGAGGCTGCCAAAGTTGAGGAGACGGATACCGAGATGGCAGGCATTCGGTGAATAAGGAGTGTTCTACAACTGGCTCTGCTTTTTCAGGCGTTGCAATGCTATATCCATTCTGGTGGTCTCCTGTCTTCAATTTCCAGATCCTGTATCCGAGTTGCTGAGCTGATTTTTAATCACTCAACTCTGCTCGAAGACAAACTTTCCTCCCATCATTGTTTTAGAATTCTACCCAGTTGCTTGTCTCATTTTCACAGCGAGGCGCTATGTCTATGGCCTCTTTCCTTGTTATTTTGGGGGCTTGGCTGATTTGTCATCTTTCTTGTAGCTTTAACCAAATCCTATCACTCCATAGCTACCATTGAGCCTGATACTCGAAGCCTGGAGCCCAAAGAACCCTACTTTATCAAACCATCAGGCTTCCGTCCCAATTCATTATTTGTGGGTAGAGAAGCAGAACTTGCCGAGATGCACAGATTGCTGTTTGACAAGAAGCGGCGTGCTTATGGAACCTCTGCTGTGCTAATTCAGAGTATGCCCGGTGGTGGTAAAACACACCTAGCAAGGGAGTATGTGTATCAGCATAAGGATGAATTTCCTGGCGGCATCTTCTGGTTACGAGCGAAGACCCTACCCGAACTCGCTGCTGGATATTGGGACATTGCACGAATTGGTGCGCTCAGGAGCTCAAATGAGAATCTGTCATTGAATGATCCGGAACAATTTATCCAAGTAGTCAGAAGTTGGTTAAACCAGCGACAAAATTGGCTCCTGGTACTTGATGGTATTCACTTCGACGATACAGACAACCTGATAAAATACATCCCGGACAGTCCAAACACTAGTCTTATTTACACCTCAACCGCCAAATCCGTCAGCAATGACTACCAATTCATGAATCCACAAGTAATCAAACTCCCACTCCTGTCGGCCAAAGAAGCACAGACCCTCCTACTCCTCGAACTAAACAAAGGAAAAAATCCATCCCGAGACGACCTTCTTCATTCAATGGAACTAGTTCAAGCTATGGGGTTCCTACCAGTCGTTATCCATGCTATCGCTCAACGATTGAAGGCTACGGATGAACCGTTAGCGAAGTTTGCGAGGTCTTATTCGGCGGAGCCGAAGTTGAGGGGGCTTGGGGCTTATACTGCCGTTGTCGATCAGCTTAAGATGTTGGGTGCTATTGAGGCGCTGAATTTGTTGAGGATTCTTTGCTTTTTTAGTCAGCATATTCCGGTTGAGATGATTGTTCTTGGTATGTTTTCACTTCGTTTCTTTGCCTTTGGCTTGGGTTCCTTGGGTGGTTTTGGGTTGCTCGAGTTGAGTAATTTGAACTAGCTGGGTTATTGAAGCCACAGGAGACATCAAACTAACTAATTGATTCAGGCCTCAATGCACTCGATGTGCCGGTAAAGGCCTCCGAGCCCATCAGTGGTCGTTCTTTGAATAACACATTCAAAATACTAAATTCATTCGCACTTATCGACCGAAACGAACCAGAGCCTCTTCATTCGTCACAGAGCTCCAAGGGCAGCAGAGATATGATTGGTGACCATGTTGATGTCATCAGACTTCATAGTGTTGTAGAAAGCTTTTTCGTGGACACTCTCTTGGCGGAAGGCACACTTTCCCTATGGCTTGATCGCGCTGTCAAAGTATTTTGTTGCTCATATGATACAGCATGTGAACGTATTATTCGCAAACACAGTCCCGGCCTTGTTGAGGACTATCGGTTATATGAGATCCATGGAAATAAGCTTCGGGAGCATGTCAAGAGATATTTGAAAAAGTCGCCCGTGTTGCGGGAGTCACTGTTGTTCCTAGACCATCGACTCGAAATTGTTAAAGGGGAGATCGAAAGGAGGACTCCGGAATCTTCTCAGTCCATTGCAGGTGGCAAGCCAGAAGCATTTCATATTTCGATCTTCGATCGAACTAGTAGTTCATCAGATACGGATCCAGCCACGCCCGGAGTATTCGACAAGTACAATACTGAAATTTCAACCTGGGGGCTGGAAGTTGAGAAAGTTCAGATTGAATCACCAATCAGCATCAAGAGTTATGATCATCAACCCCCAGTGGCTCCTTCCAAAAGCGTTTTCCCACCACTTCGTCAGCATGATAATGGATATGATAGCGATATGGACGAATCGATCTCTGAGACGGTTAAGTCGTTTCAAAGAACACTGCAGCAAGAAGATTCAACCATTAGCTATGAGGCCCCATGGGAAACGGTCGAAAATCGTCGCTCAAAACCTAAGGTGAAGCCCGCCAGACTGGATCTTCATCGAACTATAAAGACTATGGAGAAGAAGCGTTACAGTGATAGTTTAGGCTCTTTTCGATCAGCCAGCGATCCAAGGGTTACTCATGAATTTGCCCATGGGTTTGTGCATCGAAATAACTCTCGAGCACAGTCTCGAGGGAGGATGTCAGGACAGTCGCAAGCAGAGGTTGCTCTTACACACATTACGACAACATCTCCGCCGCCAGGTATGTCTTAAGCTCTCGGGGCAATTTGTCCTTTTCTTTTCGGGTTTAATGTCTCATTGCTCCTGAATTATGTTTGAGTTACTTTCATTATATTTGGGATAAGTAAACTAACTCCGGATTTCTGATTATAGTACGGGGTGGCGGTATGATTCAAGATCGTCGGGGTTCATCTGGCCGTCGATCTCAGGACAACAACCGCTTAGTTGCTGGAGCCGCGACTTATGCTGCCGCGGTCTCTGGCCCTACGCGAGATACAGTTTCCGATCAAAGGCAGATGTTAAGGCCAAGCACTGATAGCACAGCAACCGAGTATGGTTCAATCGATACGCAGTCGAGCTCTGTCCCTTCGCTCATGACTAGTTCTGCAATACAGTCCTTACAGCGCATCCCTCATGAAAAACAAATACCAAAACCCACTCTCCAATCTTCACCACGGCAGCCACCAACGCCTATGCCTCCATACCCACGATCACTATCGCCTTACCCTACGTATCGACATCCTTACCAATCTTCAGATACAGATCTTTACAACCTTGGTGGTGGTTCGACATATAGCCAAGAAAATTTGAGGCTAGGTCCAGATCCATATTCATCCCTTGTCTACCCTCGAATGACTGGACCGATCCCTTACGAAGTCCTCTCCACCTCACCACGAAAACGTGACTTGCCACATAACTATCCACAATGGGACTTTCAAAATATGGCTGCAACCTTTCCCTCACCCGAGTACCAGTCTTATCCAACAAGTGAGCAGAACCCCGAATTTCTATCACTCTCTTCCCCCAATATAGCACGTCCACAATACTACAATATCAGAGAGGGGTACACCTCGCAGCCCATGTCACGCAACCCCTCAGATCAATACCCTCGAACCTCGAGCTCGACCCCTTATAATTACCGAAGGCCCTCCCTCGCAGAAACTGAGCCTCTGCCACAACTTCCGACATTCTCGCCCATGATCCCGCAAGCACATTACCCATCTTACCAAGGCTCTCAGGAACGTTCAGCATCTCAAAGTACCAGTACTTCAAATGGCGCACGACGCAAGAGCCCACGCCTAGATCTGGCCCGCCGCGCAGCACTCATCAGTACATTGGAAGAATGGCCTGACACAGAACCTCTTCCTGAGCTCGTCCCACGGAGTCAATTACCTTTCAACCCTAACGCTCCCGCATTCTCTCCCCGAGTCTCTCAGCGTAACTCTCCGGCCAGTGGAGGCAGTACCCGCCGCTCTTCTCCAGCACAACCGCAAGCTCCTTACCCTACACCCGAGATGGGAGAGGGTGGGGTAGAGATGGGCCGGTCTGGTAGTGGGGGCTTGAGAGTTGGACGGCGTATGATTGAGTTTGGAGATTTTCCTGAGTTGGTTGATCCTCAGGAGGCTAGAGAACGGGTTAGGGATGCGTGGACGGAGATGGAGGCAACGAGCTCCTTGATGGGGTTAGGAATCAGGCCATGAGACTGCGAAGTGTGTTAGTTGTCAGTCTATGGTTGGTTCCTTTCGTTGTCGTTTTTCTGCTTGTATCATTTGTATTTTGATTTGGCTTTTTCTTGTATCATATACCCCGGAATTTTTGGTGGGAAGCATGGTGATTGTAGCATAGGGCGGGGCATAAGGTGTGAAATAGGGCATGGCATAGCATACGGTGTGACATAAGGAGGGATAGAGTCCAAGGAAGGATACAGAAAAGGTGCATTACATTGTGTTGCGTTTGCATATATTGCTGATTGCATTATCGGGAAGGAATGGAACTCTAAACAGAACTTGTAGAACGTACTTGTTTTATATTAGTAGGCGCCTACTATACACATGATCTACAAGTCTCTGTTTCACTAGTTAGGTGATATCCCCCCTAATGTCTGATTAAGCTCGCTTAGCTGTTGACGGTTTGAACTCTTGGGACATCTGTGTTTAACTTCACAATCACGGATTCCAAAGCGCAAAGGAGGGTAAAAGATTCCCAAGTGCCCTTGTACTTTGGAGTATACTGAGTCTTTCATTTTAAAAATATCTTTTCGAGTAATTTAGCATTGCTTAAATGCTGTGCTGTTACGAAGACTTGGGGTTTAATGTCGTGTCTAAACGTCATCGCCACCCCGAAGGGGAACTCAAATGGGAAAGAACGTCACCATAAACTCCACTGTGACTAGCACCTTCTACCACAGTAATGATCCAAAGAGCCTGGACACTCCAGTTAAAATCAATTGGTACCCTTCTTCAGCACCTCTTCCCAACATCCCCAACCAACATCTTGCACCACAAACATATTTGTTCGGTATCAATTCTCCTCCTTATTCTTGGACTCAGTCATCATTTCTTCTTCGGAAATCAACATCCTGTACATCATATCGACGGCGTAGCATGTTCAGACCTGTTTTCCCCACGGTTCACACCACGGTGGCCCCGACAAATGCCGTGCCTGTCGAGCAATCTTCCCCTGAGCCCTCAGGCACAAGACAATCCAATATCGGAGCGACGACAAGTTGTAGCAATTGTGGTAATACAACAAGAAGCCAAAGTGATGGGGTGTCTTACAAAGGTCCGCTCTGCACGTCCTGTGCCAGCTATAAAAAGAAGCATGGACACGATCGTCCAATAAATCATCAGTATCTTCCTAAGCTCGGATCATCTTCTTCTAAGCTCTCAAACCCAAGCCAATCCAATATCAGAGCGACGACAAGTTGTAGCAGTTGCGGGGATACAACAAAAAGAACCCAACGTGAAGGGGCATTACACAAACATCCTCTCTGCACACCCTGTGCTAACTACAAGGACGAACATCGACACTCGAAATATCTTCCAATTCATTATCGGTATCTCCCTAAGCTACCACAGGTTACTAAACTTGATGGTAATGATAATGTTAAGCGGTCTAGGGCAAAGTACCATGCACGGATGATGGAGGAGAGGAAGGATACGGACATGGACACAGATAACCAATATCAAGCACGGGATTCAACGCAGAAGATGCCGGAAGGACAGGCTCTTTGTGGTGACGAACCAGACAAGTTTCCGAATGAACTGGATTACATACGGGATCTTCTCATTGCACAGAATCGGGAGGGATTGGGTCAGGCTCGATCCAAAGACACTATGTCCAAGCTATCTGCTCCACTTTCTCCGGCTGAGATAGATGCTCGTCTCATGGAGATGATGGAGAAAGCATACCAATATCACAAAGCTCAAGGAAATCTTTCGAATCCCCCTGCCATTCTTGAAAGGGATCATCAAGAAATCAGAAATAAATACGACATGCATCATCGCAAAGAACAAGATCTTCCTCCCACCCCTCCTTCCGGACAATATTCTCCATCTACTCTTAAGCGAATGGAGGCAGCATTAGAATATTACGCAGGCGGAGGCACGAGATTTGATATTTTAGAATTAGATGAACCACAAATCAGGGATAATTACGGCCGGCATCATTGCGAAGAGACACAAGGCCTTCCCGCCACCACTCCTTCCATTGTGGCAGCTGTGGATTATTACTCTGACATTGAGCCTGAAAAATCACGGCCACCAACTCTCAGGAATTCGGAAGAGGCGGACGATGAAAGGACAGACAGTGAAGAAACAGAAAACTGCTCTTGGTCTTTTAATGTCAAACGTACGAAAGATACAAGAGCTTTGTCGGCTATTCCAAGCAAAAATGCATTTATGGAGGAATCTTCGACCAAGATGGAAATCCTCCAAGAGTTGGAGATGGAGATGAACCAAGGTTTGGATTCATCACGCCAGGAACTTAGCGTCAGGATTCTCGACATTCAGAAGATGACCATCCAGTCCATTTTATCTGGACTCATCAACCGAATTATTCAACCAGATAATGCACAATGCAATGGTATCTCAGGATCGTGTAAGCAGGAGTTCAGCAAGGAGACAATTTTATTAAACATCTTCGAGGCAGTCCAGTCCATCATGGAACTTTTTACCAACTCAGAGGGTCATTCAAAGTCACCTCTTGAAAGAAAGGCAAAAGCGCTTTGTCGCTATCTTGGCCCTCACAAGGAAGACACACCAAAGCTGGAAACTATCCATACAGAACAGGAAGAAGCACCTATTGATTCGGAACACTTTTCGAACTGCAAAAGAAATAATACTGACGATGCGCTGGAAACTATTGGCGAGGAGCAGGCCGAAGCAAAGCAAAATCAAAATGACAATCATCACCCGGAGGTGGCTCACATTGCCAGCCTCGAAGAGATCCACCGCACTTTCCCCTCGGGAGACTTTCAGCATAACAAAACAGAGTGTGGGGAAATAGAGGTCGCTAATACTGAGAATGCTGAAGACGGAGAGAGTCTTTCCGCTCGCGACTCACCACAGTTTACACAGGGGCTAGCAGCTATGACTAGCTTTGCGCAAACTAAATCTATAACTAGTTTTGCGGAAAGTAAATATTCGAACTCTCGAAAGGAAGATTTTCTAGCATTTCTTGGCCCAGGTCAAATCCAGCACGTTGGAAATGCCGAAAGGGATGGAACTCAAGCCATTCAGTGTAGTCGCCGATTCGGATCTCACGTCAACAAAATAGGAATTACGCTAGAATCCGCTGTTCGACCTTGTAAAGCTGATAATTGCATCTATACGACTTACTTGTTTAATCCCAGGGTTATGATCACCAAGAAAGAGCTCGAAAATCTTAAGGTTACATGTTGCAATAACTGCCAATCATTAGAGTCTTTCATGTGGTTTCGAGAGCAAGCCAACGACGGGTCCATCATCTGTAATGAATGTTCCATTGTTCAACCATGTGGCACGGATACGTGTCACTGGACGCCAGATTTCCTTCATCCAATGGCCAATATCTCAAATGACGAGGCCACATGTTGTAAGAACTGCAAAACTTTGACGTCTGTTTTCTGGTTCCATGATGGAGGCGATGATGGTTCCATTCTCTGTGGCCGATGTGGTCCGTACAAGAGATTCCGTGGAGAACACCGACCAATTCCAATCGCCACCGAAAACCAAAAACACCAAGAGTCTGTAAAAAGATGTTGTAATTGTCACGCTGAGAAAACTCTTAGATGGGTGGTCGACACTTCTGTACCGGGAATTCTCTGCGATTACTGTAGCCTGTATCTCAGGCAACATGGATATTCTCTGCTAATCCTGCCAAAACATAAGGTTTCAAATGTTCGTATTCCCTCTGAAGTCTCCCAATCGAGCATCATATCAAAATCCGGTTCATCTCTCAAAGATGATGGCCATTTAACGCCAACCTGTTACTCAATGTCGCCAAACAAGCAGGTCACCCGTAAGGATTCTGGCGAGGCCGTTGTCTTTGGAAAACCCGCTTTCGGCAATGGTCCTTCACCACTAGCCCCAAAATCATCTCCGAACAAGGGGTATAGTATCCCCAAGAATCAAGGATTTGCTGCTTATGCTCACGAAAACCGTCTCGCTTCGTCCGGTTCGCTATTGGCTAGGCCTGCTATTGCTACCGGAACAAGTCACAGTGCTATGCCAGACAACACTTGTTCAAAGTCTGAATGGAACAATAGCACCATGGTAGAACGCGGTAGTGTTTCAGATAGTATGCAAGACGGCAATGAAGGTTGAGACCAAGAATGGAGTGTGCATGAGCTCGGGAGCAATATCCAACGAGGTGGATAAAGGGGCGATCGAGGGACATGCCACGACAGTGCGATTTTGCTACTGAATTTCAATTGCGGGAAAAGATGAATATTGCTAGGGGCTTTGATAAAGCTTTGAACTTTCGTTTGTGACTCTTTGGTAGACACTTAGCGGACTGTAAATCAAAACAAATGAAATTCGTTACCCCCATCTTGCAATTCTATTCTAAGCGAGCAAGTACAATAGGTATTTTGGCCTATAGTGAATGAGGATGAAAATTACCTACTAAGACTTCAAAATATTTTGTGATTCGTAAAATGTAAGTTTGGTGTCTGTTTATACTGAAAAGAAAGGGAAAGGAGCAGGAAAAGTCCAAACTACATAATGTGATTATACATGATTCCAAAAAAATAATGTGACCTAATTAGATGCCGCTGTAGATTTCGTTCGACCCCATATCTCCAGGTTTCTAAGATCAGTTCATTTTATCAAGTGATGTTTTCAGTGTTGTAAAAGAGAGTAAGATTCTATCCTCGATATAGCTAACTAATTTGCTATGGAGTGACTTAATAAAGGCCAAGTCAGATAAGTCAATGAAGCCCACTCACTATAAGACTTTAAGACTTCAACCGAAACAGAACAGATCTATGGATACCTTTCATTCGTTTCGTTTTCATTTTTTTTATCCTTATAATCATACCGTGCTAATCGTCCCACGAGGAAAAAGCCTCCATACCTCAATTCCAAGCAACAACCCATCACTACACCCATCTAACAAGCACCCCGAAACGAGCATAATGACCACCCCGAAAACCCCGCCCATCACCCATCACGCATCAACTATCCATCTAACGAGCGCAATAACCGCCATCGATAATAATATCAGCCCCAGTAGTATAACTACTAGCATCCGAACAAAGATAAACATAAGCTCCCTTCAACTCCTTAGCTTCACCATCCCTCCCCATAGGAATCATACTCTTCCAAAGATCCTGAGTTCCCTTATCCACGAAATCCGAAAGTCCCGTATCAATATAACCAGGAGAAATAGAATTCACACGTGCGAAATCGCGCCATTCATTGGCTAAGCTACGTGCCATGTGAATACATCCTGCTTTCGCTACATTGTATGACGTTTGTTCTTGTGGGAAATTCGCGATGTGGCCCGACATTGATGCCGTGATGACGAAGGATCCGCGTCCGCGGGCTTTGAAATGTGGTCCTACTGCCTTTGCGCAGTGGAAGGTTCCGTTCAGATCGGTTTGGATTACTTCGTTCCAGGCTTCGACTGTTCCGTCTAGGATTCCCGAGTCGGCTGTTCGGCCTGCGTTGGCTATGAAGGCGTCGATTTGTCCGAATTCTTGGAGTACTGTATCGACGAGTTTTTGGACTTGGTCGAAGTTTCCGATGTCGCATTTGTAGGCTTTTACTTTTACGCCGTATTTTGCTGAGAGCTGGTGGTGGAGGGGGTTAGTTTGTGGTTTGAGAAGGTGGGAGGGGAGGTTTGGTGTAGGGATATGGTGTAGGGGGATGGGGATGGGGATGGGGATGGGGACGAACCTCCCTTGCGTTCTTCTCTCCTCCTTCGGGTCTTGATGAGTAGGTGATTGCGAGATTGGCGCCCATCTCTGCACATCCGCGAGCAGCTTCAATACCCATGCCCCTAGCACCAGAAGCACCAGTAACGACAACGACCTTGCCTACACATCATTAAACGATTAGTATACTGTCATGATTGGGATGGCGCATAACATCATAAGATACACAAAGCTCAAGACTCAATTGTGCACAGAAGTATAAATATTCGGTGAGGGTACAGTACATACCCTTCAAAGAGAACATATCCAAAAGGGAATCGGATTGAGGAATTGGTTGAACCATGATTGCAACGTAGTATATCGAAATTGAAGAATTCGAATGTAAGTGATCGTTATTTGAAGTTGAAGTTGAAGTTGAAGCTGAGATTGTATGAATACTGGAAGAACGAAGATTAGATTAGGTGGCTGAGGTCAGATTTAAGTAGTTACCATCAGCCCGTCTTGTCTTCTCAACATTACTTCCCATCCCATTCCTCCCGCTCCTCCTCCCTCCCAAACAGCGGGGCTTAGTGCGGTACAGTAGGTGGACACAAGTCTGTGCGGCAACCGGATTTACACCAAAAGTCATATATAACACTTCAAAAGTTTATAACAAAAGGAAATAGTTAAAAATATACCTTCATACTAGAAGAATTATTTCAATAGTTATCTATAATTATATAATATTATATGATATTTTAGAGATGTTGTTATTAGCGTTTATAGCTTTAAAGTAAGAGGGGCCTATATTTTATTAGTTTTAAAGTATTATTTGAATATAGTATAGAGAAGTCTACTTTAAATGCTATAATTAATTAGTAGTAAAAAATTAAGATATACTTATACCCTAAGTTTTTATAAGATAAATAGTTGTACTAATAGCATTTTGGTGTAAATTAGGCTACCGGACAGACATATGTCCACTGGCGTGTCTGATGGATCAATCAGAATTCACTCTCATCCAAACATAGGTAAGCTTGTACGAGGAATAAGCCATTCATCTGTACTGTAAGCTGTGTGCTACAGCACTACTGCGGCATCGATGTATGTATGTGTTCGGATGGAATCCGTCCTTTCCTTTCTTTTCCTTACAGTCGTCCTTTCATAGGGTAGGACGGAGACGGAGTAATCATCCTGCATCTTCGCACCAAGTTCGCACCAAGTTAGTTAGTCTTTTAGGTTCTGTCCAAGCTTGTGGCCCCTCTTTCCACATCCATCTAGGTCATGCACCTCGGTATATACTTTCGTCCATTCGTACTATACGGTACGACAATTCCATTTACATAACAACAGCTATTTCTTCATCTACATTACCGTCTAATTCTTGGATATACAGGTACCAAAGATATAATGACGTAGTTGATGTTCATTTCGATGGGTACCCTTAGAATGGCGGGGCATCATGATGTCACGATTTCAGAGAGTGAGGGGCAGAACTGGAGATAAAAGGTTCATCATAGTGGGGTTGAAGGACCGATAAGCCAGCCCTGGCCAAAAAAAAGGAGGGGTCTGGACTGGACCGAATTCTTGGGCTTCATGTCACGTGTGGAGATACATAGACATCAAGGTAGGTATGTTGGGTTCGGAAGTTCCCACTTGCATGAAGCATAACGAAAGAGAATATGCACGACGAATCGTTATTTGTTGTATTGGTTGTACCTAAGGTATGTACTTCGTATGTTGTGGAACATTCCCCACACCGAGTACCTATCGAGAGGCTAGAAGGATTCTTGATGATCGAGGAAAGTATGATTGGATCTCGGCTTAGGTAAGAGGAGAGCGAGTTTGAGTTCGATGGCTCACTTACTAATGACATATTTACACTTTTATATATCGTAATAGGGATTCCTGTTCTTAAAATCGAAAGAATTCTCAAGTCTATAGGCATCATTATGATCACGTGTCTATCAATACCCATATTCGATATTTCTACTAGACATATAGATAGGTAGGCATGTTGTAGAGAAAAAAAATCATACAATAAATCTATTGAAAAATTCTTACGTACAGTACTGTAAAAACCCTTACTTAACAAAGGCACAGGTCACCGACTCCTCGCTTATTAAAGGGGTACCATCTGCGATTGCCAGACAAGTAAATACTTCACAAAATATAACCACATAATTTCTCCAATTACAAGACTCCCAAAATAAGATTTCAATTTCCTCTACTGACTCTCAACCATATCCTACACTCTATCCTCCAAAAGATTTCCAATCCAGTGGGCCGTAGTAGCTACTGCCATTTCTCAAGACACAAAAGACTCCATCCCGTACTTTGAATCCGATCTGCCTTGAAGCGTGTTTACGACGGGGGTCTTTGGTGATTTCGTAAAGATTGTGGTTTATTGTTGATCGAGTGGTGAGTGGTGAGTGGTGACATTGTCTTGTTGTTAAGTCGAAGAAGGTATGGATTGTGAATCTCTGAACGCATCTGTGATGCTCCTCATATCCAAATTTCTGGGCTGGAGTATGAATTGTTTGTGCTATTCGTAACAGCAGCCATTGTAATAATGTAATTTCATGGTCGATTCTGAGTTCGTCTTCCGCGGACTGTCCCAACTACCTGGCATGCTAAAGATAGGTCTTCCATCTTTGATAAGATGAGGATCTAAGTCTGAGGCACAGTCCCAACGCCTGATTGTAGCAGTGCAGAGGTATTCCGGGTCCAAGGATGCAAAAATCGGGTTCAGCACATTTTGGACCTCGATTGTGAGGTCTTGATCGGTTTTTCCAAATATGAAATTAACTGTGATTAGGCGACAACAAGTGTCCCCGTTAATAACTCCATCGGGATGGTGCTCTTGCTCGAATCTCCCGTATTCACGCATATTGACTCCAGCTGACGCGAGGAATTGGAGCCACCGTTTGATTAAGAGTTCCGAAGATACTATCCCTCCCGTGTGATAACTTGCTACTAGGTCTAAGCTGGAGTACCCATTATGATCAATGCTGTAGAGCTCTTCTGTCAAGTAAATTGCGCGCTTGATCTTGTATTCCCAAGGCTGCCGCGTTTCTACGTGGTTGTTGCGATTCACGGTGCAATACATCCAGGACGGAAGAAGATAATTCCAGAACCACGGGTATTGATAGCCTTTCATCTGTAAGCTCAAAATTTCTTTGATAAGCGTGTCAAACGCATTGAATGCATACTCCCGAAAACTTTCTTCCTGGAGACCTTCCTGAAAATCTTCTTCCTCCAATTTGAAGAAAATCAAGCATTCTACCAGGAAGACCAAAAGTTCCAAGGAAGTACTGAGATTCTTATGTTGTTGAACTACGCATTCAAACATTCCGTTTCTTGTGATAGTATTAATATTAGTAGAAACGCAGCCGTCTATGGAATTATGGCCTACGGAATCATATCCAGAATTGCAGAATAAAACATAAAGATCGGAGGCTCCAGGCCTATGCAGCGCCTTCCTCCAGTAAATTCTTTGAATTGGTAACCTAAACCATGCTTGATGAGTAAAGTGACGACAAGTCTTGTCTGAGAAACACTCACCAGTTGGCGTCATCCGGCATATTCACATCTGCTCCCAGCCTGATGAGCAATTGCGCCGTCTTTATATTTGCTACGCTTATCTCACCGACTGGCAAAGCATACTGCAACTTATTACTTATCATATCATAGTTTGGGAGATATTTCTTACATGCAACAGAGACCATCCCCGGGAGTTAACATCATACACAGAAGCTTCACCAGTGGTAATAAGTCTCTCAACATTCTCGACATCACCTTCTCCACAATATTTAAAAATTGCAGAATTATTTGGCCTTCGACGTATAGGATTCAGCATCCAATGGTCGAAGAGATCATTCTGAAACCGGAAGTCCTTTCTAAAAGATAGGAACCTAAATGTGAGCTGATGTACGGTTATCCGTTTTCTGGAGCTATTTTCTTGGTGGGAAGCAGACCGATTGCAATCAGAATGGAGCTCTTTGGTTGCAGTCCTAAGACCAACGAGAGCAAGCCCGGTATTCACGGATATATAACTCGTTGCAGTTCGCCACCTCAAAGTAGACTTTCCGGAAGCAAGTACGCTTGTGGACGGAGAGGATGACCAACTGATAGTCTGCTGACTGTCGGAATTCGACATTTGAGGCTGGGACAGACTAGGTGTAGACTGAAAGCTGGGACTGGCAATAATGAGCTGCATAAGACCATGCATCCGATCGATTTTGCTGTGTAGCATCTGTGTGCTGGAGCTGTGGTTCTGTTAGCCTCAGATGTACATTTACTCGCTACCTTGAAACATATTATGGAGAAGAATAGTCGAAAGACTTACAAAAGCTCAGTATTTTGTAGCAGGCTAAGGCTACTCTTAACCCTCTCAATACTGTCACGAAGCCTCTCAATCTTGTTAGCCTTCAAAATGACTTGTACCTGTCTCCATTTTCTCTTCAAGCCAGACTTGGCATTCCCCAACTTCAATATAAACCCCGAAATAATCTCATCTATTTCCTCGAAGTGTTCTCGCGCCGATCGGAGTATGGTCTCAAGGACGATTTTGTACGGCGCAGATAGAAGACCTTGATGTTCCTGCTGCTCGACTAGACTTAATATGTTGACAAGATCTCGCAGCTCTTGCGAGGTACGGCGGAGTTCAGCTGGAGCCTCGTCGACGGATTCGATAAATTCGGCTGCTTTGATTAATGCCGCGATGCTCTGAGCAGCAAGCGTTGCGATGCCGATGATACTTGCTGTCGCGCCTACAGCTTCCATTGTTTTAGAGGGATGTATCTGTAGGATGTCGTGCGTCAGGAGCATAGGATGGAAGAATGAAGATGGTAGGGAAAGAGTTTGGAATAATGGTGTTGGGTAGGAAAGAGGCTGAGCTGAAGCCTGAGCCTTACTTGTGTGACATGAACCAACAGAACAGCGATCAATTGGTTGAAATATCTGCAAGCCAGTTGGCAAGACTTCCTGAAGTTCTGTTCAGGGTAGGAACGCCCACACTAGCCTCGCTCACGTACCCAAGCACTTTCCTATATTGTATGTAGTGAGTTTCCTTCGCGGACAAAACTATGTGAAAGCATTTCCTGCTGATAAGGCACCTTACTGAATTTTTGGTTTCACCGAATTAACTCGAAAGATAAAAATGCGGATTAAATATGTCTATTGTAATTTTTTCTGCGGTGATTATTTTTTTAGAGAAGCCTCTATATGAATTAAGCAGGCGTAGGGGTAACAATGCCATCAAAGTAAGTCAAATCAATCCAAGTAGTGTTACCCACCACATCCGCAAACTTATAAGTATCTTCCGTCAACAACGTCGCATTTCCAAACGCCTCTCTAGCTGCAGCATTATTCTCCCAGTTTCCAGGGCCAACATTGTTGTATTCGGCAAAGGTAACACCATCGAGGTTTGGGGAGCTAGTACTCCACTGACTCCATCCAGCAGGTTTGATGATATCATCAAGGTACGAGTCTTTGATGATAACCTTGGCATATTGGCTCCATGGTCTTCCGAGATAAACACTGGCCGTGAGGTTGGCGGTGGTGTTGCCTTTGGTGAAGAGACACTGGTCAAAAACGTAAGCACCGTGACTTGTAGCATTCAGTCTGTTGTGCGCAGTGAAGTACCCCTTTGCTCGCTTTGCGGCAATGGTGCAGCCTTTGAAATAGCCGAGTCCGTAACCCCAGATGAAATCAATTGCGCCATCGATGTAGGAGCTCTCGTAATAGGAGGACCCTTGACGGTTTCCAGTGAGTAATGTGTCTTGCCAGCCGACGAAGGAGCAGCCGTAGTAAGCGATGTGGTCTCCATAAGTAGCAGATGCTAGAGTAACGTAGGATGAGATTGCACCGTCGAGATTGTCGGTGTTGATGAAATTGACATTGTAGAAAGAAATTCCTGTTGAGGAGGTGTACATGACTGCTGTGTCGGAGTTGGAGGTTCCTGGGATAGAAGTGGCTACTGATAACCCTCTCTTGAATGAGAGAGTAACTTGGTTACCGCTATATGTCTTTCCAACATCGCCTGACTGGTACCCAATAACGGTAACCGTCCCATTTCGCTTAATTTTGGATTGTTGAACGTAGGTGCCAGGATAGATGAAGATGACTTGGGAGCTGGTGTCGTTCGGCAGAGACCATATTGCGTCATTCAGGGTGGTGAAAGAGTTGGCAATAGAACCGTCAGCTGAGACCAGAACAGCGCCAGATGGAGGCTCAGTGCCGCTGCTTGGGTGCGCTTCTGTGGCAAAGTTGGCGCCCCGGATCGCTAGAGGAGCTAAAATTGTTAGTTGTGTTAGACAGGAGAATGAGATGGAGAAAATACCTGGTGCCGCAGCCGGCGAAGTCAAGGTTGGGCTTCCAGAAACAACTGCACCTAATTGGAAGGCAATAAGTGCCCTCAGCACATGTTGTATTCCGAATGCCACCATCTTGCTCCAAGTCCTCCCTTGAAATTGCAGAATAGAAACGAATGTGGACTCTGAACTCAGAGAAGAAACTAAAGCAGGAAAAGAGTGGTGGATAACTTCGAAAAGTACCTGGGGTTCGTATCTTATAAACTCTCCAAAGAAGTCTGACAACGGCAAGACTCCGGAGACAAATATCTGGTAGTCATATTGCAGTTCTCGGTACTCGTAATTACTCCGCAAGACGAGTTCCGAACGGAAAGCTTAACAGAGTGAAGTGTGGAGATCTGGAAGTTGAAACGAACTATAAGTCAGACAAGTATGACGATCTTAAAATGAAGTAGGTCAAATATAAGCATTTTCATAATAACATTGAAATATAACTCAGAATCAGAGAAGCATTTGCCCATCACTTGGCAGGCAGGCAGACTTCGAGAAGCGATAGAAGCGCCCAGCCAAATCGCTAAGAGTAAGTTTTTCTAACAGGATTCTCCAATTTCCGGAAAACCCTTAAGATTTAATGTGGATAATATATCTATGCAAATTATCTAAGCCGGCCATTGCGGTAGAGAACGAGCAATAGACATAATCCGAATGACCTGGCTCCACGTTCTTGAGACACTGGGCCTGGTTTCGACGTGTAAAATTACATGGGCAAGATACAACCAGGCTAAAGACAAGAGATAGAACGGGGGGGATTGGACATCGGAAAAGCGAAATTTATATATGTCTCTGTCTGTATCGACGAGTGGCATACATTATCGCAGCCAATGTTCCGATAGATCTCAGTGCCACCGCCATCCAAACTCCAAGTCTCGCCTTGTCATAATAGCCTTCGAGCATAACGCCCACTGCATATGATCTCTCGGCATTTTTTCCATTCTCAACCGTAGCAACAGCCTGCGTCTCGCTGTCCATAGCAGTCTGGTTTTGCAAACCACTGCCATTACCACTTTCTTGTAATAGTGCCCGATTTCGTCGTTTGAGTCTCTCCGTCAGGATATTGACAATGAGCCGGACGTCCAAGGAGGTGAATGTGGGGTGCGACCATAGCTCCACTGCATTGTGAGGTGGTAGCTGATCAAGTAGATCAACGAGCATGCCGAGTGTTAACCCCCAGAGCAAGAGAGGTCTCGTAGCTTTATCCTCAAAATCTGAGTTTGTCCCTCGAAACCAATTCCAGACCTTATTCATACCTAGAGAAGATTGACGCACGGATCTTTCATCAAAAAATTCGGTGGTAGAACTGCAGTAAAGGGACTCGGAAGGTATTAACCTAATGGCAGAAAAGCGCATCTTGCCTATTACTGAGCGTACTGCTGTCTTTAGTACAGGCCCTCCTTGTTTCGCAAAGCGATCAGCCACATCCACATATTCATATGTGCGAGTCGAAGGGGACAGAAGGACGCGTAGGGGCACCCAATGTGTCGAAGCAACTTCGGTCGGTTGTAGTTTGAGAGGTGGGATATCAGGTTTTGTCCACAGAAAGACAAAAGGACACAACACCATTATGCTACAAACACCATACTAAATCAGTACATGTGTTACAGGATAATACAGAGCGAAGATGTGAATGCTCACGGAACTTTGCCCCAGGCAGTAGACACAACGCGTTCAGGCAAATTGCCAATGAAAAAAGCATCTGGCGAGGTGAGATCTAGCCCTATTTCCTCAGACGTCTCTCTAATCGCAGCAGCTTTATCATCTTCATCCTCAGCATCTCTCTTCCCACCGGGTAACGCAACGTGCCCTGTCCATCGATCTCCAACCCTTGTAGCTCTCTTTATGAATACCACCTCAGGATCGCCATTTTGCACCCACGGCTGTGCGAAGAATTGCTCGAGGTATTCGGGGGCGGGGAGAGCTATGTCGGGCGGGGGGATTGATGAAGAGGGCCAGTGAGAGGCATGAGGGCGTACGCGGAGGACGAGCGCGACCGAAGCGCGCTTCTTGCAGGATTTGGGGTTTGGCACATATGGGTAGGGGTTTTGGGTGAGATCTGTCAAGACATGGCGCAGAGAAGCCACAAGGTGTGCATCTCCTGCATCCGACACGTTCTCAGACATTAGTGCGTATACAATTGAGGATACTCTGCTGAAAGCCTGAAATGTAATTGCTGACAACTCTTGTTGAGGCTCTCACCAATTAGACTTAAACCAAGAATGCCTATCAACGGTCGAATTTCAATCGGGACCAGAGACAAGGTAATTAAACAGCAGCATCAATGAAGTACAAAGGTTGAGCACAGTGAGCTCTAAATAGCAAAGATGGCAACGTTTTGCCTGAAGAAGATGCTTAAGGTTGAGGTGCGGGACTGCATTTAACCGTACTTTTCTAAATGACCTCGGTTGAGCCTCATTCTGCACCGCCACCCCCTATCGCTTCATTCTTGTTGAACTTTGCTCTTCCCGAGCTCTTCAATGTCATCAATCAACTAGCTATTGGATCGGATTCTGCTCCTTCCCTTAACATCGCAAAGGATACCTCCTCACCACCTCCCATGCTATTTCTTCGTAGATGATTGGATCATCTACAATATAGTGGGCGATGCATAAGGATGAACGTCTTATACTAAGGATACCACATGTTAACTCTGCTTCATATCAATCTAGACTGACACCTACCAACACCCACCTTACAATCAAAATGAATCTTGATTCGTTAAAGTTCAAAGCTCTAGTATATCGAGTAGTTCAGAGCCCATCTCAGAGCATATTCGGCTACACCAACTAAAACTCGACCTGTAATCTCAAGGCCAAAGCAGTACCAAGCGGTAGACAAGTGAGGAACTAGGCACGATGGTGATTTCCAGCATCCTAGAAGTTCAAATACGAATATGGGCGAAAAGATGCTCTACGCTATTCGATCTTGATAGAAAGGCAATTGCAATAGCAAACGCCACTATTTAATGACCTTGACGATACGCCACTTTTACTCAAATATAGAGAAAATGCAGTGGATTTTGCAGCAGATTTCGACTGTCAGGACTTAAAATTCCTGTGAGAGTTCTAGGCGGAACTGTTCTCTAACGCCGGCATGAAGCTTTTGTACAGCACTGCATACAACCCCTAAATTCACGGACACTTTGAAAGTGCCGTATGAACAAGACAGGAGTTGTCGCCCGCCGATTGAATTTGTCTACCCGATTCAAACGCTTTGGTAGGAGAAGTCTTGGGGTTTCGGGGATGGTTGTACTGTCTTAACTTAGAGGCCATTCGGGATGGATGCGTGTATATCGAAGTCTGTTAATGGGCACCAACTCCAGTAGACCACACGCCTTGGTGTTTACCAGCTGAACCGATGCCAAGTCTTTTTTTGTGTCATGAACAGTGTATTTGTAGCAGCGATATTGTCATACGCATAATGCACGCATATCGCTGTATTTTAATTAGCTGGTTTCTCCCATCACTATTCGGCATCGCCCTTGAGCCATAGGGTAGGTCGAGGATTTGCTGGATGCTCGTGGCATTCTAACCTCGAAAGACAATCGAGATCGTCTTCGTAGTCAGGAACAAGCGAGGATGATGCCATGCACAGAGCACAGACCACTGAATAATAACCAACTCCAACTACTCAGATCGGGCCCTCGGGCGGCGGTATATATGGGGTACGGCAATTGTACCAGCATTCTAACCTATTGCCCAATTTCAAGATTGCCGAATCCGGTGGCGCAGAGCTACTTCAAGAAGGTGAGAACAAGGCAAAAGCAACATAGCAAGGGCAGCATGATGCTGCCAAGCTTCAACACGGAGACACGGCGATTTTTATAGCGTTGCTATCGGCTAATACATTGCTTGTCCTTCCGTGGAGGGGCACATTGTTCAATTTGTACGAATAGTACATCTAATATCCGCTTGCAGATCTCCTATTTACTGCTAGTTAGGCATCTTGACCGTATTTAGTGATATATATCTGATAAGTCGGTCTACTTGGTACTCCTCTCCTCGATGTTCTGACTTCTGCACGAACTGTATCTCTCCATCCACTCACTCAGTCCTTCGCTTCAGTTTCCCTAAGATGCAGAACTCTTTCTTCACTTGGGCTCTCCCGGCCTTGACCATTCTTGCTTCGGTTTCAACCGTCATCTCAACCCCAATCGCCGAGGAATCCCTGTCAAAGCGAGCAACTCCCTCTTTACCGTTGCCAGTTACCGTTGTAAACACCTTCGAGTCGGGCAGCAGGTGCGAAAATCTTGCTGTCCGAGAAAATGGCCAAATTCTCGTTTCGCGCCTAGATACCCCCGAGGTCCTACAAGTCGACCCTACTGGCACCCTTGAACCCATCACAGTCTTCGCCTGGAACTCATCCGAATACAGAGGCGCACTTGGAATCTCTGAGACAACCTCGGACGTCTTCTACGTTATCCTCTCAGCCTTCATCAATGGTTCCTTTGTCAGGACTAGTGGCGTCAACTCTATCTTTGAGATCGACATGAATACCTTTGCTATAACCGACGATACCGTAACCCAGAACGCTACTGTTACTAAGCTTGTAGATATTACAGACTCCGACTCTCTTAACGGCATGGCGACGCTCGATGATTCTAACATTCTCGTTGGAGATGTTCACAATGGCTGGGTGTATAAGGTTAACACAGTAAACGGTACCTACAACATCGCTGTCGAAGACCCCAACATGAAGGCTCCCGCAGGCGCCTCGACTACTCTCGGTGTCAATGGCCTAAAGGTCTACGAATCCTACCTTTACTGGACTAATACAGGCGGCCGCTCGCTATATAAGATCCAGATCACTGCTGATGGAACGCCAGTTGGAAACTCGAGTGTAGTGTTGTCAAATGAGACCGGGGCGGACGATTTCACTTTTAAGAGTGATGGTACTCTATTCGTTGCACTAAATTCACAAGATCAGTTGGGCGCACTATTTGTAAATTCGAGCACTCTAGAGTCGGTTGCAGGTAGCAATATCTCGACAGCTTTAGCGGGTGTTAGTGCTGGCCGTTTTGGAAGATTGGAATCGGATTCAAATATCTTGTATATGAGTACGAGTGGAGGTAAGTTTCGAATTTTTTTGGTCTTATATTATTTTTGAATGGATGGTGACGAATGCTGACTTTGAATCGTTAGCTTTCGGGAATCCTATTAATGGTTCGATTGTTGTGCCTGGTACTGTGTCGTATGTTGATACCACGGGGCTTTAGTAGGGATTTCGAGTGGCTCGGAGCGTGGCCATGGATGCTTGAATGGCCGGAGCATGACACTTTAACGAAGATCTTCAATTATGTACATATTGATTGTTCTGTAAATAGATGCGTCGAAATGTACATTTACAGCTTTTTGATGGTAGAGTTTTGTGATAATGTACTTTCCAACTCAAACTCAACATACAAGTTGTGCAACTTGAACACAGAAAGTGTTTGCTCGTTTACCGGTATTAGGGTCTGCAAAAGAAGTTAATTTAGCTCTGCAATATTCGTATTGGTCAATGCGAAGCACCTAATTGATCGGTAAGACGTCTTATTAGTTAATACAAGTTTATAAGGATATAATATATATATAACTAATAGAGATTATAAAATCAAACCCGACGCATTTTAGATAGGCCTCTATTTAGCCTAGGTACCTCTACTACTACCTAAATCGAAGTATAGTAAGTAGGTAAGTAGTAAGACAATAGAGAGTTAAGTTATAGGCTAGGTTATAGAGGCGAAATTACTTATTAAATAGGCTTAAATCTATTTAATATAAGGTCGTTAGAATATTAATTTTCTATATTGATCAACACGAACCGCATTCGCATTCGGGGTTCTTATTAGTTAATAAGACATTGTATTAACTAATACGAATATTGGCGAGCGCGTTGTAACAGAACTAAAAGTTTTTGTCTGAGACTGTACTTAAAAATTCAAAGTGTATGGTAGGAGTGTCGGAATGTTACTTTAGCCGAGCTCCCTATATAGGGGGGCTTAGTGGTTCGAGTCGTGGGCGAAAAGTTTAACGAGTCGAGAGATGGACCTTGTTGAGTACTCAACTCAATAGACTTGAATAATCTGGATAGCATATCATTATGAGGATATAGTGATAAACTTACAAATTATAGTATACGAATTATGACAACCTACCTACGTATAAAAAGACATTACAAAATTAAATTAAAATCAACACGCACAAGCTTGACTACAAACTCACATTACAAACTACACTAAAGACCTAAAGGGCTTCCTAGAACCTCTAATTGAAATTACTAACACATACCTAAATATTACTCATCACCCCACCTCTTATAAATAAACTGTCTAAACCTCTTCCCCCAAAAATTGACCGGAAACCCAATAAGTCCCACAATAAAAGTAAGCAATGCCAACTGAAGATAAGCCATCCTAAGACCCTGACTCTGCATCCAAGGCATAAACCAAAAACTAAATCCAAAACTAGCAGCATATCCTCCTGCACCAACAATAACTAAAGCAGGCCCTGCCCATCTTGGAAAAGCTTCTGTAACCCACAGTGTATTGGATGTGAAAAGACAGATGGCACTAAAATAATCTAATCCGACGAAGAGAAGGATTAATCGGTAATCCCACTTTCGTTCTGCCGCTATACCGTAGAGTGCTAAGCTTACTGTAGAGGTTATAACAGGTAAGATGAAGGAAGGGAGATAGTGCTCTGGTTCTCGAACTCCTCGATTGCGTGCAGCTAGAATTCGAACGACTTGAGTAGTGAGGATTCCAGAAGCTGGAAATGCTATCAGAGCTCCGATTCCGGGACTAAATTTAGCGAGTCCGATTGCTTCGAATGTAAAGTTGTAAGGTGGTGCCACTAGGATTTCAACGTAGGTCGCACAGGTTATAACCATGCCTCCGAATACAAGAGCGTTGAGTGCGAGTACCCAAAGGATGAGAGGATTGAGACCGCATATGAGAATTTGTCGATGACATGATTTTATGGCTGCCCATCCACCAGTTCTTGACCTATTCCAAAAGAGGACGTTTTGGATAATACAAGAAGCTTTCCAGGTTTGAGGTTCATCCGGCACAGGTTTTCCACCCGGGACTTCCTCCCAATTGGTGTACACGGTGACTTTTCCGTTTTCAGCTTGTGTCAATATATGGCCGTCAAATGCCATGGCGGGACGTTCAAAGTAAGTTTCCGGACACCAAACAAGTGCAAGAATGATTGTCAGGAAACATGGAGCTGCCCATACCCAGTAGAAAGCACGCCAGGAACCTCCTACTGATACAATGTATGGGGTCAGTGCGAGACCAACATTGGAGAGAGAGTTACAAAAACACCAGAAAAGTGCAATGTATAGAGGACGTTGGTGAATAAGTGATAAATCAATGATCATAAGAATCATCTACATAGATCAGTAATTAGCAAGGCTTTGTTTTTTGCTGTAAGTGAGTAATAATAAAACTACTTACAGTACTAGGCGTAATGGAACCTGCCATCCCTTGCAAACATCGTGCTCCGAGATGCGCGTAGAAACTCTTAGAGATGGCGGCTATAAGTGCCGACAGTGTAAGAAGCACTGTACAAAGTAGGAAAACGGGTCTTCGGCCGATTGCCATCGACAGCGGGACCCATATTATGGCGCCGATTCCCCAGAACAGACATGGAATTGAAGATAGCATGTCAAGCCGGAAAGGTCGCATAGTCTAAAAGTTGATTAGAGATTTTTGAAGTGAAGAAATTTCCGGGGGCAGAAACACATACTTCTGTTGGATATACAGTTGCTAGTGACTCCAATAGCATACTAGTTCCCTGTACGAGTACTAATCCCACAATCGAGAACAAAGACATTGCAGCCAAGGCAAAGAATCGCCTCAGAGTGGTCCAGTTCAGTGGATCGTTTGGAGAGCGTGATGGGATCGGTAGACGCAACGTGCGTCCATCCGAAGTAATGAGAAATACGCTGCCTTGAGTGGCATTGTATACTTGATTAGATTTCTCAGTAGCCATTTTGAATGAACGAGTAAATGGTGTGTGGTAGAATGTAGGTAAACCAACCCAACAACCGTCAGTGGTACAAAAATTCTATTCTATGCAATTGTTGATCAGTACATGTAGCTAATCAGCGGGGAGTGAGAAGCGAGTCTTCGTGAGGTACCTTTCTCTGTATTATACAATACTCCATAATGATGTGATGGGGGATCAGCTGAGACACCCAAGCCTTGGAGAACATTAATACACCAAACGAACCCCAGCACCGTGCCCTGCCGTAAAGTCTATTGTGCTTGGTCTTAAATTGAAACTTTTTTGTAACGGACAGCAAAGAAAGTTTGCTGGCTCGGTAAATCTTAATTGTCGGCTAATTTCTACCAGTAACAAGGGCGATACCTACGGAGGGGCAAGTGCTAACGGCCGTCATATCTCCCACATTATTGTAACAGTACCAGTAAACTTAAAAGCCTGGTGAGCCATCGCTTACAAGCATTCTTGGCTAGAATGCTTGAATATGGCAAAGTTCGTTTCATATGCATAGATTTAAGAGTTTTTATACGAATATCAAAAATATGCAGCGTCATATATTGACTTTACCGGTCGAAGCTTTGTACTGTACCCATTTGAGTTCTTAGTCTCATGTGCCAAGCGACTTCTCATACTCAATGAGTTTAGCTCATCCCCTGGGCACTTGATGCTATTTGGATAGCTCGGCATACTCGGAGCCCAGAAACCAACTTAAAGGCAAAAAACGGAACGACCCGACTTCAGGTTCTCACGTAAGCGGTTCCTGCATAAGTTCGTCAACAAAATAACGTTCATAATTGACCGAGTGCTAAGGCTTTCAAAAGGCTCGCAGGTTTTGTCTTGAGTTTTCGCCTCATGCGTTTTCCGTCGCTCCGATGAACATACAGTACTCGAGTGACAAATCTTGACCGGATAACCAATAAGTGCGCACCGATTTAGCAGAATCATGTCTATGCAAAAATACGCGAGTACCGAAGCGTCCGTCCATTGAAGGTTCGTATGCTGCACTTACCTTTCCTTATACCGCGTTTTATAAGCATGAGATGAGCGTACAAGGTTGAAGTTGCTACAACCACTCTCGCATACATGTCCAAACGGTATGCCTTATTATCTTTGTACTAAGGAACATGTTCTTCGAAATAACTGCATAATCAAGGAAGCTCCCGTATATTTGTATGGTAATTGTCGCAGAAAATATATTATACTTATAATACAGCCTACATATTGAACGGCCCCCCGGGATATAGTAGTATTCCGTAGTGTAGTGCCGAATGGGGTATTATGCCAAGTTTAACGGCTGATAGCATTACAAATTCTCAATACCTTAGGATAGATACGTCAAGTCAGAAGCGAATAAAATCAAAAATGCAAAAACAAACAACAGTAAGTACCTTTATACCTAGCTAGGTAGGAATTCGCTATAAACAGCTACTAATCTACTTCTGAAGCTTACTACTTCGAGAGAACTGGAATTGGCCTATCATAGCATCAGATAGTCTTAGTGATCTGGCGACTTTCGTAAGCGAGCAGCCTATACTAAAAAGACAGGAAATTCACGAGTGCTTAGGCCTTCTTGCGTGCCAATTTTTTTCATCTGCCCAACTTATCCTTTAATCTCAATGGGATACTCTTTCGCGTGATTCAAAATACCACACAATTCTTAGTTTTCACGCTAGCCGTCGCCGAAAATTTCTTTACGTCCGAGCTAAGAGCGCAAACGTTCCCTTCCTTAGATGTAGAGCGAATTTGAAACCGTCTATCACTTTTGGGAACTTCTCTCCTCGTCAGATCGATCTCAGAGATACTTGCTGACTTGCCTCTATTAACATAGTTTCTCCATGTCAAGCGTGAAGAGATTGTCCGTTTAGTACTAGGGGGCCGTTGCCATAGAAGTGACTTTTGTAATAATAAGGAAATCAAGTTCTTCGAGATAATGACGCGGTTCAGGAGACTTCCCATGCAGTTGTAATTGTCACATTTATTCATTCTATTCTGTTGGTCAAATTGTGAGGCTAGGTAACTTACTATATTTCACCCCTTGTATTGGCTGATTGTAAGTTACAACTTCTATTTTGTGTCTTGATAGTGTATAGCACTCACACTGGCGTACTTGGAGAAGGTCGAATTATAAGATAAACATTAGGTTGCCTTGGATTTGTATAGGAAATCATGCTCTAGCATATCTGTTTGCTGCTAACGCTCATAGTTGGATTCAAATCATGTTATATATATATATAATACATTATGCTTAGCATACAAAAGGGGGAGTGAAGACTTGAGCGTCCACCGTTTGTCTAGCGTGCATAAATTTACGCATTTTCAGTGCTACAGACCTTAAAACTAGCTTAAGCGGCTCATGTTGTATCGGGGGGCACTTAAGTCTGCACTTCCCTTTCGTACAACCTACCAATTGATTGAACAGCTCCTTAAGTATGGCATTCTGCCAAATTAGAAAAGAAAAGAGCCTCATGGTTAATAGCTGAGGATGGTACAGAGTACGTCAGGTAAGATTTGAGGCGAAGAGATCCAAAATGCAAAAACATACAACAGTAGGTATTCGCTGGTGGTCACCCACCCAACTACTAATCTACCGATCTGAGGCTTGTGTATGGCAGAGCGGACGGGATGCCCAATTCTCCTCAGTCTATGGTCGTATGTGATAGGAATGTATCATTGTGGTAATATCCCGAGTAACCGTAAGACCGCACGACCTTACTAAACAGAGGCTCGCCTCCTTTAGTAACGCACGGCGATACGCCAAGTCCCAGCGATACGCCAAGGCCTAGCGATACGTCACCTATATAAATATTTTTATATATTTTGCAATACAATAATAACACAACGATTTACTTTTACTTTTAAGGGACTTAATATAATTGTTTGCTTAGGAGATAGCCTAGGCTTTTTAAATTAATTTTAGTAATTTTACTACAAAAGATTTTCCCAAAAGTGTTGTATCACCAGGAATTGACGTATCGCTAGAGCGCACGATTAAAGCTTCTAAACAAATACGACTAAATTGGAGTTGTTGAGGATAACTTTGATGTATTTAAACAATTATAAGGACCAAAACGTATTAATATGACTAAAACTTATATTTGAAAGAGTTGAGAGAATTGCCTGGCATGCCCGTGCTTTACCCCTCGAGGCCAAACCATTATTATTTCGCACCTATAGCATAACCCATTCACCACACCATCCCCTTTCCCAACCTACAAGGAATGGTCACACCAATTCAGCCATGCAGTTACCTAAACCAGCGATTAATTACTACCCAAAGGAACTTACGCTACTCTGCTGTTTTTGCTTTTGTTTTTGCTGTCGTGTTCCATTACCCGTTTTGAGGATAAAACCATGCATTTTGATCAACGCCTAAGGCTTAGCTGCATATTTTGCTCTTAATTGCAATTTTATAGGAGTTGTCTGGACCGCGATCGACAACATGGGGTCCTGCTGAAATATTGTATTACAATACATCACTCAATGACGCCAATTGCCGCCTTCCGTGCTTGTTACAGTAATGTACCGTCATTTATAATTTAATGACATCACGTTTGTTTCAGCTAATAATGTTGCTCAGTGCTCACTGAACATCACTCATTCTTAATGCAAAGCACGTTGCCAAATCGTCATTGGTTTCCACCGTGTTAGTGTTGGCCTATAAGATTTGCACTTGCCATAACTTCTAGATATGCTTAATCAGCCAGAGCGGCTATACCGGAAGACTATGCCAGAAGCTCTAATAGTTGTAGAATTTTTCTTGTTTTTTTTTTCTTTCTTAGAATCTGCCATTTGTTGCACAGCATAAGTGTTGCTAAATTTATGCGTATTCATGCGCATGAATTGTACGCGCAAGCTACCCCTATTCCTACATGTATATCGTACCCCCCTAGGCCTACATCATTCTACAATCGAGTCCATTTCTACTTTCCAACAATAAGAACGGCTTTCGCAATCGCGTCTGATGTTGTAGGGAATAGAGTATGGCGGCGAAGCTATTTCTCCTTAAAATCGCCTGTAAAAGAAAATTCTGCACTATATAGTTAATTTCTCAAATAGACATAAGTATTAAAGTAAGGGAACAGCTAAGTCCACGCAGTACTAGACATTTACCACTGCATCACTGTTGTTTCTCTAGACTTAAGTGGGATTTTAGGAGCCATGGCGCATACACTATCTGCTGCAGCATATACTTTACATTTCCATATTCTAAGGATGGATTTTGCTATAAGGACGATCGGAGTGGGAGTGGACTGATATCTTGGTCATTGCGGCTAGTAGTTGTTCGCAAGGTGTGTTTCATAATGTTACAGTAGTCGAAGTCGAAGTAATAGCCCTTACCATCTATAATCGTGATGCAATCGGTCTATTAGAGATTGGATGTTAAAGCACTAGCAGATTTAAATCTACCAGATGTTTCGTCTGCAAAAGAAGGTTGCTAATCTGGTTACTAAATGAAGGTGATAGTAGTTTACTAATCTTTGGAGCGTTACGTGTGATTGTTATTACGTAAAGGTGTGCTGCTACTACAAGTGTCAAGTGTTTTTACAACATTTATTAGACAATTAATATCAGAGGAGCTCTGCAAAATTACTCTATTATATAAACTTAATTAAGGCAATAATAAACACAGTACTTGAAATTACTAACAGACCTAGTAAAAGACCATAGTTTCCGATCATGCTGCTACATATATCTTGTTACCTAATAAACCCGAACTCTCGCTTAAGCCCCTATTCAAGACTTCATAGGTAGGTAGATGGACCCACTAATTCTCACAGAGCTTCGTGAAAATATCAAGAAGACTATAGGGGGTCATAGTGGGTAGTAAGGAAAATTCAAGATCATATATTTAGTATGTTTTCAATAAAATCCTTCTTTTTCCTTGATATGGCTGCTGCCTGTGCATGCCAATGCGCTCAAAGATAGTTTACCGCCCAGACCTAAAAAATAACTCAAGTAACCGTCTGCGAAGCTAACACATGTGACACATTAGGATTAAACCCAGCTGCTCAATAATCTAAATGTTATTGCCACGGTCTATAGGTGAGCAATGTGAAACAGGCATGAAGCGACTAGAGCATCTCCTGAGTCAAGCGAATAGCCCAATCCTATATCGGCAGAAAGAAAAAATTGACAAGCGAGTTTGTAGCAACAACAAATCACCACCAGGGATTAATCAAGATCCGTATCTTCAGCGCCATCTCAATAATCACCAGCAGCATCCTCACTAGCAGTACCTTGGCTCAGAAAAGAAGCTTGAAATGAGAAGGAGGACTTACAATGTTCGCATCTGCTGCCAACCTGACTTACCAAGCATCACCACATGTATTTCTATACCCATTTTATCGATGTCGACAAACTCACTGAGTAAAATGCAGCGCCATTCTTAATGTATTGTTGCATGCCATCACGTCGCTGAACCCCAACCCATAAGCTAAGCAAGCCATACAGATGTTGGAGGCTACCGAAGAAACCATGCGTCTGTTACCTTGGGGGTCAAGTAGGCACTCCTAGAACAATGCACCATGCCAATGTGCGCGCCCATTGGAAATTAAATGGCAATATTTACAAGGCTGAGGTGTGTTCGAGGGAGTTGTGTACTGACCGATGGTTGAGCGGTGTAAGACTGGTTGAAGAACATAGAGAATGGGAACAAATCAAAATGTCCTGGGGTGGAAATCAGCAAATGATTTTGTCGTTGGTTTTTAACTTAAAAGGATAATAGATCCAATACAGGAGATAACAAAACCATTAACAATAAACTAGTGGTAGTTGAATTTAATTTTGAAGATGCGGCTCGACAGGTGTGTCTTAGATTCTTGGTTGGAATCCGATTGATTAACAGTTGAGTGTAGTATATGTGGTGTACACGGTGACTCTAACCGGACCGACTTTGTTTGAAAGAGATCAAAAAAAAAAACTTCAAAAATACTCGGCACTTGAAGGCTTAGTAGTTCATCTCTCTCTAGTATTATCTCCAACCGTCCTCACATCATCAATGCACGAAGCTATACACGAGCTCGCTTAGCGATTTCCTGCACAGTAAGCATCAGTAGTTGCAGTTTTCCCGTTTTCCGATTCCATAAAGGGAAATATCTAGTAACATTGAAGAAGCTAAGATGCGCTCAGTGACGTATGTATAGGGGAGTTGTTGAACCGTTGTTTGCACTGGCTGCTCATATTTGGCACTAGTGCTGTGGACTCGTATAACCGCTTGATTACAATGCACCAGAAAGAAAGATAAGTTTGAAAACTCACAACATAAATAAGACCCTGCTCAAGCTTCCCTTCCAAAATCCCCCTCTGAACTCCCCACCTACAAACCCTTTCTCCTTCTCTCACTCCATCCAGACAAAACTTCACGAAAATGGCAGTCCTAAAAACCCTACTCGCAACTGTATTCCTCACACTCAGTCTTACAAACGCACAAACCACGGCCAATCCCGCAGAAATTTGCACTGACGCAACTTATCCTGATGGAGATACAGATGGAATACCTCTCGGCTCCGGCTACTGCGCTGCAGTTGATCCTGATATCGGAGTTTGTCGTAAGTCTTCTTTTACTCTCTTTATTAACAATCACAATACCCATTTTACATTTCTTCATAACTTGGACACTGACAATAATGAATCCTCACAGAAACTTTCGCAGAAGACAGCCCCTTAGTGAATAACTTGACATTTGTCTATATTCCTCTGCCGTATATTTATGAGTGTAATTTATACACGTAAGTTCTTATACTCTGTACTTTATAAGTAAGGAAATGTGGTTGACGAGTGAGCTTTTTGGGAATAGTGATGATGCTTGTGTGGGCACACCACTGACTGTCAGTTACGGGGAAACCGATCTTAGTAATAGGGAACTTTCGCCTCCTGGGTATAATGATGATGTGGAGAGTTGGGAATGTTTTTCTACTTGATTATAGTACCTTAGCAGGCAGGGTAAGAGGCTATGCATGCATTAACAACTGTGAGAGTAGTGGAAGTAACTTAGCAAAGTGAAGCCATATCTAAGTTCTTTAGAACCTCCGATTGTATCATAATTCTCAATAGCCTCTATAAAAAACAATAGTTTAGTAGCCGAGCAATTACTAATAAGTGCAACGTGAACAAAATCCCAGACCCCAACTGCCATTAAGCACAATTCAACATTATCTTTTATATTCTAACCAACAATCTAACATCAACAATGCAACCTCTACATCCATCCAACCCAACCCTCCAACACAAACTTCCTGAGATACACACAAACTACTGACCCAAACAAATATCACTTGTACAACTCAGAATGTCTGTATAATATGCAGCCGACTGAAAAGCACTAGTCAGACATATATCACTCTTAATACCAGTCGTCCCATTAATAAAATCACAAGTTCCAGTTTCGATTACGCGGCCTTGCGTATACCATTCTCCTGAAGTTGTGTTTAGGGCAATCTCTTTACCACAGATATCAACTTCATGACGTTAGAAACTTGTTTCCGTATTGTATAGAATGATTGTTAGCTTACCAAGGAGTGGTTGTGCGGGAGGTGTGAACCCGAATGCTGCTTTTGGATAGAAGTCGTAGGCTGCGAGACATGAAGCTAAATGGGGGCTTTTTGTTAGTGATTCTCCTTTGGCGAGGAAGGATTTGAGATGAGAAAACGTACCTTGTCTTGCGGGGAGGATCATGTAGTCTCTTCCTGTTGCGGTGGTGATGCCCCAGTCTACGATACCTGAATTTATGTGAGTAACGATGAGATTATTATACATTTCGATTTGAACACACCATAGTGGAAATCAGCGGCGACGAATGGGATCAATGCAAGAGTTGCAGAAGCAAGGGTTGAGAAGTGCATTTTGGAAATGTAAACGGGTGATTATGTCGTGGTAGAAAGTAGAAGAGACAGTTAATGAGCTGATGAATAAAAGTTGTATGGTGGTTGAACTCTGCGAGAATTATTCTCTTATATATTTGTAAAAAGGGCGATAATACCCACAGTAACGTAGCATGTCAGATCAATGAATATCTTATCAGTGCCACAAACTAGCATATACGAACCACAGTGTCGCCAACGGGATCCTCAATGAGACTCTTTTTTATGAATCTTACGTGATATACGGGGAAATTTTCAAGGATGAATTAATCCGGGGATGAAGTCAGTAGCTAGGCCATGTAGTATTTTGTGCGGCGCATGCTGCACCTTTGTTGCCAAGACTTAAGGACGCTGACACTCGATGACGCTGGCGGACTTATACCTTCGTACAGAACCTTCGAATCGGATCTGTTGCCTATCCTTTTCCTTGACCTGTTTTGCTCATGAATATTATGTTTAGCCACTTTTCGTCACATTCATGATTTTCGATTCCTCGTATCTAATGAACTAAATATAATAGCATTGTGATGACAGTTCTCGAAGGTAAGCGCCACAATAGAAAGAAGTAATTAGCAACATCGATTAAACTAATGAAAGACGAATGTCACATAGCCAGAGGACTCCGTAGAAAGGCTAATTAGAACTTAGCAAAGACATGATAAACTTAGTTACGGCTTAAATCAAGAATATATCCGTGCTATATTTTGTAAGTTGCTCGGACTTTAGTGAGCTAACAGTTGGTCTATCAGAATTCTCGTCATTGCTAAAATAAATATGAGCTTGCTGTAGCTGCTATGAAATTTGAGGATTATCAACTAGTCCGGCTTCTTAGCGAGCGCAAGTAGGAAGGGCAAATATTAAAAGGTTTGTGATTAATTATGAATGTTCGGCTCTAGATTTTGCATCAGAAGTCGACGTGACCTCAGCCTCATCCCTAGTTCCCCAATGATACGTTATCCAATCCCAGAACGAAATAGGATCCGCATTGACTAGATGATTGAGGTTAGGTACAGTATAATCGTATCTCCTCTGCTCTGTTGCAATAAGCTCCTGAATACGAGCTGCTTTAGTGTGATCTTGATAATAGGTAGCATGTTGAAGATGAACCATTAAATCTTGAGCCTCGAAGATTGTTGTTGAAAACAAGGAGCCTTCTACATGTTAGCATCTACTTTTATACCAAGTAGTTTTCAACTTACCCCCTTTTACTGCTTCCCCAATTTGTATTATCGTTGAGACAGTCAATCGATCTCCTTGCAACCTGAATTCAGCTGGCCAGGTCTGTATCCCTAGGTCTATCGCTGCAACAATAAATTTGCCTACGTCTCTGACAGCGGTCATGCAGATATTAATAGGAGTACCACTACTATGGTATTCCACAATCTCAGCAGTGCTATACTCTACGTCCATCAAATAAGCTCCTTGGTGGTTATTATAAGTGCTCGCACCAATATTCATAGAAGCTAGCCCACCCCGAGCAAATCTCTCATAGAATACTCCACAGGTAAAGATAGTGCTCCTCATAGGGCGGGATGGGTGGTGAGACCACTGCCTAAGTCTTTCAAGGCATGCAGAACGACCGCGATCTAGTGGATCGTCTCTAGGTCGAGCCGGTCGACGGACCGGAGGCCCTTCAAACTCAGCTGGAACGAAACGACGCACGCTTGAACGAGCGGCAGCATTCATAAGATTGATCTGCGGATGGCCTTGAACAGTTGAGATAACTAGATCTACTCCTATGAGACAGAACCGAAGATCATCCTCATTATTGTAGTCGACAACAGCTACTGCATAGCCACGAGCTTCCAGTTGAGGTTGCGGCTATTAATCACCATGTTATCACCGCAGCTAAACACTACAAGGGGCATTTTTATTCTCACCTGTCTAGAAAGTAGAATGAATGGGTGTGCTGTTTCGTTGAGATAATGGGCAAAGATCTGGGCTAAGCCTCCAGTCCCAGCTATTGCTATCCTCACCATAGTGTCGTTTCCTTTGAGGTCGTGAAGTCTATTCAAAATGTCGGTCTCCATTTCGAATTCTTCGATTATTTCATTGACCTCAACATCTCTCAGGGAACGAAAGTCCTTTTCTGTGATCTTCTGAATCTCATTTTGAATCCGTTGGAGAGCTTTTATTGATTCTGGGACAGCTTCTCTTCCCTCGTCAGATTTAACCAGCTGCTGATCTTTCATCTTTTGGATGCGCAACAGATCATTACGCAAGTTCTTGAGAATCGTTGCTGCAAAGACGGCCTCATCCATGTTATTCAGCGTTTGCGTGGCTAAGTTTAATGTAATGTCGATGGCGGTCATAAATGAAGCCCAGTCATCTACTGGAATAATTTCAATTTCATTATAACGATCTGATTCGAAAGCCGTGGCATCGGAGCTATTATCATAGTCACTATTGCTGTTGTCATCATCTTTTTCCAAATCGACATCGAGCGGAAGTGCGAATGCGGCGAAACGTTCGAGATGGAATGCCATATGCTTTTGTAGCTCAGTAGACGTTGGAAATTCTGCAAGACAGACGAAGCATTCCCTATGATCATCACTATCTACTGTTTGACATGAATCGATCATTCGTTCGAGGCCGAATTCTCCGCTGAGTACATGGTCGGTACGTTGAATGTGATTCACGAGTTCGGTTCTCAATCGAAATTTCGTTATGGGATGTTCAGGACATTTCCATTTACTCCTATGAGTCCACTGCTCATGGTGAAGCCACTCAGTTTGGGTACCAAAATACTGGTTGGGGTTAGGGCAGTTGAGGTAAGTGCACATATAGGGCCGGAGATCATGTAGAAGATGTGCTCTAGCGAGGGGTTTCGTTAGTATACAATAGTTCTAAATATATTGAGAACGCTATAGAATCACTTGCCTCCAATTTCTTGGACTCTGATATCTTGCTGGACAAATGACGAAGCAATACGGGCACTCAAAGTCCCTACCTCGCATCAAACCTCTTGGCAATGGCGGAAGTTCAACCTTAGAACCGTCCAGACCTCTGGCTGCCGTTATAATAGACACCGTTGATTTGTCTCCATCTGAGGCCATATCGACCGGATGTATTGCAGTTGCTGTTGTAAATGACAACGCAGTCCGGCCGGTTGAACTCTGTATATCTTTATGGCGAGGGTTGACTCTATCACTACTTCTTAAAGTCTCTGGACCTTTGTTACTCTCACTGTTGCCAGGCTTCTCTTTCAGTGGATCAACTGGAACAACTTTAAATTGATCACTGTGAATTTCTGTGCCAAGTTTGTTTTGATGTTGTCTCCAGTACTTGAACTGTTGACGCCTCTTTGTGATTGAGTTGGCCAATCGTAAGACTCTTAGATCCTTCTTTAATTCAAGGATAGAAGTATCTCGCTGTTCTCGGAGGAGGGCTGACAGGTCATCATGAGTTTGCTCATTCATCAGTTGTGTTCCGTAAGGTATGTCTCTCAGCAGTTGATCCTTCCGTAATTGAAGAATGACATCGATGATATATCCTAGGTCAAAAGTTGGCAGTAGCGAAAATATATCAAGACTAGTCTCTTTGTCAACAGCTGGTAACTGGGAGAAAAGATCAATTCCCGTCTCCTTGTCTATCTTCTGATAAGCTGCCGCTCTTGAAATTCTGATGTCTAGAACTGGATTCCTGACAAATCTTGACATTTTATAAAGGGTGTCATTGATATTGACTATGCTGATCAACCGTTGTTGTAGCTCCGTCGGGGGTTTGTGATTACTGTCCGTCTCTCTGCTTTTTTCAGACGAGTCATCCTCACTTCTCAAAGAGCTGTCATCATCGCTCTCAGAATTTTCTATCTCCATGCGAACTTCCTGTTCGTAGGGAAGTCTTACGCCGGATAAGATAAGGGTCACTTTAAGCTCTTAGCAACATAAAGACTTTTGTATGATTTCGAAGAAAAGATCAAGCTTACTTTCTTGCAAACAGCTATGTAGTTCTTTCAAAAGCTTTAAGATACTCTCGTGCACAAGAGGCAGTTCTCGAAGGCGATAGTCGAGGGAACTATGGCCTCTCTGCAGGGCCCCAATATTTGCGAACCACACTCTGAAGCGGCCGAGCTCGTCCTCAAGAGATCCAGGTCGAATTAAGTTGCTGAGCGCGTCAGGAGCACTGGATAGGGCTTGTCGTACAAGAGCAAAGGCCTTCAGACATTCCGAAGTATTGTGATGGGCTGCTGATGTCGCAGTCAACTTTTGATCTTGCGAGATCACTTCAGCAAGAGCCCTAGATTCACGTATATGAGTATCTAAAGTCAAGAGAAAGATCTTAGACTCCTCAGCTTACTGGGGTTCATTGTCAAAAGCAAAGCTGAGCAAAGCATTCTGACGACGTAATTTCTCCACAATAGATTGCGTATTGATAATACTTGGGGAGGGTTTGGCCAGCTTTCCTGGTGTAAGGCTCGATACAGAGATGTTCCCAATGCTGTTTTCTGCAATTGATTGCAGTATTTGCTTCACCTGTTCAAGTGGCCCGCCGTCAATCTCGAGCTCTTGGATGCAAAGTGCCAATTCGGACCCATGTTCGGACTGGCCATGAAGTTCACGTAGCAATGAGAATGTGTCCTCCAGCACTTCCCTGATGGGCTCGTTATCGGATTCCCCATCACGACTGGCAAGCTTGTCGTTTCCAAGAGCCCGAATCGCATTGTCAACCAATTCTTGAACAGCGACGATGGAGCTCGAACGATCTGATGGTGATGTCAGCCCAGCCATGGTATTCTGAGTATATTGGCAACTCTATGAGGTCGTCCGTTACGTGCTCTAGTATATCCTCAAGTAACCTTGCCTGTTTCCATGATTCTTTGGAATGATGTTGTCGCGAGGCTACAGCAAAGCTACTCGACATCCATTGGCTGTGGATAATATCCAATCTTCTGGCCTGCATGACATGAAGAATAATCACCCACGCACTAGCCGCATCGGGCTGGCCAGCTCAGACATCGAAAGACTTTCTCAAGCCTCACTACACCAATGTTGGAAAAGGCTGAATCATCATTTCGAGCGAAGAATTAGAATTAGTAACTCTCCAAACTTGAAAGTACCTCGGGCTACACAAAGAACATCGACGCAGGAATTGACAAGATGGTCACCGGTGTTGAGACCGCAGGCCTGGTTCTTGCCGTTCTCCCTCGGTTTATCTCTGCTCTAGAACAATACCAGGAAGGACTGGAGCCCATCAAACTCTTCTTAGATTTCGATAACCAGCTTCCAGTTCACATTCATCGATTGACATGCCAACACGTGCAATACGAGCTAACACTCCGCATACTGCTGTCGGGCATTGCAGAAGGCGATGAGCTCACGGAGATGATTGCGAATCCATTCGGAGACACCTGGAAAGACACGGAGATGCAGAAAAAGCTAAAGTACCGACTTCGGGATTCATATATTGTGTATGAAAGAACGGTTCAGCGCATGGAAGGACTCATGAAGGCGTTATCGAAGGATTTAAAGGTTGACCAAACAAAAAGGGTATGTAGAATGTTCAAGTGCCATGTCCAAGTGCCACACTCAAGATTGACATCCACAGGCTGATCGATCAGATCTCGAGTCTCTTTTAGTTAATCACCCTCGACGCGGCGGCAAATTCGAGTTCACTAATCGCGTAAAATTTGGCATGTCAAGGAAGAAGATGAAAAACCTTCTCGATGAACTTGACGAGTGCAACAAGCAGCTCGAAAGTTTTACAAACAAGACTGCCCAGCTCGAAATATACCAAGCTAGGGTTAAGCCAACACTTTCCATCTCTTTCAGCAACCAGATAAGAGAATATTCGAAGAGCTTATACAAAGTCATGTGCCTCGGTCTCAATTGTCAAGCATCGCACAAAGCGAAATTGCAACTAGAGCAACACAGCAAAGCTAGAAAAGATGGGATGAAGGCAGAAAGAGCGAAACTACCAATTAGCTCTTCAGTATGTTTCAATGTCTCTTTCTTCACGCCTAGTGCTTCCGATCGAGCTGCACCTGACACATCATGGATCTGGCAAGATACAAAAGTCCATGCTGTTACACTAGAGGATCTCCAAGCACCACCGAGAACGAGGAATGATCGTGTTCGCTTTGCTTATAGTGTAAATAACCCTTCAACGAGTGGCACAGGTCCTGTACCGTCTGCTATCGACTTTACGACGCTCCAACAAATTCAAGATATATGCACCGCTACCAGACAACATCAAATAGCCCATTGCTGTCTAGGATTTTGTTTAGACTGTCAAGGAGGGCTAAGGGGAGGATACGGCATCCAAAAATCTCCACACTTGCGTCCTGACACTGTCAGTCTCGGCGATATTCTATTTTCTTCTGACGGATTTCTTTTAAGCAGAAAACAACGCCTTGTTCTTGGGTACATAATTGCTTCTTCGTATCTTCAACTACAGGCGACATCGTGGCTTCGAAATGACTGGGGCAAAGAGGACATCGTTTTTGATGCTGACAAGTCAAGCACGTCATGGAAGTTAGATGTTGAATATCCGTGCATAGCGCACAGCTTTGAGAGAGATATCGATATGCCGTACCGTGATATTGAGATTCAGAACATTGCTATAGCTGGGGCAGCCCCAGGAAATCAGTCGGGGGTTACTAACCCTCGGGGCAACTCGAGCATTCTTAATCTTGGAATACTTCTCATGGAGCTCTACACTGGCAAGACTCTGGAGCAGTACTGCAGCGATGTCTCTCTTCCAGTAGGATCAGATCTAGGCACACATCTCAGTAATCTCCACAAGCTTTTCGCTACACATCAGTGGCTGGAGGAACTTAAAGAAGGAGGCCACCTATCACAGGCCTATATTGGAGCCATCTGTCGTTGTATCCAGGGCTATTTTGATTCCGCTATTGGCGAAGATGAAGCGGTATTTCGACAGTCTATTCTGGACAACGTGGTGTTACCGGTCGAGGAGGAGATGCAAACCTTTGTCGGCAAGAGCAGGCCTTGATGATTTTACGGTAAGATCGAAAGTAACAGGGCGACATGGCGTACTTCTGTTCCTTCGGGATAGAAAAGGCTTTGGTGACTCTTTCTTAAGATATGCTGAATAATGGTGAAGCCTCTAGTGCACTCGCTTATTAAAGGGGTTGCTCTCAACTAATTACCTTATGTTGGGCAAAGTTGGATTAGTGCAAACTGTTACAGTCGCCCTACAAGACAAACTGGATGCAGTAGCCGTAGGCAGGATTGAGTAAATGCTAGGGAACTTTGAATGATTGTCAGCTTACTTGAAGATGTAAAAGTTAGCTGTAGAACTACTCAACATGAGGTCCAGGTTAGCCTTGACGACGTCAGACCGCTATTATTCGCAATACAGGCCTGGCTTCCTAAATATCTTCTGCTTCATCAATGAAAACAAATGGAGAGCAACAGGCAGACCGAAAGGTTCTCTCTCACAGTAACGACAAAGAATTATTGTCATATGGCTATGTCAATACCAGTGTTTAAATATGCACGGTAGCAATAGCATGAAGGCAATCTAGTCGCACACCCCTGCTTTTAGGTCTCTTCCAGCATTATCCTACGTGGCCAGCTCTGCCGCCTTACCTCTTAAGGTCCTGTTTGGTTCGCGTTTTTCAGACGTTAGACGTCTCTAAACGCCAGACTATATGGAGGCACGGGCCTGCATTTTCGACTTGAGCGTTTAGAAGCATTTCTATATAAAAAATCCCAGGTCTATGTCTTTAGATACTTCCAGATGTACTACCTCTTTTCTACCAAAAAGCATCTGAACTGAAATTATTACATCTGGAGCCTCGAGCCTCTATTTGCCCTCTCAAGGTTCTCAAAGGCTTTAGCATATGAACTGAAAGTTGCCAAACGCTAATTGCTAATTTTTGTATAGAAATCGATCTATTTCAGATCTAGGGTTATGAAATAATCTGAAATAAATCACATCTGAAAGCGTATGGTCAGTTGCGTCTGACGTCTGGAAAAGCGGACCAAACAAGGCCTGTCCAAATATTTCGTCGTATCCCGTATATAAGTGCCGGAATGCTTGATAATACTTCGTACCTTATGGCCCTTTCTCTACTGAAAGAGCCTTCGAAACTAGCCTGAGCCAAGCCCTGACCCCTGAGCCATGATGCTAGGCAGCCCAATATTATTATCAGAAAATCCCAAAGCGAAGATGATATGTAATGGATTTTGTCACGTGCGCAAGGCATCCGTGAAACCAAAGTATTTACGCAATCAAGAGCAATGTTATGCATAGTACATTAAAATATCAGCAAGTGACGACCTTCGTAGCACTGCTGTGCCTCTGAAATGCATTTCAGCATTAGAAATCTCATCTTGAAGGGGAAAGGGGATACGCGGTCTTTCAGGATCTCGGGTGGTTAATTTGCCCGGTGAGTTGAGCTTTGTAAGATGGTCTTCTCCGCATATACATTTAGCCTTCAACTCCAGTTCATCTTTGCAACGGCCACAAATCTTGCAACAGTACATTTATCAATATTATCACCTACAATAACTTCTGTTCCAATTTCAAGCATCCAAGGCGCAAGCCAACCCGCGGTGTCGAACGCTAGTGCTATCAAACAGTAGATCTGTGAAGGTTGCTGCTCATTATGTTTGGAACTATGTCAATCGTTACTTCTGCATTTTTGAGAAATAGAGGTAGAAACATGCTCGTCGCGATAGTTTTAGCCGCTTCTCTCGTCTCTGCGGATACTGTGGTGAATTTACTCCTAGGAGATTCATCTATTGGAGAATCTGATATTAGATTTCGAGGAAAAGTGGTGGGATCCATCATCGATGTAGTGCGTTCACCAATCTCCTGTCGCTTCAGTAACTAACACAAAATAGGATTCCACAGCAACAACTTATGATGTTGCCTGTGCTACTACCGGTTCAATTGAATTCCCATTTACAACGCCCGCCTGCGTAGGTGGCGATCATGTTACCATTACCCAAGGCCCCTCTACTATGTTTCTAACACAAGTCTTCATCACGGCGAACACCTCCCAGTAAGAAGGATTCACGACCAATCCCTTATCTTTGTTTTCTTCCACGACAATCAATTAATACTATATACAGGAACTTCCGAGAAGGCTGCACCTTCTCCAACACCGAGACCGCGACATGTTCCCTGATAAACACTATTAGCGAAGTACTCGTAGTTGATGGACAGACCACAACCACCTCATATACAGAATCCAGTTCAGGGGTTAATGCCTCTCCCACAAACGCACCTCTATACTTCACGGTGACTATCACAGCCGGTCTTGAAAAGATAAACGCCTCTCAAGTGACAGCCACTCCAACCTCCGCCATCACAGGGTTGTCAGGCTCTGCGACTACATCTCCGTCTGCATCAGCTACTACAAGCCGTACGTCATCTGGAGTTGAACAAGCTATTGTAAAGGGAAAATGGACGCTATTACCAACATTGTTTATAATTATATATCTTGCTCTATAGAAAATTTCATTATCCCCTAGATGGTATAGATCCAGTTCAGGGGTGAGCTAGCGCGTGCTCGTCGCTAACTAATAATAGTTACTACCGACGCTATCGGTCTACCTAAAAGTATATGCAATTTGTATAGGTTTCCTGCTCTATAGCTATAAACTTTCGCTTTTTTATATGATTTTATTGCCTTAGAGCTAGTAGAGCCCCGAATTTCCCTGTATATATACACGAGGACATAGGAAGTAGTATATACTTAATGTTTAAACTTAAGCTCATATAATATCTATGTTAAATATAGATCTATACCACCTAGGACATAACTTTATAGCTTTGTTTTTTCTAGTAGCTTCAGATAATACTATAATAACAAATGCTCTGTTTTCATATTTATTTCAAAACACTTCAAACGTAATATCTTATTTTTAATTGGCTTATTACTTTGTAAGTACTACAATAATAATAAAACAAACAAAGAAATTCAAGAGACACTTTTACTTTGTAATATAAACTATAGCCGGAACTAATATAACAGTTAGACTTAATATATTTACTAACTTGTGTTAAAAAACAAACAATGAGTATAATATCTGCTTAATACAACACTCTTGTTTTAGGTGATTTATAAAAATACTAATTGTTGAATGGGTACAATATAAGTGGGCAGCAACATATGGTGGCAAGGGGTTTGTGTTATATTCTGTGTGGAAGCTAGAGTGCTAGAATGGGCCTACTTGTAGTAGTAGGACGATCACATGACTATTCCCATATTCACTGAATCCGACACTAATTTATTGTCCATCTTTGCTTTTTTCAAATGGGAAAAATAACTTTGGGTAGTGTACTTTTTCGGTTATTTGTTTTTGTATATCTTAATCAAGTCCAACAAGTACTTTAATAACCTCCGTACAGTTAGTAGGTCAATGTTCTTAGCACTTATATATTGAAGAAAAGCATAATCATGTAATACAAGGAGATTTCATTGCATGCATTGGCATTAATTTCTTTGTTAAGGTTGTTAACTTCAATGCTATTAATAGCAAAAGCGATAATTTTGATAAAATCTTCCAATAACGTAAGATTATAAAGGTTAACACTACTGTAGGATATTCTTTAGCACATCTGTTTAACAAAAAATAAAAATTAGGACAAGAGTCATATTAGATTTTAAGAGGGTATGATTTACTGATTCTACACGTTCACCTACCTCTAGTAAGCCTTCCAAGTCTTCGGTTCAAGACAATGTCGAACTTCGAAACTATCAATATGAACGTTATTCTAGCTTAACTCTTTCCCTCGAGCTTATTGAAGGACCTGCTTCAAGTAGATTCGAGGAACGGATAAGATAAAAGTAATTAAGTAGTCTAATGGGAGAAAGTATAAAAAGGCAAAACCTAGAAAAAATAAGAAAGCTGCAAAGGGGCATTCTCCTTAAACAAGGACTAAACGCTGCACCACATTGCAAAAGGAATGCGCTTTAAGAGACTGAAGGATTTATTTTTCGCCGACTTGACCAACGTTGGGTGAAGCTATTCAGAACCATGGATGGCGATCTGCCAACCTGACTGACGTTCAGGCCCTCCCGGCAGTAAACGTGCACTACCGGCTTCGCTAAAACAGATTAGCCTAGTTTCGTCCCGCCAGCAAAGCACCGCAAAAATACTAACTCTCTTCAAAAAATAGCCTGGCCTCTCTCTTCCTCTCTTCTTCTTCTTCTTCTCCTCTTCACGCACCCCACCCCCCTCCAACTCCACGGTACCTGTCAATCTATTCTACCTACCAGTGTTAGACAATCCCCCCTTTCTTCTCGAGACCCTCTGGCCCCAACTGCTCCATTTCCACATCCCTACTTAACTGTAGAGACGTGACTCGCCGCATCGTCAATCCACCGCGCAGAGACGACAAAGCCTTCGACCGCCCAATAAACAAGCCACCTCTCTCGAACTCGAGACAAAGAAACGCGAAAACCTTATTCACATTGCGCGATCGATCGGACAAGAAGACACACAACACAAAGATACAAACCTGCCACCCGAACAAATCTACACAACTGTGACTTTCAGTAGCCATGGCCGCCGTTCCAACGCAGTTTGCATTCAGAACACTGAAGGGGATTGGTATTGTGGATGCCGCACCGGTCTATCAGCCTTTGCCTGGTTTTGTGAGACCGGAAGGCAACTCCAGATGCACTGCCTACTCGCCCTGTGGCCGCTACTTTGCCTGGGCTGCCAACGAGGGCGTCACCGTCATTGATGCCAGCGTTGGCCACGTCATCACCACGCTCCCTATACCAAACGTCTACGAGCTGGGCTTTTCGCCGCGAGGTAGCTATCTTATTACATGGGAGAGACCGAGCAAAGATGAAAATGGAGATGCAGTGAAGAACCTGAAGGTCTGGAGAACAGTCGAGGAGGAGGTGGATGGTGCTGAGAAGCAGGTCGTGGGTCGGTTTGTGCAGAAGAATCAGACTGGCTGGAACCTACAGTACACTTTTGACGAGCGGTACTGCGCTCGTGTTGTCACCAACGAGGTCCAATTCTACGAAAGTGGAGACCTGGGCACAGTTTGGAACAAGCTGCGAGCGGAGGGTGTATCGGATTTTGCCATTTCCCCAGGCAACAATCATTCTGTTGCTGTCTTTATCCCAGAGCGCAAGGTATGTGGTAGATAAGTCGGGAAATGCGGAAAGCTAACTTTCGCAGGGTCAACCAGCTGCCGTCAAGGTTTTCAACGTTCCCCAATTCGCCAACGCGGTTTCGCAAAAGACTTTTTTCAAGGGCGACAAAGTTCAATTGAAGTGGAATCAACTTGGTACTACTTTGATTGTTCTGGCACAAACCGAGGTGGACAAGACCGGCAAGAGTTATTATGGAGAGACTACATTGTATGTGCTGAGCGCAAATGGTGGATTCGATTCCAGAATTACTCTTGACAAGGAGGGCCCAATTCACGATGTCTCTTGGTCTCCTAATTCGAAAGAATTTGGAGTGGTCTATGGTTACATGCCAGCAAAGACGACGATTTTCAACCAACGAGCCGTTGCGACTCACAGCTTTCCCCTTGGACCCCGAAACACGATTCTTTTCTCGCCCACTGGCAAATATGTTCTGGTGGCTGGATTTGGTAATTTGGCCGGTCAGATGGATATCTATGATCTGGAAAAGGATTATAGAAAGATTTGCACTATCGAGGGTGGAAACCCGAGTGTCTGCGAATGGAGTCCTGACAGCAAATACATCCTGACCGCCACAACAAGCCCCAGATTACGTGTCGACAATGGTGTCAGATTGTGGCACGTTGGAGGCGGTATTATGTACAACGAAGATATGGTGGAGCTTTATAACGTCAGCTGGAGACCACAACCGAGTGATAGGTTCCCTGAGCCTTCTCTACACCCAGTCCCAACTCCACACGCATCTGCCCTCGCATATTTGGGTACCGTCAAGACCCCATCCAAGCCTGCTGGAGCTTACCGCCCACCTGGAGCGCGTGGAACTTCTACTCCACTCCACTTCAAGCGTGAAGATGAGGGAGGGGCTGCTCATTATGTTAGCAACGGTACTTCCCTTGTGAACAACAACGGTTTTGGCGCTCGACCACGACGAGAAGTTCCTGGTGCAGCACCAGTTGAACCCCGCTTGCCACCTGGAGCCGAGCCAGTTGCTACCAACGAAGAAGATGCCAACTTGTCCAAGGCAGCATTGAAGAACAAAAAGAAGCGTGAAGCAAAGAAAGCCAAAGATGCCGAGGCCAAGGCAGCTGGATTGGAAACACCTGCGCCTCAGATACCAAGCCAAGACGCACGAAACCATGACAGCAGCAGAAGCCCAGATCGCCGAGAACGTGGAGATAGTCGAGTTGATCGCCGAGATCGCAGTAATTCAAAGGCTCAAGGTATGCGCACACCATCTCAACAACGCTACCGCAGCAATACCGCCAACCAAAATAACCCATATGGAAATAACAACCGTAATGGTCACCACCAAAACGGGAACCAAAACCAAAATCAAAACATGCCAAATATGCGGAACTTGTCGATTCACCCTGCTACGCAAGTTGAGGCGCCACCAGAATTGAGCATTACGAGTCCCGGCGGAGGAAGCCCAAATGCAAAGAAATTGAGAGGATTGCAGAAGAAGATCCGTGCCATCGAGGATCTAGAGATGCGCTTGGCTGGTGGAGAGAAGTTGGAGGATACGCAAATGAAGAAGATCGGAACCAAGGTCGCAGTTCAAGGAGAGCTTGATGCCTTGGAGAAGGAAGGATAGATGTGGGCGCAACAATTGCTGATTTTCTTTTATTTATTTTCTTTCCATGCATCGAATGACGAGAGAAAGGGCCTCTGGTTTTGAGATGGGATGGGATTGGCAGACTAGTTTTGTCTTGTGGGTGTCTGTGAAAAGCAAGTTTCTGGACATTGCGGTGGCTGGTCATGACATTAAAGGCATGGCATCATGGCATGGGCGTTCGTCTATCGGGTCTCACCTTTGGTATGAAATTGGGTTTTCTAGGTTTCTCTACACATCTCACAGCTTCTCAATTTCTCATTTCCATTTTGTCATGGGAATCTGTGTGGATCTGGCTCTGGCTCTGGCTCTGGCTCTGGTTCTGGTTCTGGACTTAATACTTGAACTCGACTTGGCATTTAGCATTTAGCATTTAAGCTAGGTATGCATGCTGGATAATGTGAATGGGTAGTGGTAGGCGGTAGCTTACCTAGTTTAGAGAGGACAGGTAAGATAAAAGGAGAATAAAAGGAAATGGAAAATTCGTTTGAAAGATCGATTGGGTTTTTTTGTGATGTATGTACTATTAGGTACTAAAGTGAAGTGAATTCAGGTGAAGTGATTTGAGTCAAATTCTTCGCATTTGTATTCACTCAAGCAAGTCAAGTCAATTAAAAGTGCTGCTTTGCAACCGTGTCAACAATTTACAATTCACAAAGTGCTACTTTATACTCTGTAGCGCAATCTATCTATCACGTCAATCCATTAGATCAATCCTTCAAGTAAAGTCAATTAATCGTCTTTCTAAATTCTATTCCGATTACACTTCCCCTTCCAAATCAAACCTAGTAAACTAACGCAATTAAATAAATTAAGGTACCTAGACTATCCCAAGCTTTTCTTTATACTTTCTTTACACTTTAGTAAAATATACTATACCTCCCAAAGGTGAAGAAAAGACTTTTACCTATCTTATTTATAAATAACTAATTTAATTTAATTTAATAATAGATAGATAGGTAGATAGGTAGACAAGTAGGTTTAAAAGTCTAAGTGCATCTTATTCCTTGTGTTTACTTGTTTATTTAGTATTAACCTGGCAAGAGGTTACTATAGAAATGAAGTTAAGGGTAGGTATAATAGGTCTACTATTACTCCTGCCTTGCTACTAGTAAATAAACTCATCCGTATATTATCTTGCATTAGCCAAGCAACACTGTTTGTCACCGAAGCCAAAATGAAAGTGCGTAGTAGCATTTGATTCATTTGTATTCATCCTCTGCACAGAACTACTTTATATAGCAAAGGTATCAAAAACCCGCTCGCTAAACGGCAAAACAAGACGGTATCATAGTCACCTCAAACATTAATAGTTCTCTCCCCCGTAACGGCCCTGGCCAACTTTTCCCCATCATCACTAGTCACCGCCAACCCACCATTGCCCACCACCTCACCCTCCTCAACAACCCTCGGTTCCCTATTCTTTTTTGCGAGCGCCTTTCTCGCCTTAGCGGCTCTCTGCTCACTCCTCTCCTGATCCTCTCTCAGTCTCCTAATCAAAGGACTCCGTTCGCGGATCTGTGCTCCCCACTTATAGAACACGAACGGGATCGGAATCAACGCCACTTCTAATAATCCTAAAAATGTTCCCGCCCATTGTGGGGTCATTTTTGCGTACATGGCTGGTCCGGCGAGTGGTAAAGTGCCACCGATAAATGATCGAATGACGGAGTTTCCGGCCAGGGCTGAGGCTGAATAGATACCGTAGGATGAGGCGAGGTAGTTCGAAGAGTAGATGAAGACTAAGCAATTACCAGCTCCGAATGGAATGCCCGATAAAATAGGCCAGATCCAATGAATTGTGATCGGAACACTTGTCCAGGAGAACCAAAGCTGGCCAACTGGGATTAGGATTGCTGCAATGCAGATGATAGAAACCGAAGCTTCTGGGTATGGACGACCGGTTTCTGGATCCCGTTTATGGGCATGAATCATACGACGGACGAGTGGTTCGCTGAAGATTCCGAGCATGGTTCCTGTTCCAATTCCAAGAAATGCAAGTCCTGTAAAGCCTGCCGACCAGCCACGGAGACCTTGATAGATTAACGGGAAGGCGACAAAGCAGAGGTACAGGATTCCGTAAATAATTGCGATGTATGCGTCCCAGAACCAGAGGATTGGCTCCGTAAAGGTCATGACGAAGGGTCTCGACAGGTTGACTTTGAGGACCGCCCAGATACTCAATTTTTGATCGTACCGGCACCACCATCTATCATCGCCTGTTTCCTTTCGCCTCCGTGCAGCCTTCTTCTTTAGAATAGCAGGCGCGTATGACTCTTTAATAGCAGCACACATCGCCCATCCCACGCCAGAAAATATCATGACCAACCAATTTGTCCATCTCCATCCTCTATTTGTTCTGTTAGATCGAATTGCTATGTGAGAATGGAGCTCGGGGTTCTACTCACAAGTACTGCGCAGCGAACCCTCCAATCAGAGGTCCTGTAACCGGCCCATTCATAGGCCCAATACTCCAAACACTGAAAGCAAGAGCTCGGTAAGTTTCAGTTGTGATATCTGCTACTGTTCCTGGTGAGTTGGCGATCATGGCCGAGCCAAACATTGCCCTATAATTTGATTAGTTCCCACTTCACAAATAGACTTTGACAACAACGTACCCAAAGAAGCGAACCACCAGCACCTCAGCCAGTGATGTCGATAGAGCGCAAGGAAGTATTAGTAAGCAGAAGCAAAGCAAGCTCACAATATATATCGGCCTACGTCCCCAAATCTCACTCAACGGAGCTAGAATAAGAGATCCACAGGCCAAACCCACCAAGTACATGGTAACACCCAAAGTAGCAATCGGTTCACTAGAAACGCCAAAGTCCTCCATCATGCCCGGCATACTACTGGTATAACTCGTACTATATAACACCACGGTCCAAGTCGCGAAACTCACAGACAAAATGGTTAACGACTTGTACCAAATGGGCCAATTCCTTGGATCATCGGGATCGTCTGTTGTAAAATCTACTTCGAAGTCTGGTGGTCGTGACGCATTGGTAGCGAAGGATGTTGCCGTTCGTGTATGTGTGAGCTCTGCAGCAACATGCTCGGCGGGTGTGCGTAGGTCGGGTGTAAGGGCATGTTCGAGGGGGGAAAGGGGATCGGTGTTGATTGTCTCGTGTGAAAAAGAAGCATCGTTGGACGAGGTTGTGAGGGTTTGTGTGAGAGGGGTTCCATTATCTCTTGCTGTATTTCCTGATGAATGTATTGATTCCTTTTCCTACGCCCAATTAGTCTCAGTGACTCAGAAGAAACTGGTGCACCCATACACGGGTGGTGGGAGGATTATGAAGTACTGACTGTTTCTGCAGATTCCTTCTCCGGATCTCTGATGTCTGCCATCTTGCTCCAAACCCCACACAAGCTTCTCCAATTGGGGTCCCCAAGTTTCGATTGCGTGATAGAATGCTAGAATTGTATCCCCTGGCTTTCCAATAGCCGGTGCGCCTCGGTATAATATCCAAGTTTGTAAATTCTTTTTGGAGTCCTCCTTTTCTTTTTCCTCTCCCCGTACTATTTTTCCCAAACCTCTAAAAGAATAAAGAGACTTGAAGTATTTATATAATAGAAGCAAGAAAATGGTGGGTATGAAGAATGAGAATGTAAAGAAGAGAGAGAAGGGTCAAGTACCGATGGCGGGGAGAAGAAGAAAAGACAAGGTGAAGTGGGGGGAGGGGATAAGTGAATTTAATTATTATTAAGACCTAGACAGAAGCAGCTCAGAGCAAATAAAAACAAAAGGGAAAGGAACGTCAATCGCATCCATCAACCAGTGAAGGCCCGTCAAACGCAGGCGGGGCCTTTCCGCTACAAGGGAAGCTTGATGGAGAAAAGAGGCCCAAAGAGGCCCAAAGAGGTCTAAGGGGGGGTTCCACTTGTCCCCGACATACATAATAAGGCTAGCTAGCATGGAGCTTTTCGAGATACCCATCCAGAACCAATCTTCAACTTGTATCACCACCTTAACGACCATCTTATGGTCCAATTCCTACCGCTGCTCGCGCTCACTTGACTCTCTCTGCATTTGACAACTCAAGATGCAGGATACAGCAGTATATATCTGTATAGTTGTGTAGCCAGTTCTATGCAAGCGACGAATATCGTTTTTATGGCGGTGAGAATGATCTTCTGCTGGGGTGACGAGTTGATTTTTGGGAAATTGGGCAAGGTTTGATGGTGGTTGAGCTTGGCATGATTGATGTGCCGCATAGCCGTTATGCGGTTGCGCCATGCCAAAGTCTAACTCTCTTTTTTTTGGATGTGAACAAAACTTTAGGCTGAGCTAGTGCACATATGGGATCGTTCTTTCCATCACGTGAGTATATCTTCATTGTCGCCGCCGCCTCGTCCCGGAGTTTAGGCACACTTATGTCCTAATGCTTTTGTTTTACGTTAAAAGAGAAACATTCACAAACGTTGACGAATGGCTGGCCATGTGGATGTGAGACATGGAAAGGTTTCCCTGGAAAGCGACTGCGCGAAGAGGAGAGGTTACAAATTGCTCGAATTAAATGTTTAATCGTCAGAATGGCATCTTGCCATGGCTTGCTTTGTGTAAAATCATAAATCGCTCAATATAACCGCCACGGATTGTTCCTTTCAAATGTGCCATCGGTATCATATTTACCAAGTAATGTCCCTCTCATGCACTTCCTCACTGCATCCTTGGGTGTACTGCAACAGTCCTACACGTTGTTGCAAATCAAAGCTCATCCCAACAGCATTCACCCTCCTATCTTCAGGAATGTACTCTTGTTCTCCCAAGCCGGCCTCTTCTAGTTCCATAATCGCAGAAGCAGTTTTCCCCACAACCACACTGTCCCAGATGCCCTCTCGTCTTGGCCTCGCCAGCAACAAAGAAATGGCATGGCGACGAAGAATGCCGACTCGACACTTCATTGCAACGGTAGTGAGAGGCGCCACGATACAGCTGTCGAACGTAAAGATGGCCTTGTTATCTCTCCTTGGAAAATCCTCGTGGTTGATGATAATTTCCGAAAGTCCAATGACTTCCTGGAATAGGTAGGTGAACTTGTCGTACTGTAGCTCCCCATCCAAAGGTGAGCTTAGCAGTGCGATCACGGTAGTCTTATATCTCAGTTGCAGGATCGATGCACTGACAAAATCAGCCGATCCTTCTACAGTGCGGGAGTGCTCAAATAATGGAGCGAAGGCTGAGGCCCATCTCTTGACCGTTTCACGATCTCTCTCGAGTAGCGCTAGCAGGAAATTATTTTTAGAGCAGTTGAATTGCGAGGTAAAGAGATAATTTAGAGGTTCTTCTGGAGAAATTTCGACCTCGGACGATGAAATGATGTTTAGAGGGTGGCCTGTAAAGTTGGCAACAGTGTCGTGATTCCCTTCCAAAGCTGTCTGCTTGGAATCTTCGTATGACTGGTCTACTGCCATGTAGTACATGAGTGGTCGTAGAGATAGGTCCCAGTAGGTGCGAGCTTCTGAAAGGCTTTCAAAACGTTTGGGTATGTGCTGATACTTTTTGCAGATGGTAGCTCTCCTGAGGTCGTGCTCTCTGGTTGGGTCCTCGTCCATGAAAGACCGGGCCTGAAAATCGAGACGCATAAAGATTTGTATGAGTTCATCGTCAATTGCATCAGAGGCGGATGGTGGTAATACCTGCCACGCACATCCTGCCGAAACAGTACTCGGAGGCTTCTCTTGCTGAGGCGCTGACACAAGTAGCTTGACACCGCTAGCTGCTTGACTCAATGCCGAGACATGATTTCCGTGATACCATTCAAAACATACGGCTAGTAAGCAAGAGATCAAGGTGGTCCGTAGATCCTGTTGCCCTGCCGCAATTTCTTCTCTCATCACCTTAACCGCCTTGCCGTACTGCTGTAACGCATACTTATACGAATCCCTCGTATGACCAACTCCACGGTCGGTTGGGCTCCATGTCAAGTCAAGAGAAGGCCGACATTGAGTAGTCTGAGCAATATCCAGTGTTTGGTCCAGAGCGCCGATAGCAATTGCTGCATTTCGAACCGAGATCTGACTCTCACAGGCTTGGAGAGTGAGACGGCACCAGAGCTCCGTGTCGTAAAATCCAGCCAATCTCGGTGCCGTCCTCTCAACAAATACATTGAAATATCGATGCTCTTCCTCATTTGCGAATCGAGGCTTATATGGAGTAGGCAGGATGGCCAAGGTGTGGCGAGTTGGTGATGTTCTCAGCCGACTCCGTGGATTGAGGTCTGTTTCTTTAGCGTAGCCTTCGCATTTAGTGCCAAATTTGATACACCGATTGCTATCGAGTTGTCAATTTTTCCATCGCACACATACGCTAACATGTGAAGTCTGATGGGTTAGGGTGAAATCTTTACCAATCGGGCATGGCTTCGTCGCATTTGACTCGCCTTATCCTTCACCGGGCGTTAGTTGACGCTATTATGGAGAGTAGACTGTGACTTTCCACTTACTTGCAAGTGACGCATCCCGTCTTCACCTTGGGTTTCTTTACTCTTATCCGCCGTGGATTAGAAGCTGCGAAGCCGGCCATTTCGTCGCTAGTCGTATACAAAGGCCCCGAGTGTCAAGGCGATCCAAGCACAGAGCATATTCGATATCTATAGCTTCTTTGAGCCACAGAATTGAGTTGGGTCGCCGAGGGGTACACCTCATCGATTGACGAAGTCGGTACTTCTTTTCTAAATATATCCGCCAACTACAGCACCGAACATTCGGACTATTCAAGTGCGAGAGTCACTTTTGGATTAAATATAGCAACTAACTGAATGGAAGTTTCCCCTAGAGCCGATAGGCATCAAAGTTAGAACGCGTGGGATTGGAATGGAAGAGGTTGTGAGGGGATTGCTTACCGTCTGACATGCAAGTTACTGCTTTAGGCATGCTGTGGGGACTTCCATTCGATAGGGCTGGAGTGGGAGGGCTGTGATACATGGCTTTCTGATTCCTTGATTCTTGAGAGAAATGTTCTGCTATTGACATATGATTTGCAGATAACAGCAACCCGGGTACCAGGACGAAAGAATATTGGGAATTGTAGGTACGTATGATAGGTGCATGCTTTAGGATGGAATAGAGTGCCGGTTGGGTAAATTACGGAGCAATGGTTATACGGATATACCGATATACGGTTGGTTATACACCCACACCCTCGGTTCTACTTTGTAATGTAATACTGTACCACTACGGAGCTCCCGTCGCGACGCGACAAAGGAAAGCTTCAGCAGAGCAAGGCTGAAAAAGTGAGAGATCAACACACCACACAATCATGGCCGACCTGTTCCCCAATCCACGGGTATCACGCAGTGAGCAAAGTACGCAGCTGAGGTGAGCACAATAGCTTCTTCTTGTGTCACTCATGAGATTCTGACAAAGACCGCTGCAGCTATGAGCTTCGTCACCGAATATACACAGTCAAGAGCTACCCTCTGCAATCGGTGAACGGATCGACGGTCCTCATATATGGCCAGGAGAATGGGGTCAAGATTGTTTGGAGAGGTGGCAGACAGTTTAAACCACCACAAGAGCCTTCAGCAGCGCCCAAAGGCAAGACAAACGGGACACACGATACGGTGGTCTTGCTCGATTCCGACGAAGAGGATACTTCGTCTGCACCACCCTTTGAAGACAAACCTGAATTCTACGCTGAAGAAGAGGAGTTTGATCCCCAGAACCCATACCCAAGTATACTGCAAGTCCTAGATCTTTACTTCGGGAGTGATGTTTTGCACCTTGCTGTTTTACCCGCTTCGGTGCTGAGAGCAGAAGGTGTATCATGGCGTGGAATAGCACCTTTGAAGCAGAAGATCGTTTTCACTGCAGCCTGCGCTGATAACAAGGTCCGTCTCGTCACACTGCCACTTACCCCACCATCGCCGACCAGCAAAGCACGTCTCGACTTTCATTCAGATTTCACTACTGCGCATGCCGGCAATGGAAAATGGGGAGAGACAGTCGTGGTGCTGGAGGGTCACCAGAAACCTTCACATGGAGTTTCAATGACAGTCGAAGCAAGTTCCAGTTCTGAGCCCAGCATTGTCGTCGCCTCATATTCCCACGAGGTAAATGGCTTATTGAGACTCCATCGGATACCCATAAAGTCACCGAGGACCATTATTCTTCCCTTTCAGTCAATATACCTTCCCACACCTGCGAAACGGATCGCGTTCAACCCATCTCTTTCAGAACCACGAAATAGCCATCTTCTAGTCGCGGATTCCACGGGAGTGTGCCGTATATATGATTATAGAATACTGGTGAAGGGTCAAATCTCAGACGAACCAGTAGATAATCCGGCAGCAGAGCAAGGATCTTGGCTATTATCTCTGTACCCTGGATTCGAGAAAGACCCGCATAATGGTGCGCACGCAGGATATGGACGAAAGACGATCATCGACGCGAAATGGGTGGCTAGTGGTGGAGCTGTTGTAGTACTGCTGAATGATGGGGAGTGGGCAATATGGGACATTGAGGATGCTAAACCAGGCGCTTCTCAAGGCTTACTTGGACGTCAAGCAATAAAGGGTGGGTCTCGGTCTGGATACTCCATATCGGGCTGGATCGAAGGACCTGTGAAGAAATCGTCTGGCCCACCACAAATCACTTCTTCAAAATTTGCACCCATGACACCAGGAACAAGAAAAAATACAGATCTCTTCAATGGCAAAGGTCACAGCGGAGCATCTCGCGGGCAAATTTCTGTTCTTGAACTACCACCAACAGGTCCCACCAGCCCTGCTGAGGAATCAATTGTGTTCTGGCTGGGAGACTCTTTCGCCCTCATCCCAAATCTATCAAAGTATTGGGTAGCGCATGGTCGTAAAGGCGGGACTCTCTTTAATAGCACACCCGGCGGTCGACTTATTAAACTCGATAGCATTAATCTCCAAGGCGAACAGTGCATTGGCGTAGAGCAGATAGTGTAAGTTGTTCTCTGCCCTGCAGAAGCACAGAAACTAACCAGTTCAAAATAGATCAAGGATCCAATCTGGTCTACTATCGGAGATTCTCGTCCTCGGCGAGCACCGCTTCGTAGTCCTCGCATCAGGCAAAGCAACTTCACAGCCAGTTCAATCCATGAACCGATTAGCACTCGCAGAAACAAACACAAACAGCACTAGTGGAGAGCTAGATGTTATCGGTATTGACCAGGCGTTATCGAGGATGGAAAATGGGAGCACTAAGAGGAAGCTTCTTCAGCGATAATTCTTTGCCCTCTTTTCCTCTTCCTGTACTACTGAAATGACTATCTAGATACCCAAATTCCAAGACGAATTACCACTTTCTATGTCCCACTTAATCGACCATTTAAGCAGTCCAAAAAATGAAACTAGGGGAGTCGGCCACATTTCATCTGTTTCCTGTCAAATTTGCTTCGCAAGGCAAGGTGGAGTACAAGGCGAGATCAATCCTTGAAACTCTGTATTCCATGCGATACATCAACCCCTCAAAGAGAGCCGACGAGACTGCTGGGACCTATGTCTCCAAGAGAGCGTGTGGAGGCAGTCTTATTGGGTGAGAACTTCTACTTCTATCTTGTCTAGTTACGTGTTCTCTGATTCCCCCCTCAAGGACGGGAAGAGGAAGGGATGGTGGCATGACAAGTTAGGTTATATGTTCTCGTACATATATATCTTGTGCTAGATTAAATCTAAAACTCTGAGGTGGATGTTCTTCCTAGATTATTCGCGCAGTACCAACAAACCCACCACCCAGCTCTCAATAGAACTCAAAATAGTTACACCACCCCCTCAAACAGTTTATTTCCCCAACTTCCTAACTTGGAACTAAGAAGTTTTTAAATATATACAACCACCATCGAGTTGTTTGTTGTCGTTTTAAACAAGAATCATCCTACTTATTTTTCTAGCCAAGGAAGCAGGGCCTTGCAATCCGTACCCTTCTTATGATTTCAGAATACTCTTTATAAACTAGGTAGGTACCTAGGTTCTACCTATCTTCAAGTAAAGTCTACCTCCAAAGCCGTATAAAAATATCAAAAGGTAAAATATTCAACTTATCATACGGATCATAAGATTACGGGCTCAACTATACAAGACTCAATGGAGCATTAGCCTCTATACCAACCTATTCTATTAATAAACATTAGCGGACTTGTCAATTCCCTATATAGGATATGCATCTCCTACTTTATCTCTTCCTCCCACCTAAACTTTCTAAGTCCACATTATCATTTCCTTAACATTAATGAACATGACCATCATCACCATTAATCATAACAAACACACACACATACTCCCTTGATCACAAAATCCCTAACCCCCTCCTCCAAACACCATTACCTACACCACCCACCGTACCACATTACACAACCCCACTACTAACACTCTTAACAACCATAACCCCTCCCTCTTCCTCCTTTTCCAACCTCGCTTTCTCCTTAGCATCCATCCCATCCCCCTCCTTTCCCTTCTTTCCCTCCCTCCTCTCCTCCCTCTCCTCCCTCGCCTCCCTCCCCCTCCTCTCCTCTCTCCTAACCCTCCTCTCTTCCCTCCTAATCCTCCTCCTTCTAACCCTCCCCTCCCGTCCCTCCGGATCCCTAAAATCCAGCACCCAACTAATCGCAACACTCACAATATATCCAACAAGAAAAATTGCAACCGAACCTAAAAAGATAAGAAGGATTATACAACCGGCTTTTTGACCGGGCGTTTTTTCTGACCAGTTCCATGTTTTGAGGAGGTTGTTGGTGGTGGATCTGGGTTTGAGATGGAGGGTGTTTGTAAAGGGAGGGGGCTGGAGATGGAGATGAAGCTGCCGGGTGTTTGTTGGTGGCATTTCTTTTGTCCTTTTTTTAATATAAAAAAAAGGTGATTGGGGGGGCTGAAGTGCGAGCTGAAGATTTAGATTGTGGAAATGTGGATTGTAGATTGTAAAAAGTAGATTTGTGGATTGTGGAAAAAGGGAGAGAGGGGGTTTATTTACGCCGTACCGTGTTATCGTATCGCAGAGTTCAGCCTGTTGGTACCGTACGAATGTCGGTTGGTCGGTCAGGTACCGTTTGTAAGAAATGTAGTACTACCTGATATCTGTCCACTCTCCCGGCCAGCTGCATGGACCGATTCCGTATGTGGAAACACTAAGTTACGCCATTTGGAACCGTTGGGTTTAGACTTCGCATCGCTTGATTTTAGTTGCATTGGTGGTTGTTACCGTAGATATGACATGACGCCTTGACGAAGGTATGGGCGGGAGGTTTAAGTCTAACGATTTTAGTACTACGTAGAGAAAGGGACTTGGAGGGGGGGGGAGGATTTTGAAGTGTGGAAGAGGACTTTGAGAATCTGTATTTACTGCACTGAATCATTAAGCTAATTTGAGTAAGGCGATGTAAACAGCCAGGCGTGCAATCCAGCGAGTAATGAGCTTCATTCGTATTATATGATTATAATAGTAATGTTATGAAGTCGTCTCCCATCCCCAACAAGCTTTTAACCTTTCACGAGCTTTTAAGCACGGCCATGCTACGTGAGCTTCGGTTTCAATCAGTATATCCATGAATGCTTCTTGTTCTCTTCTCTCAGTGAATCGTTCACCGCCTAATTCTCACGTCAGCGTGTCACCTTTGTTTGAAAATGTGTGTATCAAAGAGACTTTATTGGAATAGCATACACATTGCAATAACGATTCCGGCCTCGAGCATTGTCGGATAAAATTGTCGATTCGATAAAGCAATACCGCAAATGATTCGGACTTGTTCTTTAATTTGTACCTAAACATTATAAACAAGGCAACTGTAGATTGTGCGTCTTCAATACTTACATCCATTTCATTCAATTGCGTAACTCGATTTGGTCCCAGAGGTGGAATCTGAGGATTATGAGCTGCAAAAAGGATTTTCGTTTTCGCAAGAAATTGTTGACCGGCCGCTAAATCTATTAGTTAGTTAAATAAATTAGATGTAGAAAAGGAGAGGTACGATAACAGACCATGACAATCATTAGCAAACCACAAAACAGGAAAAAGCCTTCCATTCTCAGGATCCGCATCCTCCTTATACAACGGAAAAAAACTAGTCGGTAAATTCGCCTCCCACTCATCCACATAACTCTTCAAGTTTCTCCATCGTTCCAAACTCTTACTTCCATTTCCATTACAATATGTTAAGATATCAGCTGTATGAGCTATAATACGCATAGCCCACATCCAATCATCAGTCGGTTCTAAGGATCTATCGATCTCGCAATATTCTACTAATGGTGGTGGGGTTCTATTCGTCATAAATGCAATATGGATTTCTTGTCGTAGTTCTATTAGTAGGGTTGCTGATCGGAGACTTGATTTTGATTTATAGGTTGTGGTTGAGATGGATTCGATACGTGCTCTTTCTCGGGCGTTAACTAACATATGTGATCCTAGAATATGTGTAGCTGTGTCGTTTTCTCCTGTTCTATCTATTTCCATCAACTCCTATTAGCCTGCCGCTCAAGTTTCCCTGATGAAAAAGGATAGAAAAGAGAGGGAGGGAGATACCGGTCATCTCATCAAATAAGCGTAATATAACTGTAGCTGCGAATAAAGTCTCATCTAACATAGCTTCAGGATTCGCTAGTGCTGGAATCAGTTTTCGTAATGATTCTCTTTGGTATTTATCGGGTGCTAAGGGGTCGAAATTTTGGGTGGTTCGACTTAGGTGTTTGGATGATACGGCTAGGATTGCGTTGTGTAGGATTGGGGAGGTTGATGCTGATTGGATTACTACTGTTGCGAAATGTCTTTGTTGGTCGCAATAGTCGAACTATTTTAGGTAAATATTTGGTGTTACGTTTGTGTTTCGTTGAGTATAGAGGGAGTGTAGGAGTAGTTGTGGAAAATATAGGTAGTGATGCTTATTGACGTACCCATAATGATAATTCGCTCACAAAATACCGCATTAGAAATGCTTCGTCCTTGGTTGGTAGTGGCCATAGTGTTGGGCTATATACAGAGGGACTTATTGACTGATTGGGAGGGGTTTCTGATATATATGGAGCTGTTATTTGTGGTGTTAATCCCGGCACAGAAATGCTTGTGACTTCAGGTGATACAGCCTGGGAACTTTCATTCTCGGGCGATTCTCCAGAAAAGGTTGTCATCCAGCTCCTATCGTCAAGCGGAGATATGCTATTAGCACATTCATTGGCAATTTGTCCTGAACCCGGCTCGAAAGTTGATGCTTCATCTAGTCCTTCGACAATGTAATCTGGGACCTCGGAAATAAACCGAACTTGTAATTTTTAGTACATGTTCTGTAGTAGAAAGTGGCTAGGAAACTTACGGTCCTTGGGAGGCTTGGGCCATGGTTGCTTGTTGGAGAATCGTAGCAAAGTGCCTTTAGTTCTTGTGGGCTTAATGCTTGGATTGTCGTCATGACGAAAATTGTATTTTGGTGCTTGTTTGCATGAACGCTTGGCTTGAGAACAGGATGTACATGGCTTAATGAGATCGCCTAGGATGGATTGTTAGCCGACGTATTGTTGTTGCTTTGTGATGATAGAAAACCCCTAGAGATATCATTCTATGCACAATGAGCGTAGCTGTTTGGGTTAAGAATATTGTTAATTGTCTAGACAATTGATATCGATTTAGATAATCCATACTAAGTTTGCCAATAGGAACAGTCTCATTTCACTGCTCACTTACATTTGAGATGTCGAATTTGGCATTCATGGCTAGAACGATTAGCTTTTGTCAGAACAGTTAAATTACCCCATACCAGGCACGTCTATATTTAGACGAAGACATCGAAAATATTCATTAGAGAAGATGTTGCAGAAATGGAAATTCGTTATTCAGTTTAGTCGAGAGAGTGGGAGATGTAAATATTTGGAAGTCATGGATTCCGAATGCAGTCCGAGAAAAGAATAACTTCCCGAGAATTTCTTGAAAGTATGGCGGGGGATTGCCTTCTTAATTGGGGTGATCGGCGAGTCTCCGGGGAGAGCCAAGCTAGTCCCTCCTCAGATTCTCGGGGCTGCTAATACATATACGGGGCTAAACTGTTATTTGATGCAGACCCATGTGACGCGAACTCTCCTTCGAGCCTACTGCTGTTTAAGAGACGTTAGACTACCTATTCTCGTTAAGATATTTGAGTTATTTAAACTTATCGAATCATTTAAACTGAGCAAGTCACTCAAGTCAAGTAAGTTATTAAGTCAAGTGAATTGCTTTCGTAACTAAGCGACTTACTCAGACTAAGTAAGTTACTCAAGTTAACGTAGAAGCTGACGTTATGTGAGGTGAGTTACCTAAATAGAAGAGGTTACTTAAAACGAGTGACTTGCTTAAATTAAGTAAGTCATCCAAACTAAATAAGTTATATGAAATTTTAACATTAGCAGAAATCACGTGGCATGTGTCAAATATCAATTGTAGCACCGTACACGTATCGGGAGTCCTCGCTTCTCCAGTTGTGTACTGCTGACTTTGTATGATAGGCTAAATTTTGCGGAGAAAACGTGGGAGCGAATAAGGATTGGTTCTCCAGCTCCAAATTATACGTTTGCGGACTTTACTAGCATTTCAAAATAGGTGTAGGTGGCAATGACGGCGGAATCTCTTTCCTAGATTTGTTCTCGAGAAGTGCTTTGAGATATAAAGAACCCAGTGAATGCATCCAAACTCCAACATTCACAACAATACTCTCTTCTCAAGAATCCTTGTTTTCAAATCTATCTATCTTACAAGCAAAAATGGTTCTACCTATTCAAAAACTGCATTCTTCAGCTGGCGTTATTGAGCCACAGTACATCGATAACCTCCGTCCAACCTATCTCAACACACCTCTTGAAGAAATTCGAAAACGATATGAAGAAGACGGTTATGTATGGCTGAAAGGTCTATTGCCACCAAAGGATGTTTGGAAGGCCCGCAAGGAGTACTTTGAATTTGTCGGAGCTACAGGTTTAACCAAAGAAGGGACAGATCCACAGGATGGCATCTACTGTGGAGGAGACTGGCGAAAGGTAGGAATTCCATATTTCCACAGTCGTTGTATGCAAATTATATATAAAAAGCCTTCATATGCTAATAGTTTTAAGTGGATGGCACCTGGTAAAAAGCGTGAAGAGTATGGCTTTGCAGATCAAAATCTTGAGTATAAGAGACGAATTATTGAAGCTCATTCCGCACCTTGGTATGTCGCTTTTGCAAACCATCCAGTTCTCAAAGACTACGTCAAAATCTTCACCGGCTGGACCGATACCACTCTCCTCGAGCGATCCCTCTTTCGTCCCAATGTCCCTGGTGGTGCAGAAACTCAGGTGCACTACGATCAAATATTCCTACGGGCAGGTCCCCCAACCGCTCTTACAGCCTGGGTACCCCTCGGCAATTGTAGCAAGAACGGCGGTGGTTTACTCTACCTCGAGAACTCCGTCTCACTCGGTAAAGAACTTGAGAGAAAATTTGCCGACGAGGCCAAAGAATTCAGCGAAGAAGAACGACTTTCAGCTTTTAATCAAGCCATGATGGAGGGAGGATTCCTTGAAAAGGATTCTGGGAAGTTCGGAAAGGTTTGGGGTAGGAAGTGGTTGGCTGCGGATTATGAGGCTGGAGATGTGGTGCTGCATAACGCGTTTAATATCCATTGCAGTGCTCTTAATGAGACGGATATTATTCGGCTTGCTACTGATCTGAGGTTTGTAGAAACTGGGAAGCCATTTGATGAGCGGTGGATGAAAAGTTGGGAGGTGAGTTGATTTCAATATGGGTGTGTCTTGGGGATCCTCGCTAACTGTTCTAATAGCCTGATGATGGACTCTAAGGTTTCTTAAGAGATGGTGGGATGTCTGTACTTTCGTGATACCGGTTATGAAACTGCTACCTCAACGAACGCTGTCCATTCATTTGATTTTGATCAAGCTTAAGTTTCAGCCAAGAGCTGTGGCTTCAGCATATTATTTGGCAACCAACCAAACGTACCCTTTGGACATGTTCCCAAGCCGCCGCCATTTTTCTCCCTCTCCTTCCTCTCTACTAACCCAAATCCATCTCGTCCCTCTCCCTCTTCTTCAAACTCAAAGATTCTATAATCTGCATTCCCAAATTTCCTCTGATAAATTCCAACTCTCATGAAACCATCATGGCCAACCACAACAATAAGGTGCAACTACAAGAGTAAAGCTTTAATTTATTTAATTTATTGTAGAGTAAGAAGAAGGAGTACAGAAAGGGAAACGCTTTAGGTACCTATACTGTACTGTAAAGTCATGTGACAGGATAGCAATACACTAACCTTAGCGGAATGCATAACCTCTTCGCGTCTCGCTTCGCTGCAACAACGCTTCAAAATCCTTTCGATTATCTCCTTGAGCGATGAGATCAACTCTCCCAAAGTTCTAGTCCTGTCACTCCAGGGCAAGCAGAAGGAGCATGATGGTATTGGCGCCTCGCAATCTCATCGAAACCACCACAACCTTTTCCACAGTAGCACAATTGGATATGTCCTGCAGAGAGAGCGTATCTCTGTCCACGTAGCCTCGGAATAGAGGCTGGTCAGGTTGCCAACTCGACATCTGTGGAGACAAAAGTGCATCCGCATTGCAAGAGGAAAATGGCACAAGGTATGCGGAAATTAGGTTCGATTTGACTACTAGATGGGAAAGCTTTGATCATGTTCAGCTAACATGAAGACTTCACGGCCAAGATGATGCAGATATATTCTTGCTACTCGAAATTTTCGATCATTCTCTCTTCATAACTATTCTATAATTCCCTCTTGTCCCACTCTATGAGATCTTCCCAGCAACGAGCGCCTTCAGGTCTTCCTTTGTCAACTCCTTGACGCCAAGAAGTTCGTTGTCCGTCTCATCATAAGCGCTCCCGTAAGTGTCACCAGCGAAAGCTGTACCTGTCAGTATCTTCATAATGACTGGCATGCTGAAGTCGCCAGCGCTGAGCCCCTCCAAACCCTCTTTCAATACTGCACTTGTCTGAGCCTTACTAATTTCCCACTTGATATCCGGTCTCAGCCCTTCTGCAATTCTTAACAACTCGTTCTGCGTCAAGATTACCTCCGAAGTTCGCATAATCTTGTTTTTGGTAGCCTCAAAATTCTTCAAAATTCCAACAATGGCCTTCCCGACATTCGGCAGGGAAGTAGCACTGATCCTATTGTCACCCTCGTCAAACAAAGTTGCCTTATGATTCTCAAAATCCAGCAACACGGGACCACCAAACAGGAAATCCAAGAATGCACCACATGCAAGGACAGTCCAAGTCAGCTTTCCCGCCTTCGCCTTTTCTTGCAGATAGTGCTTGATTTTGAACAGTGGGGCGTAGATTGGCAAGGCTTCAACTTTGGGGCTGGTCGTGCAAGTGCCGTATTCGGATGGGATGAATCGCTTCACTCCGGCACCGATGGCGGCGTCGATGAGGACGGTCTGTTTGTAAAGGGCGGGTTAGCAATTACTTCTTCTGTAGGGGATTTAGAGTTGTTGCTCCCGAGACATGTCTCAAGAGGAACTCCTCTTAAAATACTCCCGAATAGGAATAAAAGTGCTCCCCCATACGTACTTGGTTCTCGGTAGCCGTAGCGGCCACCGTGGACACGAGCGCGTCGATACCTTTGAGCGCGGCAGTCAAGGACTCCACGGATGTGAAGTCTACTTCAATAACTTTGACGCTGGCGTCATATGCTCCTGGCTTTTTGGATCGTGTGAGAACCGTGACTTGGAAGTTTGCATCAACAAGTGCTTTGAGGACATGAGGCCCAAGGCTGCCAGAAGCCTGGTGAAGATGTCAGCCATTTTCTCTTATGCGGTTTTCGAAATTCTTACACCGGCAATAGCAACTGATTTGATTTCAGACATGGTGACGAAAGTAGGAGGAGTTTTGGAGTCCTATGTCAAGATGTATGTTTTGGTTCGATGCTTTGGTGATGAGATGAGCTGAGCTGCTGGTGATTTGGGGGCATTCTTCCAGCAGGAAGAGACCGATACTTTATACTCCTCCAGCCGCATTGAAGTCCAGCCATCCATTGCATTGTTTTCCAACCAAGATTCCACGCAATTTGGGTTTCCAAGCAAGTCTCACTTACTACACAACCAAAGCTTTAAAAGCCCGCACCGCTTTCCCGACCACGATGCCGCATATCCCGCAGATCCCGCACCGCCACCCGCTCTTACAAAGCATTTCAACCCTTCAAAATCCCGCCGGTCCCCGCACATTCCTTCCCGCCAACAACAACTCCTACAGTAAGTAACACAATCCCGTGACAGCGCTTCGACTCAAGCCCATCAGTTACCAGAATGAGCACCGAACGCCGTGCTGTGATTGCCAAGAAAGCTTGCACACGATGCCGGGCACAGAAAAGGCGATGCGACAGGGCGATTCCAGATTGTGGACTCTGCACAAGGTACTGTACTGTACTATACTGTACTGTACCATATTGCTAACTCGGACATTTGTAGACTCCGTCAAACATGCAAGTATGAACTCCCTTGGGTGTCGTCCTCGGGTCCAACTCCCTCACCACCCCCTAGGCCAGAGATATTTCTCGGCTCAGGGACCTTTACACCAAACCACCTCAAGGACGCTATCATCCAAAAACTTGGGCCTTTCACACCGGAAGATATCCTCTCAGCCTACTGCCGAGAAATCGAGCCATGGTTCCCCGTAGTTTCGATATCTAGGCTACGGAGCCGACTCCCACTAATATGGGACGAAGCTCCTCTGGATGTCACATTACTCTGCCTGTCCATTATACTTCTCACAACCGCTCCACCTTCCTCCCCAGAAGATGACAATGATCCCTCCGAATTTAAATCCTTGTATCTCTATACCAAGAGCAGCATGACCTCAACCGAAGGACTTGGTATTAATTCTTTTCTGACCGTCCAATCAAGGATTTTGGTGACTCTTTTCGAAGTCGCACATGGCTTCTACCCAGCAGCTTATATCTCCATTGGAACCACAGTTAGAGCCGCAGATGCACTTGAAATTCACCCAGGGGCAGATGCTTTGCCATCTCACTCTTTAGATGACGAGGCAAAGCGAGAGGAGACAGTATTGATTTGGTGTGGGATTCTTATCCTGGATAGGTGAACCCCTTTTGATAGAGCTCCCAGAGTTGAAGCTTTGGTGTCATCTACTTATTGCTTCTAGATACATAGCCATAGAATCCGGGCCGCACCCCTCTCTAACCCGTTCGCGATCCCTGTTCCTCCACGATATCCTCAAGCCCACCATATGTCCGACCCACCAGCACAATCAAGACCGAACAAGCCCCATTTGCCGGCTTTCCCGCCTCTGCGAAGCTTCCTCCCTCCTCGATAAGATCCATACGACCCTAAACAGCCCCACGGCAGAGCTCGCATTCAACATGGAAGAGTTGATTTTGACCGTTCAGACGTCAATCAATTTCCAGACGATTATGAATGAGGAGATCGGGGACGGGACCAACCTCTATGCCGGTGGATTGGGTCTTTGTAATACGTGAGCTACCAGCCTTTACAGATCTGGGTTTATGGATGGGTACGTTGATGCTGATGTTGGAACAGCGGCCTTCTCCTAGCATTCGAAAACGGTAGCAAATTGCCTCTTATTGCCGGCGTAACTGAGAATTGCCATTCCATCGCATCGACATCTCTTATCTCCGCCCTCTCCACCATAACTAGCACAATTGAACCCTTTATTCTGGGTACACAATCCATTGATTTCAACTTCCTCCCACCATTTGTCACTTTTTTGGTGTATAAAGCAGCAGCGATCGTAACGGAGAGGCTATTGATGGATAGTGATTCGAATGAGGGACTGAAAAAGTTGAGGATTCTAAGGAATTTCTTGAGGATTGTGGGAGAGAGGTGGTTGGGCTGCGGTGAGTTGAGCAAGACGTTCAAGAAGTGGGTCCAGCTGACTGAATATGCGTAGAGCGTTACCTCAAGCTTCTTAACGAGGATACGACACCACGGATTCTGAAGGCTATAGAGAAAGGATAGAGATGTGTACTCCCACCGCAAAAGTCCTTGCGTCTTTGACCGAAATGGGCAGTCAAGAAAGGATGTGATGGAGTAGTATCAATCCGCCGAACCTTGTCTTTTGCATCGCGTTTCTTGGCCAGCATACTCCTTCTTGAAGAGTAGTATTGATGTTTGGGATTGGGATCTTGTGGATCAGATCAGTATCTGTTATTGAATAGGAGTCCGTAGTAGGGCGTGAGGATTACTGTTCTTTTGAAGGTGAAGACTCTTTGTACGAGTGCTTGCTCTTGAGTGAGCATGACGTTGAAGCTTGCTCGTGACTAGATGTTTGGAGTCAGATGGACTTCAACAGATTATGTGCATTTCGAGGTGAGTGCCTTACGTCTTAGACAATCCATATGTTGCTGAGTTGCTAGATATACTGGGAGACATCGCAGATAGATGTAGCTTGGTCGTGGTTTGTAGGTTGAGCTCTCCAGCAAGCGGTGTGGGGGAATCGACCTTGCTCAAAACAAAGTCTCTAGAAATATATTTTTGTGATGTAAAAGAACAATTTGACTTATCCTCTTTATAGCTCAAGTTCCTGGTCGAGGATACCCTCCATGATGAATCCCATCTCGCGCTCGAACATCCTTCACCCAATGTATATCTCGTTGTGGTATGGTTCGTGTATGATATTCAACTGCAATTAATCTGGGGTAACAAGGATAGTGGCATGTGGAGATCTGGGGCAGGCATGGATACTCGTACAGCGATTGTAGTCGGGCACTACGAAACTAGACCACAATCGGACTTTAGATAGGATGTGTGGAAGGATTTCTCCAATCATGATCTCCAATTACAATTTACACCGTCGGGACATCGAAAAGCGGAATCGGTTCAGCGGCAGAGATTCGCCAACGCTATACAAAGGCAAGGCGGACGAGAATGACGACTTTCGGCAGTAGATCTATCTGTCAAGCAAACTGCCCTTGGCCCCCAACAACCAGGATACAGTTAATATTGACCACACCACCCTTTCAATATCTAATAGATTACATGCCATTCTTTACCGATACCCAATCAACCACGAGATAGCATAGTCTTATACGAGAGGAAGGTAGATACTGTCAGGTTTTTGATGCTCAATTATTTGACAGTCGGCTCCCCTTTAACCCCTGAAAATCTGCTCGGCTAGGCTCGCTTAGCCGACTCGGCTCCAGTACCGTGCAATCAGGTGATCCTCACGAACGCGGTGAGCAGGTCTAGGGTATGCGGCTCATTTATCAAAACGCAGCGGAAGTGTCAGTTTGGTTGGGCCCTGAAGATGATAAAAGTCCCTTCGCGTGGAGACTTATGAAGGACTTTCAACGCTGTCAGGGAGACGAGGCAAAAAAGAAACTTATTCACCTCTCATGGGAAAACGAGTTTACGGCGCTTATAGCGCTCTTTCGTACAGAATATTTCTGGCGTATATGAGTTGTACAAGAAATTACCTGCGCTAAGAAGGCCATAGTCTACTGTGGTTCTGAGTCTATGCCTTGGTCAGATCTACTCAGAATTAGCGACGATATGAATCTGGCTAGAAACACACTTCGAGATCACGTCTTTCACGACCAGACTACAACACTATTCAACTTGATGAGTGGAGGCCCAAAGTACTTGAAATTAACAAAGTCTTGGGATTTGCCATACTCCGAAGAAAATGCACCTCCTCTGCCTGATTTCCTGATATCACAGATCCCCTTGATAAAGTGTACAGTCTAGTTGGAATTTGAGCAGATCGGACCTCTTTTGGGAAAATTGGCTACGAACTTGACTTGATATGCATTCAACAAAACGATGACAATCGTTTCAATTTACCTTCCTGGGTGCCTGGTTTGGAACAAAGGAATCTATATCCCAGTCACTGGGTTGTTAGTCTTCATATTCGCAAGCCTTGTTTCACAGCTTCGCGATCTACATCTGCAAAATCGTCTTTTTCAGAAGATAGCGAAGCCTTCCATAACTGGTGGAATGTATACGTCAACAATGTAGGCTCAGGGAAGCGAGACATTTTTCAACGCATATTTTATAGTGGATCTACCTTAGGCGCCCTAATATTCGGATTTTGAAGAAGATCTTTCTCAACGCTTAACTCTCTTCTTTGACCTCACGCAGACACTCCTTACCGAATTTGTGACAGATGGATCGTCAATACCATCTCTATGTCCCGATGAGAACATAATAGTGGAAGTACACGAGAGATGTGAATATGCCATGATTTCTTCTGCTGATGTACGAATGCATGCCAAACGACTGTAATGGCTGTAGAGGAAGGTGGTAAAATTGTTTGTGCTTTTGGGATGTGATTTTCCTGGGGTTATGCGGGATATGGGTGGCTATTGGGGTTGATTAGAGAGATATACGTGGATGGAATTATGAATGGGGAAGTAAGGGATGGGTTAGCTACTGGTGAATATAGCGAGAGCAGGTTTGAGATTCGTTAGAAGACTCGGTATGCTATTTAACGAAGTCAGAAAATCGGAGTTTCTCTCGGTCTGTGAGGTGGCATCAATTGTCGTCTTTGATTTTAGCACGGCGATCTCCGCATCCTCCATCTCTTCTAGCATAATCTGCTCTTCAAAGATATTTAAGGGGGGCTTTTCGACGTCTGAACTAGGAAGAGGTCTAGGGTGCTCATTAGAGAAGCTGTGCTGTCTAAACAAAGATAAAGCATAGTGTCGCTTGAAATAGGAGTTCCTCGCTTATTTGGTCTTTGCTATGCAAAAGGGTTTGATCTCTACGATATGACTTGACTACGAGAGAATAACTTCGAGAAGTACACTGCTTTTGTGGTAAGCATATTTGCGAACAAATGACTCGAAAGGTGTACCAACCACCCCCCTTTATAGAAACAACATCGAGAGAACAAATATTCGATATCAAGTTCGTAACATAGGCAATGATATGAATGAAGCGGAGTGAGCAGCGCTTCTAAAGACAATAATCAACGACCTAATATCCTGCCAGAACATGACCGTATTTTTTGGATAGAAGACTATAATTAAAGTTTAAGGACAATTTGAATTGCCTTTAAACTTTTATCGCACAATGGAAATGCTCATTCGGGCCGGCTATAACGTGGTATTAATAAATTAGGATGAAACTTGCGCCATTATGTTGTCATTCAATTGATTCTTGTCAGCAAAAGAGTACAGAGAAGGATATGCCTTGCTATAATTCAGCAAGGCAATTGTCTTTCTTCCTTATTACCCGCGATGGGCATCATGTTATATTAGGGAAATTGTCGCCGTCAGGGTTATACTCTTCCTCCAATTCATCATGGGTCTTGATTATCTCCAGGATTCTCCATAGTCTCGAAGACTTGAGGAGAGACGTAATGGTGCTTGAGCCATTTTCCATGATCTTCGGACTTGGTAATAGCCACGCATAGCTTCTGCTTGCGGGCTTCGTCGAAGACTAATCGCATAGTTGCAGAACGAGGCGTTAGAATTTACAGCCGAGACTGCCAATGATATGGCTTTACTCGCGGAAGGCAAATTTTCATTTTAGGAGGACAATTTTTATTGAATTGTGAAACTTGCACTTGAATACTATTACATTTTCTACAAATTCATCTGCTTCGCAATCCTAGGCTACGACATCTGCTGAATTGAATGTGATAGTAAACTTAGAACAAACACCCTGCAACTTGACTGGTTGCGCTCCGCTCATCTGAATGTCTTCACTGAGTCCAGTTTGAGGGCTGTAGTGGATTGCCGTACTTGCAACTGTTTTGCTATTTCTTAAACCTTTGTGGTAACCGGGTCTTTCCTACAGTCTGTAATTATATAAATAATAACCCCCATTAAAATGCTTTATGATTTTACTTCTGAAGACACGGCATAGATATAAAGCTGCTTGACCCAAAGTTATTTCACATAAACTGCCTAAGAAGATTGGCTCAAGCATAGTGTCTCACCTACTCCTTTGTTAACTGCTAATTAGAAATAGAAATATTGTTCTGAAATTATACTGTAACTGTTCTGCGGCAAAGGACATCTATCAGGTGATTAGCAGATATGTCGTTTTACTAACCAAAGCTGCCAGTGTCTGTGGGTCCAATCCACAGAAATCTTAAATAGTACCTACATCTATATCAAAGGCTCTATAACACAACAAATATAACACCCGAAATTCTAGGCACTCAAAGATCACGCTATGGCAGACAAGACACTTTGGCCATTCGCATACTCCTACGAATTATTTTTTAAATTAAAGGAAAGCAGGAAGAAACTATAAAGTGCAATGTCCCTCTTCCTATTCGATGATTTCTGTATTTGTTATCAACCAGAATTTTCTCGCCAGATCGTGCGTTGTTGTTATTCTTATCTTTTATTTATGGGTTAGATCAAAGGTAATAAAGGAATGCAAAAACAATTGTTAAAAAGTGATGGTACAGTACATAGATATGAACTAAATGAAGACTCTGAGTCTGCAGGGGTCAGCCGAAGGAACCATCGTGCATGTTATGTGCCTATTCTATCAATCCAAACATATATAGTCCTGTCAGTTGGCTTGTAACTGTCAGAATAGGTATAGAGAGAAATAGTCTTACAGAGAGATGCCTTTCTCTTCTTATTTCACTGGGACGGCTCTCGAATTTTATATTTTATACTTTCCTTTCTCCTCCTTTATTGCTGAATTAAATGGTGTTGATATAGGGTAATGGAAAGTCAAGGCTAATCTTTTGAGTGAATTAATAGTTTTAATTAAGATAGAACTTAATTGTTTAGTTGCTTTACAGACTTAGTAAATTCTTGTTTTTGACTACTTTAGTTCAGGGTCATTGATTTAACATATAGCCTCCTCTATATCCAAAAAACAGACAAAGTCAGTTAAAAAGGATGATCACTTCAGCTTTATATACCAGAAATTAAAATACACTTACCTATGCCCTTAGAATACAAACCATTTAATACCGTTGTTTGCTTTCATACTCCATATATCGCATTATTAATTATTTCCGAGGCACCACCTCGCCTATAACCGAGGTCTTATAATACCTTGTTCTTAACCCCGCATTCTCCCCACAAAAACCAGCCGACAAGGCCAAAGCCTCACGTGTTTCCCTTCTATTGTCTTACTTCCATTAACTTACTGCCATTAACACCACTACATTCCTATATCACCTTATTCTCAAAGTGTCCTCAACATCTAATCATTACATTATGACGAAGAACCCTCTCACACCATCAAGTTCAACCCAAGGTTTCTTCACAGAAAAGCCAACATTACACAATCAATTCCATGAAGATGTAGCTTTCAAACGAATCTACAACTGTGAGCCTACGATTCTTCTTTCCCTAGTCACCCAGTTAATCAATTAAAATCCAATGACTAACAATATCACAGTTTACTTGCCCTCCGAAGCATCGAAATCTATTAACCCGGAGCTATCCAGCTTCGGTGACAAAGTCCTCTCACCTCAAATCTTAACTTGGACAGGTGATGCAGAACGCAATATACCTTACCTTAAGACTTGGGACAGTTTCGGCAAGAGGAAAGACGAGCTAGTAACTTCTGAAGGATGGAGAAATCTACAGGATGTGGGTATCAGCGAGGGAATCGTGGCGATCCCATATGAGAATCGTCACGGATCATTTAGTAGAGTCCATCAATTTCTCAAGTACGTTTGTTTTCCAACTCGTATTTATTAAATGTTACATAATGACAGGAAATCTAGATTCCATCTCTGGTGCGGTAGCTCGGCAAGTGTGACATGTCCATCAGCAATGACCGATGGAGCAGCACGTCTTCTATCACGACACTTATCATCTAAATCCCTATCACCAGAGAGTCGCGCAATCTATCAGTCTGCATATGATCGATTGACATCAAGAGACCCGAGGTTTGCATGGACTTCCGGTCAATGGATGACAGAACGTCAAGGTGGTAGTGATGTCTCCCGCACAGAGACTATTGCAATTCCAGTCACAGCCCCGCTCGACAGTAAGAGCGTTGATGGGTTCCAGCTCGGGCCTTGGAGTATCTCAGGCTTTAAGTGGTTCTCCAGCGCTACGGATGCAAATATGGCGATCCTGCTTGCGAGAACACCAGATGACAGGATCTCGACATTTTTCGCGCCAGTGCGACGTACGTTGCCTGGTAAACAGGAAACAGAACTGAATGGTGTGAGTATTCAGAGGCTAAAAGTCAAGTATGGCACCAAGTCTCTACCTACAGCTGAGTTAGAGCTCAAAGACATGCGTGGATATCTGCTTGGAGAACAAGGCTACGGCATAAGGGAAATTGCAACGATCCTCAATATCACACGCGTGCATACAGCTGCTGGAACCATGGGAGGTTGGGGTCGTGGCTTAGCTATCAGTCGGGCTTTCGCGAGAGTGCGTATTGTCGGTGGTAAGAAGCTGATGGATATCCCGGCGCATGTCAAGGTTATGGCGCAGCAGGAGGTTGAGTATAGAGGGTATATGCATCTGACATTCTTCTCGGTGTTGCTATTGGGGATCTCGGAGCAGACAACAACATCACCGACTATGGCACTTGGCATCAGGGAGAGCTTGGCGAGAATCATGCCGGATCAAAAGGATGCTGTGTTGTTGCTTCGGATCTTGACACCAGTTGTCAAAGCCACGACGGCGAAAGCTGGTATTGCTGGTCTGAGCGAGTGCATGGAGTCACTTGGAGGAGTCGGGTATCTCGAAAATGAAGAGATGGAGTTCAACATTGCCAGACTTCTGCGCGATGCAGCTGTATCAGCAATTTGGGAAGGCACCACAGATGTACTTGCTACTGACCTGCTGAAAGTACTCAAAGGACGACAGGGCAGGGAAATCATGACGGTGCTCGAAAAATGGTTGGGCAATGCAGGTTTAGATGAGGCCGGGCTTGCGGAAAGATTCGTAGCATGGAAGGATAAGGTGAACACTGGGGCTTTGGAGACGCTGAAGGTATATGGAAGGGATTTGATGTTTGAGCTTGGTAGGATTATCGGTGGATGTCTGCTGAAGCTAGATGCTGATATTGATGGATGTGAATTAGCAAGTGAGATACACAGGCGGTGGGTTCATGGTAGACCTGCATTGATGGCTACTAAGTTTGATGAAAGTCTAGAGATGGATCGAAGAATTGTCTTCGAAGGAAGAATACCGTCTACATTAGCAAAGTTGTAAAAGGTATGGGGCTTGAAATCATCACTAGATGTACTTTCCAATGTTCAATGCAGTTGTCATTGCCTGCAAGCGACTTCCATCGTACCTTCTACGAGAACTCTCTCCACTGCTCGCTTTTCTCACATTTGCACTTGCTGGACTCTCTATCCTAATACGTCCTGTTAAGAGAATTACTCAACAATGAGAGAAATGCTTAAATTGCAATATATCACTGCTGAGCGACCCAATTTCTTCTCCCTTACTCTGCCCCAGCTTTAAAGAAATCCACCTTAACATTATTCAAACCATCAGTCGGAGTATACGCCTCAATAATCCCTTAAAAAGTCCCCCAAATCAGCAAACAACCACAACTATCACGATACGCATCTAACTTACTCTCAATATACAACGGTTCCGTAGCTTTCAAATAAGGTTCATAATACGCTTTCTTACTTTGTACCTACCACATATACAATCAATACACTCCATACTATACTCTCACGTCCCCCACACCTTTTTCAAAAGCAGAATAAAAAAAGCAAAAAAAGAAATATGGATGAACATACAGCCCAAAGCCACTTAATATCCTTAGTCCACCCCTTAGTCCATCTAAAAACCCCCGGTTCCTTAATATCCTGACCAACGAAGAAATAAGCACATTCTGGTTCGGCGATAACGGAGTCGTAAGCGGGTTTGAAGTAGGAAAGGAAGGTTTCGATGTCTTTTTTAGCGACTTTTATTTTTACTTGGAGGATTAGGGAGATTTTTTTGGTGGGTGGGATTGCTGAGGCCATTTCTTGTCGGTTGGTTGGATGGTTTTGGTGTTTGGTGTTTGGTGAATTTCAATGTGATAAGCTGAATGGCTTGGCTGGTCACGAGTAGAAGAACCAAGCAAGCTATTCCTGCAGAGCTGACTGCTGTGCCACATTTGCGCACATTTCCTGATATGGATTCGTACCGGGAAACCTTGGGTATGGTTATAACGTTAAAAAAGGATTTAGCGTACAGAGCTCAATTGATACCTTATTTCGAGATTGTTTGTGCTGTGTAAGTAGATTGGGCAAACAAGGCGCACTTCATTGTCTAGCAAGTCACAGGAGAGGGATGATTTAGTGGGTACAGTCCACAAGAACATTTGCTTACGATTTATATAAACGAAGTCGGCGTGTAAGTGGCATATGGGAACCCCAGTCCCTTAAACACACTATTACCAGACTGCATTCAAGCAGCCAACTAGGTGTGAGGTTTCCCTATGATCAGAAGTGGCATCCGTGACCCGTCACAGCGTTCCTCATCATAGACTGTAATATCTACTTTAGCGGCCGCAACTACAATTTCCAGCCCACCATTGAAATCTGATACCTCGTAGAGATTGCTGGCTGCTGGCCAGAGTATCCTTCGAGGTTTCTTATTCGAATCCGAATTCTTCTGCACCATCTCCTTTCAGTGGCCTGTCCTTGGATTCTTGTAACTAGCCAATGTGGTGGCTGGTATGCCCACAGACACTAAAAGTGGATAAAGATATTTAGAACGATATCTAGCTCTCTTTTCGGCCTTTCTCAGCGCCCAACTCTTCGGAAGGGATTTGGTTGGAATGACTCTCGACCATATCGTTTATCATCCTTACTGTAAAGTAGAATATTATCATCCACAACCACAGAAGGAACATTCATCTCGCCTACAACAAAAAATACAACATTAGCAAACATTTCTCTCCATCTCAGCCATTCACAAAATCGGAACAGAAATGATGACATACCTCGAAGAAGTTCAATCATAGAAACGAGCGGCAACAAAAGCAAAAGCAGCGGAAGAAGTTGACCAAAACTCCACACTTTCTCCCCAAGATCAGCTAGAGGAACTGAAGGACTTCCAAAAGCCTGACTCAACATAATAACCCTGACAGTAGCACCACAGCCGCTAGCAAACAAGATAACCAAACCACCAAGCTGGAAGAATTTAAGCCAGCTTTGATTCCGAGCATGTAGATACCAAACTCCGGTCGCAAAAACAAGACAGTTCCCAACTATCACTGCGATGGTTCCAGCGATTGAGATCCCGGCGTTCGAGGGTGCTTTGTTGGAATCAAGTTGCCATACACAAGCAATGGGAAGTGTTTGGGGTAGATTCTTCATAACATCCATAAGGATGAAAATTCCAAAAACGCAAGATAAGATTAAATTAACCAACATGAAGAATTGTCGTAACCAGCGCAAGACCCAGTCGCGTTTGAAATCGTTTACGAGAGCTAAGAGGGTGGAGAGGTGGGTGGCCGTTGAGAGTAAGGATAACATCCAGATAATGAAGAAGTGATATGGCACCATGGTTTGCATCTTGGCTAGCCCTACACATTGGATACCGATTCCTGTGAGGACTTGCTGATCACTGAGTGATAATAGCAGCTTTCGAAGGATCTTGGCTTCAGATTTTCGTCGTGCTTCGTGGATGATGATTATTGCGCTCATGACAATTGCGAGGCCAGCGGTGATGATGAATGAAAGGAGAACACCAGCTCCTGCTACCCCTGCATCGGTGCTTGTCACCGTTGGTACTGAGCTACAATTTGTGCTAGATTCGAACATCTTGAAGAAGGTACGCGATGATTCTCGAGGTCATTGATCTTGACGACGACGAGAGACATGGAAGAGAAGAAAGTTGAAGGCTTTCTATTTCATCCGAAGGGGGTTCAGCTGCATTGTTGTCTAAATAAAATCTGCGGGGGACATGCTTGGGATGTTTCTTCTTAAAGACCCGACATCCAATCAATATTCACTTGGGAAGAGGCGAAGCGCTGGATCCTCGCTTAGCGACCCAGCTGTTTCGTACTCCCAGGAACAAAGAATTTGATATGGCGACAGATCAGCATCTCAAAACTACAAGTACCGTAAACGACCTTCTCAAAGGCCTCGGTATCAGAAAGATCTTTTGTTTCATCTTGAACGGCGGCATGCTTCTTGAGCGAAGCGAAATTAACAAAGAAATGTCGTGGATGTCCTCCACAGAATGTCCAGAATGTTGACCCTGTTTCGGCTAGAGTGCATAGCCACTTTTGAGCCACTTATTGCAGGGTTCATGCTGTTTTTCATCTGGAGTTTGAGGTTTGAAGTATGGATAACGTCATCTCTTACGGAATGCCATGCAGAGCTGATTTCCGGCTGAATGAGCTGATTTCCCGCTGAAAGCTGAGCAGCTCCTCGGTACTTGATGAACCAGTTCCCTAAGCAGTTGATTTTCCTTGCTTGATACTTAGCTATCCTTAGCAAGGCTCGCACCTCGAAGCGACAAACGGACAATAGCAGGGCAAATTTCCGTTCGCTAAACGTCCTACTTTTTAGGTAGACGAGCTCTTTACTGTCCTGTTGTACACAATAGTATTAGCTTTTCAAGTGTCGCTTTGTCTTAGGATAACCCACCGGTCCGTCAAGCGAGGGATAATATCTCCTGCTCTCTTTTATACATACTTCCTATGTTTTTTGACTTGTTATTAGACCACACTGTGACCACTGTACGCCTAGGCCCTGAAACTGCTTTTGACGATAGACTGGCCGGACTGTTTGCCACTATTTATCTCCGCTGAGTCTATGTCCAGCTACAGTAACAGTTCCCTGTCAGAAATTGGGCATTTTGATATGTACAAAGATCTCATTAAGGTCTATCCAATTACACCTCAACACCTAAGAACCAGTACTCGTCGTACTAGCACTACCACTAGTAGAACTCCCACTCCCAGCCCCAGCAGCAGAAGTAGCAGTAGCAGTAGCAGTAGAACTCTGTTTAACAACCGTAGCCTGAACAAACTTGACCCAACGTATTAAAAACAATATTAACAAGAGCACTCAAAGGAGAGTACGAATAAGTCTTCTGAGTTAAACCATTCCCAAGATCTTCACTGATACCAGTATACGTCATATTATCAAGATAATTCCCAACCATACTACTTACTGTACTTCCAGCTGTATCTTCTACTTCTTGTACTATGTTTCCTCGATTGTCGACGATGAAGGAGAGGGTTGTTCCGCTTTGTGTTATTGATCCTAATAGACCGTCTACGGCTCCTACTACTGTGTCTACTATACTTGTTACGTTGTTTAACACTGAGATTAGGAGTGGATTTAGGTCGAGGGATTGGAAGACTCGTTGGACTATCTGGACGAGGTTACCGAGACGGATGATGAGTCTTTTTGAGTTCAAAGTTAGCGATTTTCTTTTGTGAAATGGGAAATTTTTGATGTATTTGTTAAGAGGAAAGATGGATGTGGATTTAAGCTTTTAAACTTTTTAAGCTCTCAAGTAAAAGAAGGTTTTTGGGAGAACAAAAAGTTGTCTTACTCAAGCTCAGCCTCGATATCAGTAATAGTAACATTAATCTTCTGTACCGAGACAGCCACTCCCGCATTGATAGTAACCAAGCTGGCGACTTGAGCATTAAGGTTGATATCCGCAGTAAATTCATCTACATCCAACTCAATACGGCCGACAGATAAATTCGGAACGTTAAGGTGAACATCAGGAGGACCGGAAGTGACTGCAGTAGCGCTGGTAGTTGTTCCCGTAGCCGTGGTAGATGAATTGGTAATTGGAGGAGTGGTTGAGAATGTTGCAGAGGCGGAAGTTGTAGCTGTTGAGGTTTGGGATTGTACTGGTGATATTATGAGGAGGGGAAATACCTAGAAGAGAGATAGGAGAAACGAGTGAGATGGCATGGCTGCTACTGTAGGTATTGAAAAAGAGTGACGAGGGCGAGGGCGATGTGAGGGACAGGTAGGTGTGAGAAGGAGTTGGGGAAGAGGAGGGACCTAGAAGTAACTCAAGACGAAATAGTTTAATTGCCCCATCTTTAGGTTAAGTCTATGGCAGTAACCTCAGATGGCCAATGAAGAACAGCGGGTTCCTGGAAAAGGAGCAGAAAAATTGGAAATGCAAGAAAAAAGTCCTTAAGGGGGGAGGTTACCAAGTTTTTCAACTTATGACATCGGTTTACTTAGTAGCTAAGTACTGTCCTGTACCTAGTAGTATAAAATTTTAAATCGAGACCATCCATCACATTCGAGGAAATGTGATGGCTAACGAGCCTAATATTCAAATTATGGAATGGTTTTAAGCGGATCTTGATGGGTGAAATTGTAGCAATGGAACATCTGAAGGAGGGCTGAGTGCAATGCAGTCTTTATAGTATTAGTTTAGATTGGGCCTCGTGCTGTAACCCGGTAGGGAAGTTTGCGAGATAAGGTTATATCTGAACAAGGAGTGTATATTAAATGTCGACGAGTCAAGCCAATCTGGGGTAGGAAAGGAATTTACTTTGGGCATTAGCTCGTGGAACCAAAGCCGGCTAAGGGCACGGCTACAGCTCAACCAATTAACCAGGTTAAATAGGAAATTTGTTTAAGCGATCAGTCTAATTTGCATGCTTCCGCCCCCCTAATGGCAAGGGATGTGAAGAGCACGTTTATTTCTGCATGCGACCAGTACGCACAATGCGATTCCTGCAAGATGGGAAAGCCACTGATAAGGGACTTTCCGAGCGGAGAAAAAGCCGATTCCAGGTCGTATTGTTCTCAAAACGGTCCAGAACTGCATGTTGCCGGGTTCATGTTGATCAATGCTGAGAAAGCTCGGCCGTTCTAACCGTAGGATCCCTGAGAACCTGGTTGACTACTGCAAGTCTACTCGCAAGTGGTCGGTCGTGTCTGTTTGTAGATTGGAGAGGATTGTGTTAGGTCATTGACTTCAATTCTTAGTACACCGTTAGGTTACTTATTTTTCATCATATGCATCCATCATGTTAATCCTTAAATCTTCAGTTATGGATTCTCTTATTATTGGTACGTCACAGAATCACACACAGCCTTCATAGGTTGACTTGTTAAACCGGTTTGTGTTCCTGGATAAGGGGTGGTGCACCTGGTCTGTTGAATCTCTACCCCATTGTACCTATTCCCAAGGTCCTCTCCCCTCCTTCGAACCAGTTCTTTTGATTCTGAATATCCGTTCTCGTCTCCTCAATCCATTCCCATCGACGTGCGGATACTCCTCAGTCACCCTCAGTGACTCCGAATCTCACCACACTCTTTCCCAAAAACCAACGAGATTCACACAAACATGTCATCCTCACTCCTTCAAAGCAGCATCTTCCTCGTGCTCTCCATCATTCCCTTCATCAACGCCCAAGTATCCAGCTACATCGGCTACAACCTCAATCAAACCGGCGACCCAAACTCCACAGTCTACGAAACCGACGAAACCGACACAGCAGGAAACTCGTCAACCCTCATTCCAGACCCCTATGTATTCCTCAACGCCTCGGTGCACGTAGGAGAAATCGACATACTAACCCTAACCCTACAAGCCCCCAAGTCCTCGAATTACTAAACTTCAACGCCGGCGTCGACATCTCAATCGATCGAGTAGAACTACTGATTCAAAAAACGTCAGCGCTCAGGTTATGCTAGAAGCAAGATTAGCAAATCTAGTATTGATGATGATTGATGATATTTTAAGTTCGTTGGATTTAAATCCTGTACTTGCTACTTTGGGACAAGATGTAGGAGAGATTGTGAATATGACAGTTGGTGGATTGACGGGTTCTGATTCTTTGAGTATGATAGCTAAAAGAGGATTGGCTTATAATCGGGCACATAATGTTTATTCTATTAACGATTATAGTGGACATACGCATACGAATCGGATATTATCGCAATCTAGTAGTATTGTTGATCAGTCTTTGGATGATGATGGGAATGTGTTGAGTTCGAGAGATGTTGGCAAGTTTTTGAAGGAGATGTCTTACTTGTAATGGGTATAATCAGACGATGGTTTTGGATGGGAAGGTTGTTCATGAGGTTCAGTATTTGTATACGCCTTATAATGGGTTGAATGTTGTTAGTGCTATTTATATTAATGATTCTGGGAGCGTGGTTGCTACACAGGTTTTGAGCGAGGCAAGTGGTGGTGGTGAAAGTACGATTGGCAACTAGGAGGCGTTGGGTCACATTGGAAGGGATATAGGACTCAGACTTGTTCTTGTGCTGAAATAGACAAATATACACACCAAATCGCCAGTTTTTTCTTCAGGGAATATACATTCAAAAATGTACTTTATTTGCGCCTGTGTTCACATAGTATTCAGGACCCTATATTTGTCTCCCTTATTTTTACTTCGAGCCTCAATATTTCTCACTCAAAACTTGGTTGTTTAAATAACAAAGTAAATTGCTCATAATGGGAAGGAAACTTGGCTTTAACTTCGGAGGCGACTTTGCTCTCCCTCACTTATTTATTGTTGTCACTTTAAAGTACGAGATTAAGTTTATTGCATCTACTTTCGTAAATGGCGGACTCATTTGACCAGCAGGACCCAGGAAAAGTTGTCGTTTAATTTATAGCTCTCGCAATATACCGTTCTGTATTGCCGAGATCCCTTCTATGGAAAACTTCCCTTCTCAGGACCGAAATAGCCCCTTGCGGGAATAGGCCAAATGCCAACACTGGAGCCATCAACACCAGCCCCACTAACAGTGTTGCCCCACCACTTCAAACTCTTAGGATTATAACCAACAGCAAAGAACATAACCAGCCCACTAATAGCAACCCCAGCAGTCAAGGCAGCCGATAATACATAATTGTACTTTTCCCACCATGCTAATCGATGTCTTGGTAGCCAATACATGAAGATAAACGATAGAATGATGCCAGGCGTTTTGTAGGATAAATTGGACGGTGCCCAGTGTTGGATTCCTTGGATTATTAGAATGGGGTTTAGCCAGAGTAGGGAGCCGATGAATGGGAATAGTGTTTTGTTTAGTAGTGCGAAAGTTCGTGGTCTGAGTTTTAAACGGAGCTTTTCTCTGATTCCAGGGAGGTATTTGGGTCCTAGACCTTGTGCGACTAGGAAGACAATGGCAACTAATGTACCAATGAGGAAACACCATTTGAAGAGTGGGTAGAGCGAGTTGAACATTCGGTCGGACCCGAGGAGACCCCACATTAGGGAACTGGAGTATAATGGGAAACCATCGTTGGCACAGGTGAAGCGGCTGGGTTGAGTGGATGTGCATAGGTCTTTGACATTGGTGAGAACGAAGTCCTGGGTCCCGACCGCCACAAAGCAAGTGATAATGATGGTACCGATCTGACTTCTGTTCGTCAAGAGGGAGTTAGTAATTACTTCTGTTGTAGGGGATTTGGAGCTGTTGCTCCCGAGGAATGTCTCGAGAGCAGGAATCTCAAGAGAAAATATCTTAAAATGGGATGTCTCAAGAGGAATTCCTCTCAAGATGCTCCCGAATAGGAACAAAAGTGCTCCCCCATACGTACCTAAAAACGGCTCTGGGAGCAATCTTGCAGTAATGAGCCATCTTCTGATCTTGAACGTAATTATCTCCATAACCAGCCAGAGCCCAGGAACCCAGGGTTTGTGCAAACAGGAAAGCGTTGGGGTTGTTGGGGAGGATAAATCCAGTGATGACCTGGATCAAAGACCCCAATCCTAAGTTTGTGCCCGTTGTTGCTGATAAGAACGAAAGAGGAACAGCAAACACGAGGTTGATGCCGATCATTAGAAAGGTAAGATATACTGGGGTACCAAGAGGATATATCTAGAGTTTTGACAATTAGTACAGCTCTATACTTTGTAAGTTTAATGATAGTACCTTGAGGAAGACAATTGAGACGACAATGGCTAAAAGTAAAATTATTAGGAACCACCAATCGGGAACTTCCTTATATTTTGCCATGAGCCGACTGTGCACATCCATAGGCTGCCCTTCATAATTCCCTTTACCGTACCGTAATCCCTTGTAGAAATCGACATATGCGGCCGAGACTGTTGACCATTGGTTAACCATAATGTAGAGAAAATAGACAGGATAAAAGGCAAAATTTGCTCCAACAGTAAGAATGTAACCGGCTGAATAGAATGGAGGCGAGTAGCTTTGATACAGCGCCTGATCAAGTTTGTTGTCGATGACTACTTTTTGTACACTGTAAGTGGTACCATCGTTTGCAAACGCTGAGGATGAGTTGATGGGTAGATAAGCCGTGTTGTACATGTTGGTGTAGTATATTCCTAGAATGATAAAGGCACCAAGAATACTGCCGAAGTACATTGTGCATGTAGCGAAAAAAGGCTGGGCCAGAGCAGCATAGGAAGACGTGGCAACATTCCAATCAAAAGTCGTAATGGGGTTAAATAAGCCCAATCCTAGCGAAGACCCAGTGAGGATTGCCAGAGTGACATTTTGAGGAGCAATCCAGGTCATCCAATTGAAAGTTGACAAAGCCGTAAATAGATATCCGGGCAGCCAATAGTAGAAAATCATGCAGATGGTAACAGTGTAGAAGAACTTGTATCGAGAGATTGTCCAACCATGAATGTTTTCCTTTGGCTCGGGTCGAGTGAGAGCTCGGTTCATTGCAATTGTCGGCAGGATCGTCGGCCATAGTGCTTTGACTGGGTACACACTGAACCGTCTTAGATAGCCAGCAAAACCCATTCCCATGAGCTGGACGAATAATGTTAACATCAACTGGTACCCAAACGTGACAAACGTCTCGCCATAGAAGACTGGTGACTTTTGAACCTGTGAGATAAAGAGATGGAGTTAGTTTAAAATTTTCTGGGGAGTTTTGAGAGCATTATACTCCTAGCTTTTACTTACCAGAATCATTCCATAACTGTTCGTCGTGTAGATGGCAATATTGTAGGTGATAGTTGCGAACATCTGTTCTTTGAAAGTCCATGGACCTGGATTAAGCGAGTGGCGAATTCCCCAGATCGTAATTCCCCAGTCGGGTAAGATGAGCTCAAGGAACTTGGCGCATGGGAACAACAAGATCTGAATAACCGAGCCGCTTAAACCTGTAACAGAAGTTAGTATATTCAAATAAAAAGGCACAGTTGGATTCCTGAATCTAATCTTACTAATTGACGGGAAACGACTGTTGAAGAAGGTCGACATGAAGGTCCCAATGACAGCCCAACCAATACCCAGGAAGTAAGCCCGAATAGTTTCAACCGGAACATTAGTATTGTCCAGAGGCTCAGCAACGGCTCGGACTCCTGGATAAGGAGACGAGTATCTCATCATGGTGGCATCAATTCTCAAATCACGATCATAGAATTCGCCGTACAGTTTTGGGCCTTGCAGCAATCGCTTCATGCGCTCCCTCATCTCACTGGGAAAGTTCCAGTCATCGGCGTGGAACTTGACGGACTCGGTGATGATTGCAATAGCTTCTTCCTCGCTCATATTTTTAATGATGTCCAAGATATGGTCTCCTTCACCATTGGGAGCCAACTCCTCGAGCATTTCATGACTGATCTGATCCCCTATTTGCTCATGTGTCGCATTGGGAGGGGTCTTTTCCGGATCAGACCTAGACGTGTCCGGCGCGACTTCATCGTCAATGACTTCTACCGTTCCAGACATGGCCGCAGGAGAAAGGTGGTGGTGATTCCAACAACTTCAATATATACATATATAAGGTTGAAGGCCAGAGTCCTATGGCAGAAGGGGAAGGAGTCTGTGAGAAGTCCATCGTAGGCGAAGGCTGGAATATAAGTGAGGGTTAGCCATCCCCACGGGCGACAATGCAGAGAGTGGGCTTGAGCGGGCGAGATTAACCGACAGAGTTGATAGCCATGGCAACGTTACAACTTCCCTACAATTAGCCTGCAGCAGTTATGATAACCCATCATGTGCCGCCGTGCCGCGTACGTGGGCAAACGAAATGCGGGGAAATGGATATTTGAGCATCTCACCGTGCGTGAACTGGTACAGATGGCTCGGGATTTCTCGACTGACTTGGGTTGTAAACTTCCAATTTGGGCGTAGGTAGGAGTGTCCATGGTTACAATCTGCGATATGAAAAATGGGGGATGCGATACTGCATCTGCTTGCGGTTGGGTCTGCGACTCCTCTGCAGGCATGTCCATGGGGGTTCGATCTCCTGTATCTTTCTTATCTGACTGATCTATTGTTGATAACCCCCAATACAGTACCGATGTACCTGAGCCTAAGAATTTGTTCTTTCGGAGTCAATAATAGTAGGTACTTATCTTTGGACGGAGATTGAATCTCTGCGCATTACTGTATTTATTGTTCGAAAGGCTCAAAAACTTGGAGTCGAGTCGAGTCGAGTCGAGTCGAGTCAGTCGCGTTCGTGATGTTTACCTGATCATATGACTGAGGCGTGAGCGCTAAAGCGCCTTTCCTATTTAGGGATAGCCTTGTTTCTCCCTTTCTGGTGGACTTCATCTCTCTCTTCCTCTCTCTCTCTCTCTCTCTCTCTCGCGCGCGCGCGCGAAACAACAAATCAATACTCACACAGCTTGAACCTGTTTTTGCAACTTATCAATGCCATTCCCTAGTTACCTAAGTACGCAGGGATGAGAAGTTAGATATTCTGCTGATCATGGTACTTCCATGTCGCAACGCTTTTTATCGCACTCTCCCCATGTTTTCTTTTACTTTCAAGGCTTCTTTGTTTACTTCCTGGTCCTACTTTCGTATTCTCAACCAGTTCTCCTAGCGCACACATATTGAATCTAGAGTGCAGAAGCAATGTTGGAAACCACTGTTTGCTTTGAGAGATTACATATCTTCGGGAAGTTCCGCTTGGATTCCATTTCTTTTGCTTGGGGTTTTTGTTACCGGCAGTTGGACCCATCCACTCTGGAAAACCACCTTTGTTCATCTTAATCGGATGAGACAACTATGGAATGATCGCATGGCGTCACATAGATTTACATTTCATACGAAAGTGTAACTATAACCCTCCAAATGGAAGATTGTCCAAATGTCATTTCCTCATTGGTGCACAGAAGTTTCTAGCAGGCTCGCGAATGATCATGTGACCGCGTCCCCTCACCTCGTGAACTTTCCAGTCACGTCAAGATCATGCCAGAAGCTGCGATGACTTCATGTTCTAGAGATTTCTACTTTGGTCTGGAAACTGTGTCTCAAATATAAAAAGACTGCTTCTGTCTTCAATCCTCGACCTTTTCATCAACAGACCAAAAATCAAATCCGAATGCATCGAGCACTCTCAAGACTACCAAAACAACCAGTCACTCAACTTCAACGAACACTTCTCAAGCCAATCACCACAACAACAACCCGCAAACTATCAACAACACCCAAAATGTCTTTCTTCCCAAGAGCCTTTATCTCCGATGACTCAATCAGCACCTCCTTCGGGCCACTGTTCCGTCTCCTCGAAGACTTCGACGACTACTCTCGCGGGACAACAGGCACCCGTCAAAGCCGCAATCAACTTCGAACCTTCACCCCAAGATTCGACGTCAAGGAAACAGCACAAGCCTACGAACTCCATGGTGAACTACCAGGCATCGAACAAAAGGACGTCGAAATCGAGTTCACCGACCGTCAAACTCTGACCGTTAGAGGTCGAACCGAACGCTCTTACCAAAAGGGTACACCACCAGCCGGATTCATTGAGGAACCAAAGAATGCCGGTGCTATCACTGAAGGTGGTGAGGGTGAAACACAACAGCATAACGGCGGAACAGCAGTCACTAAATCTGGTGGTGAGAAGGAACCTGAATCCAAATACTGGGTCTCGGAACGTAGTGTTGGCGAGTTTTCACGGAGCTTCTCTTTCCCTACCAATGTTGATCAGGATCAAGTTAAGGCTTCGATGAAGAATGGCATTCTCAGTATTCTTGTTCCCAAGGCTCGGAAGGCTGAGAGCAAGAAGATCACTATCTCTTAAGCTCTGATGTAGTGATGTTTGGGCGAGGGGAGGAATTGAAGGAATTGGCTGTTGGAATTAATGATGGATAATGATTGATGGAGGTTGGATTTCATGGAATTGACGAAGATGTGAAGCTTGGAGCTTGTTTGCTGTGGAGGTGTTTTAATCACTTTCTCTAATCTTGTATCATGTGTCATGTATTTTGGCAATGCAATGATCGAAAGTTTTGCAATCAAGGAATAATCTTGTGTTACACTGGAAATGTGAAATTGTACTGTCTGAGGAGTTGACTTCTATCCTCACTGGGCTCTTGCATTTTTCCCATCTTGTAGACATCACGTGATATATACAACTACAAACGCGCTTCTTGAGGGAAGAAGTTTGATTAAAGTGTGTTGTTTCTTACCTTACTAAAATTGTACTGTACTGTATATCAAGAAATAAAGACGCAGTGGGTGTTTCCTAATACAACTTACCACGGAAAATATCACAAAACGTTTTAAGGGGCAGCATCCACCTAAGCGAAGTATTACTATGTGACTGACTCTACTAACTGTGGCCTTCCTATCGGTAAAATGTATAGAAGTATTGCACCTACTACAATACCAAATTGTGCCCATGAAATACCTAATATAATCAGTTCCGAATTATGCAGTTCTTCGTGTACAGATGGTTGGATTGCTAAAGCGACTGAGTAACATGGGAGAGGCCAATTACCTTGGTGGAGATTAGGAGAGACGTAGTAATCAACTGATTGTTGAACGAAAGAACAAAGGAGGTGATCGCGTATCTTGCTGTTCAGATTTCCCATTGTACTTCAGTAACTTCAATGTTCATTCAATTCAAGCTCATCGAAGGAGACTCCGATGTCACACAAGCAGATCTTCTTCCCGAATCGACCTTTCCCCGCAAAATCAGATTCCCATTTGTTGACGTAATTTGCAAAGTTCATGACCAGAGCCTCAACAACACATTACATAATTATGGGATTAAGAAAAGTTGCTTCCTAGATAGATCTTGGTGCTGCAAAGAGCCTCGTTGAAGCTTCAGAAGGTTTGTTGGAGGCACATGTCCTTGATGAGGGGCTGAGGAGACACATGCCATTTGATCATTGCCGTTCACTAAGCCCAGAAAATAAGCGAGGGAGCTTATGACGTATTCTCATATCACTACCAAGCTTCCACCTCCTCAACCTCACCTTTAAAACATCTCCTTGACCTTCACACATCTTCACAACCAAACACTACAAAACTCTTCAAATTCCTTAAGTCAATTGAACTTCTCCAACCCTACAATCACATCTCCTCGATATCAAAACAATCATGTCTTTCCTCACACGATCTATTCCCCGCACTGCCCGCACTACCACCTACTTCCAGACGCAAGCCCCAAGAGCTTTATTCTCAACGACTTTCGTGGCGCAAAAGGGTCCAGTTGAAGCTGTTAAGGATGGTTTGAAGACTGTTGATCGTAAAGTTAGCGATAAACTTGTTGATGGTATTGAAATTGGCGGTATGTCTTCTCATTTCTCTTTTCCGCCTTTCCCCTTGCCCCAATCACACCACCCTGCATCTCCATTCTGCAAGCAACCAACAACCAACAAACCCATCCACAATCAACCATCCTTCATCCACCCATCATTGGAATCATCCACAACCAATTATTAAGATGAACATTTACTGATTGGCTTTGTGCAAAACAGAGAAGGCAACCCAGAAAGTAAAGGAGACTACTGGAATCGCGGAGAAGAAAGCTAAGGCTAAGGCGGACGAGTTGAGTGGAAAGGCTTCTCAGCTTAAGGGCGAGGCGAAGGGAAAGAAGGAAGAGTTTAAGAGGAAGCTATGAAGTGTTACGTTCATACGTTGTGATGGTGTATATGGGTATATAGGACATGAGTGATCGCGGTGGGTGTGGTATGGATTGTATTATATGATATGAATTATGTATTGCATTGAGGAATTGAGACGCGGTCTCTCGGATACTTAGTCATTGTAATGATTGGAATGCAAACAATTTGGACGACCGAAGTGTGCTTTATGTTCTATTGTGGCTGTGGATTTCTGAGGTGCAACTTCTGTTGATAGGACTCGTATTAACGGAATCTCACAATGTCGATAGTTCGTAAAAATACCACGACATATTCTCCTGTAGATGAGATACGTAAGCAAGCCTGCATAAACCCCGCCCTTACCATATTTTGATATTTTACACGCTTCGAAATCTTCCTGAAAATCAATGGCTCTATACTGCCTTATAAACTATACATTAGCTTAGTCTTCTGATGTGTCTGCCATTAAACTTAGCGTCATGCTTCACTTAGGTAGGTGCTGCCCCTATCTCAGATTCGCTATATATTTAATACCAAATTAAATTAGGAAAGATAGCTATACTGAAACACACTATCAAGGCAGTTTACTTAAAACTCTTGTTCTCACGATTCATATGAAGGCAACCGCATATCACATACATGGTTGGAACCGTACACTAACAAGCCTGGCATTGCTAGAAAATGGGTTTTGCGAGTAATCGAGTTTGGTGAAATGCCATTAATACTTTGAGTCTCTCCCGCGACAAGTCTCAAGAGCAGAGAAAGTCTATGGATTCTGGGGTGCTCATATCCTCATCTATTTGGTAAGGTACAATAGTGTTTACGAGCTGATTTTAAAAGCATGGAACTTGCAAGTTTGGTCCAAAGAGAGATCACAGCGCACAACCAAGCTAGCTACGCTTGCAGAGAAGGCCTGCTCCACCCACAACCGGATGCAAGGAGTGAGAATGTATTCCGAATACTTGACCGCCATAATCATAAAAGAGCGAAAACAACCAAGAAGACTTTTGAAAAGACTTGGGCTAGGATTAAAAGGTCCTATTAGTTCATCTGAAATCCACGTCACGCCCACTACCATCCGGTGCGAGACGACTACAGTATATCACGATAATCTGAACACAGATCTATCGCCTTGGATTAAGTATAAGAAACCTCTCAACATGATGCTACTACGAAGAAAAAAAAAAGCATAAACAAAATCAGGGAGCACCAACAAGATTCAAGCTTCCTGAAAAGATGGTAGTTTACTCTATGGGCTTCTAGAATCGAACTACTCTATCTAGAAGAGCGGCCCTCGCAAAATTGATGGTTCGACCACTAGATGCTTGAGAGAAGAGTCTTGCGATCAGTCGAATGAGTCGGCTTCCTTATGAGAAGAAGGAATAGATTCCTGAGTGTTCTAGGCTTTTGAGGGATTAGATTGTGGATTTTGGGGAGATTATTATATGAGGTTTGTTTCTAATTGCACCTGGAAAAGAGTCCTAAAGGAGAGAGAGACTAGGTATGTTTTGTAAACTCGCTATCAAGGGAGCCACCTCGCTTAGGCGATGCTACCCCTTTTACGTTTGGTGGTCCTATCCATACTAAGTTAATATAATAAATACCATTTCTACTTCTGTTCCTAGTGCACAATATTAAAACAGTATTAAACTGATTTAAGGTCTTGCCTAGACGAATGGATGATGGGTAGGGACGTGTTGTTATCACGTGATGTGTTTGAGCGAGTGGTTGAGAGAAGTACCCATGTCTAATATAATTAATACTACCTTATTAGCATACCATCTATTTTCGAAACTATACCTGTTCTGATTTATATCATAGGATATTCCATATAGGTAAAATTGAACGATTGTTTTAAAGTAGTCATGTGATCCACCCCGTATTCTACGGTTTGTTAATCTGCGCAGAATGCAACAGTTATTTAAGATTGGTTTCAGAGTGTAAAAATACCACCTCTTTCTCTCTGCTATTTTGTTGGAAATATCATACAGATTCCATTCTAGCTGCCTGGGTCCCTGTAGAGGTTAGCGAAAATCAACAAGGTACCTGCACACGACGGCATTACACTGGAAACATGAGCCTCTTTTTAGACACTCCAGCATTGATTGCGTACTGAAAGCCTAGTCATTATACAACGGTATAGTCTTTAGAATGAACGTATTGAACCGAAACGTCGGGGGATCTTGGCCCCCCAACATTGGCCCCCCAAATAGTTTCCGGATAAGGAATTCGAAATTGTCAATGTATTGCACAGCCTTCTCCAACAAGTCTTTCATTGGTCCCAAATAATTAGGATTCATCCGGGATTTTTAGCCACAGCCCCAATCATATCATTAGGCTGTCAATAAAATCTTTGAAAATCCCCTTCGACAATTGATATCGATCACCCCGCCTACCTTCAAAAGATGAAAGCAGTGTGGACAGATTTTAAAGGCCGCCTTAGGCGCGACTCATCATCCTCAGAAAGCTCCCGTGATTCTCCACCATATCAACCCACTCCTGCAGTCCAATCGCATCCGCATAATCCAGAGATCCAACCTCATCTCTCATTCTACGAACCACTTCCATCTAAAACATCAATTCGACTGGCGAAAATTCTTCCAGGCACCGGCCCAATCAGTATTACCCTTGAAGTGGTTGACCTCCATAAAAATCTCTCTCGCCATATCTACGATGCCGTCTCATATGTTTGGGGCGGAGAAAAGAGAACATGTAAAGAGCAGAAACAGGAAAAGAGAACATACACGATAGAGGATCCGAATAAACTTTACGAATTGGTAAATGCACGGTCAAGTCGCATGCGCTATAGTATTCTCGTCAACGGAGCTGCGTTTAGCGTGAGGATGAATTTGATGCACGCCTTGAGCAGTATTCGAAAACCAGGCGAAGCATCTAGAGTATGGATTGACGCTTTGTGTATTAATCAAGGAGATGCGAGTGAACGGTCAAGCCAGGTATTACTGATGCCAGAGATTTATGGGAAAGCGGCTAGAACACTGATATGTTTGGACCTTCCGGATAAGTGGTACAGAGAACGCACCGCAAGATTTGAAGCATTTCTAAACGATAAGCCTAATAAAAAGTGGCCGAATCTTGGAACAGCTGTGTTAGAATTCAAACAGAAAAGGGATCCTTGGACGTCTTTGGTTACTGAGACGATAAATCGTCTGGCGGAGCTCTGTAAGATTGATGGGTGGACGGTTGAAGCCTTTTCGAGAGCTTGGAGGGATGATATACCACTTCCACGCCTGACACAGAAAGAAAAGGAAGCTCTCCAGAAATTATTCTCTTGTCGCTGGTTTGGACGAATATGGGTGATTCAGGAAATCATTTTAGGTCGGAATGCAACTGTACTACTTGGAGACGAAGAATTCGAATGGGAATTACTGGGTGTGGTGGCAGCACGAATTATACATGATCGAGCCGAAAGTATAGAGAGTCTACCTGGATTACATCAAGCTGCTCATATGTGGCGAGGAGGCCATGAAAATAAAGTTGGTGGTGTGTTTCCGTTGGAACAGCTGTTGGAACATTTTCAGAGCGCAGAAGCGACGGATCCAAGAGATCATATTTATGCTCTGCTTGGGTTATCTATGGAGAACAAGATTCTTCAGTCTACGGGTAAAACAAAACCAAAATTGCTTCCGCCAGTTCCTAATTATGAAGACTCTTTAAAGGATGTTTTCTGTGCTTGGACGAGGTATTTTATCAAGGAGTCAGGGACCTTCGATGTCTTTTCTCACACACTTATGGCTGGTGTCGGAAAACCTCATCGCGTATCATCTTGGTCTCCGCATTGGTAAGACATCTTATCCACTACGAAGCTATTACAATGAAACTAATCATATAGTGGTAATAACGGAAATCCAGACGAGAAACCCTGGACACTAGAAGAAGCAGGATTTCCTTCCTGGGTCCCACACTGGAATCGCTTTCGCTGTCCAAATCTGAATCCAGAGCAAACGGATCGTCCTCATCGAGCCTCATTAGATCTACCGGTACAACTCGCTAGCACTGATGACCCATATTGTCTCAGAGCCCGCGGTCTCCTCCAGGATAAAGTCTCCTGGATAGGTACAGTAATAATGCAAGATGATTGGCCATACGCACTATTCAAAAACTGGTTAGATGTATCTGAATACTTCGAATATTTAAAAAGGCCATATCCAACTGGTGAAGAATTCGATGACGTCTTTGCAACCACAGCAGCTGCAGGGGCCTTACAAAAAAGAGAAGGTCATGGTAATTGTGGGCCTGGTGATGCGATGACCAAACATTGGGCTAGTGTGATACATAAGAATCCACTTGATTACTCGAACGGTTTCTTAGAATCTATTCCTTCGCACTTGAAAACTGTGGGAGATGGGACGGGTTGGGATGTAAGTCATGAGAAACATGTTATTGCGAAGTGTCAAAATAGAAAGTTCTTTTTGACTGAAAAAGGTTATCTTGGTTTGGGACATAGTGGGATTAAGGTTAAGGATCAAGTTTGTATTTTGTTTGGTGGGAATACCCCGTATGTGATGCGCAGGCGCAAGAATCATTTTATGCTTGTTGGACAATGTTATGTACAGGGTGTTATGCAAGGGGAAGCGATTGAGAATTGGAAAGCTGGGAGATTGGAGGATCAATGGTTCGATATTCTATAGCTTTTATAGCATTGTATTAACAAATAAATAACCTGTTTGAAGCTAGTGGCCGACTATTGCTGCGACAACAGATAATTATAAAGACCAGTTTAAAGCTTAGATAGAATTAGTTGTCTACAACTCAATCTATATGGCAGAAAGGTCCGTACATACTACCCCTATTTAAAGAGCCGTTTGGCGCACAAAGGGATACTCTGCAAACTAGGTATGTTCTCTAGCCCTGCTCTAATCTAAAGCGCAAGAGAGTGAGTTCAGCAAGAGAGGTAACCATACATAGACAACCTACAAAATCCTGCTTATAAGACTAGGTTAAATGTTTTGGAAGGACGTGGTACTTTAAAGTTTCTACTTGGCGAATTATATTAACTTCGGCGAGTTAACTAGTTTGTTGTTATTTTTGCTCTTGCTGCTATTCTATTTAGAAATTAGACAAAGTATAATAGAGAATAGCTCTTTTTCTTGCGAAGATTAAACCCCTTTTTATACCTTCTATGTTAATGTATTAAGGTTTGTTTAGTGTATAGTTACTACAGCCTAGAATTCTAAAGTACCCTTCTTGTAACCACCAGAGTAATCTTCTGTTTCGTTTCCATAAACACTTGCAAGTAATAAGGTTATTATCTGTAAAGTTAGAGTGGTACTTAAACAAGAGGAGTAATTAAGAAGGAGACCTATATACTTATAAATTAGTACTGTACAATACCATACAATACAATACATATTTTCGTTTAGAGAGATAAATGTTTTCTAGGACATTGAGGTAAAAGAGAAAGTATTGTAACCTAGCATTTGATTATTAATGCCAACGCAAATAGTTCTTCTTTATCTACACATCCCCTTCTCCAAAAAGAAAACACAGACTTTTCCTCGGTGTATTAAGGCTTATCAATCCCTAATAAGAGAATTGCCTACGTCCCCTCTCTACTACACGAGCTCAGGCACTTTCCCTAAATCTCATCGCAATCCTCCCCTTCATGGTATGATGTTGCTATATCCCAAACACCACACAAGTATTATTCCATACCTCCACACCCCCAGATATCACAAACCACCAGGTATCCCCAAACATCCCCTCATCACCACCACAAACCCCTCCAAATTCTAAAGGAATCCTGTACAAATAACCCACAAAATACAAGGAAAACAAACAATAGCTCCGACAAATTGCACCACTAACAACAAAAACTTCCCAATCCCATAAAGAATAGCACAAATAGCCCCAAGTGGGACAAGGAGGATCAGTGGCAAACCGAGTTCTGTGGGTTCGAAGCAATCTGTACATTCCGCTCTTAATTTTTCTTTGGCATCTTTGTATGACGTGGTTTTCTTTGGTGGTGTATTGTTGGGTTGGGTAACTTGAGTTTGGTAGAGGGGAAGGAGGTGGGGCGTTGGTTGTTGTGTTACTTGTATTACTTGAGCAGCTTGTGTAGATAAGTTGGGTTGAGTGGAAGTTGTTTGTTCTTGTGTTGATGGATTGAGGTAGAGTTGAGTGGATGTTCGGAGAGAGTAGGGTGGAGGCTGGTCAGGTGGCGGTTGCTGCTGCGCTGATGGTGTTGGATAATCTTGAGTGAATGCTTCGAAAGTGTTGGAGGATGGAGGTTGGTAGCTTGGCGGCGGAGGTCCAGGAAGGTTGTCTGCTGCTGCATCTTTTGGTACTGGTGCCATTTTGAGATGATAACGGAGACTGGGGATGTTTTTTTTAAGATGTAGTAAAGGTTGGAGGTTGACTGCGCAAGAAAAGTTGTGGATTAGGTTATGGTTTAAAATCAAGAAAGAGGAGTGGGTTAAAGAGTGAATGTGGTTGTGAACAAGCACAGTCATGAACAGGATAACATGACTTGGAGCTGTGAGTAATAGACCAGTGAGCCAAAACCGGTGCAGATTTATATTGTGGGATAAATTATAGGAGGATATAACAGAATAGGCTAATTCTAATGCTCTTAGAATGCCGCCATGTTTTCTCTCTCTCATGGATGTTCGTCTTTCATCTTTTCTCATTTAAATAGTCGAAACAAGTAAAATTATATACGTGCTGCACAAGTCCATTTGCTATTCAAGTTAGGCCTTGTGTAACTTAGTATACGTAATTCACAAAACATTGACAACAACTCGTCCTGTAGTAGCAAACGTGATGTCCGCCGCAAGACATGGAAGGCTCTATACCTCACTACATACAATAGTCTTCACTATTTTCATTAAAAAATTGTCCTCTTATGCTTCTTTGTCTTGTTTTGTTTAGCAGCAGCATTGTCCTTGTAAGCTAGTCCTAACGTATAATCCTATTTTAACTAGTAGAATCATTGAGAATACATATGTATATAGTAGTCGCCTTACAGTAGTTTAATGTCTTAAATGTTGCTTTATTGTCTAAATTATATTTAAATCAATAATGGCCCAGAGTGCTATGACGCCTATTACTTTGTTCAAGTCTTCAATTTTCAAGATGAAATGTTAGCACTAAGTAGCCTGTAGAATGATTAGGAACAATCGTAAAACAAATACTACAATTTACAGTTCGCTACTGAAAATTCTCTTAGAACAATAAAGAATTATCCTAAGTTCACAGGTAAGATCAGGCTAGGTTATTACGCACCTATTGTCTACATGATTAGATAGGCAAAGAACAACACATATAAATTAAAATACTATAAGGAGTGGTGCTATAACACACGACTGACTAGATTGCACCCACCCTAGAGATCTCCGACATGTACTATAGTTTTAAAACATGTATTATCTTTCATCTTACAACTAATCTGTTCTGGCAAACTTCATTCCACTAGTCTATGATCAGTGTTTCAAAGGTTGTAGTAAAAGATTTAAAACTAGCGATGACAACAAGAAAGGACATGACAGCAACTATGGAGGCTTTTTAAGCCACAGAAGATAAAGTACATAAGTGATCCGAGATTTTCTTATCTAGCAATACTATAGATTGCCCTTGCTTCAGCCCATCTTTCCATATCACTATAGTCTCAATGCAGGCTGCTGAAATGGGAACAACGCCTTGATAAGTAGAAGAATTGCGTGCATAGTATCCATCTTATCTACGTCTTTACTTTCAAGAATCAGAGAAAGATCTCTCAAATCACTGGTGTATCAAGGAAGAGGGTGAAGATTCGCTAATTGTTGATACATGATATTAGTGGTGTATGTCAGTCTTTCCATCTGCGATGAAGTCGAGGTAATCATCGTATGTTAAACCAGTCCATCCGGACATAACTCCAAAAACACCTAGAACTGGACTTGAAGAGAGAAGCCAAGACCGATATGAATGCGGTTGTCACAGTCGTAATTGAATAAAATTGAACACAGAAAGTTGCTATGGTATGAGGATTTGTTTGTTTAATTATCTACTTCTAAAATTCCACGCAATATTCATTCATCAGTACAAGTCTCATCATCAGTCTCATCATCGGCTAGTCATTGCGTATAGCAATACTTCGTGAAGCAAGCAGTACACTCAGTCGGTAAAGTAGTATCAGTACCCTCCATGATAGCACAAGCCAAACAAGTAGCCCACTCAGCATCATCATTCTGAGTCATAACCGCAACACCATTAGCAATCATGGTTTCCGTCTCCGTAACATTATACTGGAGTTGAGAGGTTGAAGTTCCGCCTCCAGCAGCAGTGAGAGGTGCGTTTGGAATCCAGACAATAGTCGCGGTGGTCGTGTCGTTGCAACCGAAGAATACGGGGGTCTCGGTTAGGTTTTGAGCGACGAAGACTTCGGAGGTGGGAATGAATGGCATCCGGGTTAGTCCAAGTGCTTGAGCTGATACATAAGTGTTGTAGATCTCGGTTCCGTTGGGGTAGTTATCGCTGGTGTCACCATCGTTGTCGTTGACAAGGATGACGGAGACGTTGCGGTCTTCGACGAGGAAGGGGAAGATGGGGTTGACTTGTCCGGATTGGCCTCCGTCTACCATGGAGAGGTTTACTTGGGAGGAGACGAGAGGGGATGCGGAGGAGTTGTAGAATGGGTTGGGCCATTGAGCGAAGAGGTCAGCTACGGTCTCGTACTCGATGGTGTAGATTTCCTCGATTAGGACCGCGAGCTCGGCGTTGAGAGCTGCGGAAGTAGCATCGGTGCTGGTTGAGGCGCAAAAGTCTACGAGGAGAGGTGGGTTGATTCCGTCATCTGCAACGATGGAAGGGTCGTTGAAGAGAGCTGATGAGGTACCCAAGACGAATCCGAGGTTGTCGTAGTTAGTGTAGCATGCTTCTGCTACACCATCAACGATGGTGGATCCGAGGTATTGGGTTGGGGTGAAAGCGGCAACACTGGAATCCCAAGAGCCAAATTCGTACGGTGTGAACTCCCACATGGCCGCCGTAATGGGTGTTGGAAGGCAGGAAGTTCCGCTAAGATCGACATGTTGAGCGATGATGATGGGGTATGGAACCTCGTTTGAAGCGAACTTAGACTGGGAGGTAATTGCGGAGAGGGTGTTATCAACTCCACAGTTATCGCCTGGAAGAAGTTGGCAAGACAAGGCGCGGGACCACAAATCGACGACCGTTCCACGGAATCCAGCAGCTTCCTTGAGGCCAAGATCTTCAGTGATGTTGGCAAAGACGCTGTAAACCTCAGTTCCCTCGGGGTCGAAGAGACCATTTGCAAATGCTGGCTCCCAGGTAGCCAAGAGGTCGGTAATGGTTGTCCAGTCGTTTGACATAATGGATGACAAGAGCCAGGAACCACCCGACAATGCTGAATGGTAAGTGAGACCTTGGTAAAGGCCGCTGGTGCTGTGGCTAGTAGCCTCATTGCCATCCATGGCTGAAATTACACCAGCTCCTACAAGCAAAGCACGATAACCTCCTCCACTGCTAGTGAGGGCAACGGTTGGCAGATCCCCAGTGACATCGAATGCGCTGTTAGTCGAGGTGAGCCATGATGCCAAAGAGACATCAGCCTTGGCCTTGCGGGCAACACGGTATGCCTCCTCATCATCGGAAAGACCACTAGCAGCTCGAACCAGAGAGGTTGTCGGGCAGGTGGTGGCGACTGGTGCGTACGAAGAAAGGACGGATCCGATCAGTGACGCTGCGACGAGCGCGTATGGAGTTGAGTGACGCATTATTAACTTTTGAACTCGGAAAAGCGGGAAAGAAGAAAAAACAACAGAACCTGAAAATGAGCGTAAGGAGTGACTAGGAGTGAGGAACTCTGTGATGGATGATGCTTGAACCGAACGGCAAAGTTAAGAAGTACTTATACTCATCTCGAAAACGACACCATTCAAATACGCAGATCATTTTGCATACATCGTGGTGTAACTGTTTACCCAAACGGTTACAGTATCGAACCGTATTTCATCTCCGGAGATTGGGGAAGTATTTTTATGCCTCTTTGTCGACATCGTGCTTTTGCTGTAGAGGGCAGGTGGACGATGCCGGAGGCTGAGCGCAGTCAGTCAGTAGTAAAGTGCAGTGCCACGAGGACTGGGATGCACTCTAATCGCTGCCCCATATGTGTGCATTCGTAATATTGCTAGGGTCCACGCGCAAATTGCCCTAGATCTTAGCTAAAACGTTCTACACGTGAGTCGTGGAGTGCCTAGAAGGAGCTTAAATACTGACCCCTAAACTTGCAGCGGAGTTACTGGACTTCTGCCAACGAGGAGACTCAGTGTTATCTGCTCTGTTAATGCTCGTAAAAACGGGGGACTAGCACCGCACAATCTGCGGAACCAGAATTCCTCAAATCCGTACGGGCCAGAAGTCTAACCATCCCAAAGTGCAAATCGCTTCGCAAGAAAAACGTGTGAAAAACGGTAAAAGGTCAGACGAAGGAATCCTGGAATCCACAATGCTGCTCAGGTTGCCGTTGTCCGGGAAAGCGGACCATGGCTGAAGTCCGGTGTCACTCAAAAGATGAGCTGAGTAACGGGCCTAGCGAGCAAAGGCACGTCGGAAGTTTCCATCTCGAGTTTGGAGGCGTGGGAAGAACCCTGCTGCAGGAACGATAAAGCATGAGCGGGAATAATTTGCAGGAAAACGTGTGCTATGTTTCGGCGGGTCTACCGAGGCCACCAGGGCTATCGGTTGGTATCGGTCGCTTAATTATGCCCTTCTGCCCTGATCGACGTCTAGGATATACGTCCTGTTCATCTCCTGGTCCTTGTAACAAAACATCAGACAGACAGCCCCCCTTGAACTATTGATCCTATATTCTACGTCTTATACATCCACATTTTCATCTATCGTCGATATTTATTGCTTCGAATGCTTCGGTACCTTTTGCACTTTTGCAGCTTCTGCACCATGAAGAATTCATAAGCCTTCATAAGCCGTCAACTGCGTGTGCTTGGGTCCCATATCTTGCATCTTTTAGCGTCATCACCTGCAAGCGACGACAGGCAATTACTGCAACCTTCGGCTATCTGTCACCTTTTCCATGCATCTGGCTCCTAGATGCGTCTGGCCTTATCTTCTCCAACGTCTTTTCACAGCAAAGAAGGATTCTTCTTGTGTTGCTCAGGCGGCACTCACGCCGTTTCTTCGGAAGTCAACTCCTACATTTGGACGAGGACATATACAAGTATGGTAGGTACTCCATTTTCAATCACAATTTTTGCATGTTTGCTTTTGGTCAACCCCCAATCTTTGGGAGCGAACATCGCTTGTGTCTACTAGTGTCTACACCCAAAGTAGAGTATGACCGATATGTAGCCTGGTCTCCGGACTTTCCTGTCAATGCATGTCCACAGCGCAAACAGCTCTGTGGAGCTGGGGGTAACAACCTGCAACCGGTTTGAAGAAGCATCAGATTTGTTTGGTACAGTACAAGTAAAACTTTATAAATATATATGCCGATACCGCGTATGACCCGACAAGATGTCGCCAAGCCAAGTTAGCACGCTCGTATTGTGTTGTTCATCGTTGCTTGCTGGTCAAACCACACTGCCTTTTGATCCTTCGTAGGAATTGCTTGCATTGTTTTGTTGGATCAGACCAGCCAGAACCTCGGCATCTCATCGTTGTCGCTCATTATCAGTTCAGTTTGTCCTAGTCGACTACTGCTCTGCTCGATGGCGTACATCAATGAGGGTAATGGTCCCAGTTTGGTGGCCAACAGTGTTGCCACCTTGGTCATCACCTGGTTTTTCTTTTTGATACGGATATATGTGCGATGGTTTATGATGAAAGTATGGAAGATCGAGGATTGGCTTTTTGTTGGCGCTCAGGTAAGCTGGTTTGAATTTGAATGCGCTTGGGATATACATTGACAGATGTAGGTCTTATTCTCGCTGCTGTCGGTCTGCGCTCTGCTCGCTGCAGTCCACGGAAATGGCCAACACTTGATAGATATTCAGTTGACTGATATCCCACTGGCCATGCAGGTATGAAGCATCATCCATCACCTTAACACTCCCAAGTTCACCTGTTAACATTATTCCGAAAAGTACTGGTTCATTTGCGAAATCTTTTATGTCCTCACAGCAATCCTATTACGACTATCATTTGGATTCTTCCTTCTACGAATATGTGTAAACAAAGCTCACGTTTGGACCATCAGAGTTACAATGGCTGTGATGAGTCTCACAACAATCGCATACTTTTTCTTTGTCATATTCCAGTGTTATCCGGTCAGGTACTTTTGGTTGCAGTTTTCGGGGCTGGTAGGTAAATGTCTTGATGCGACTTTGGTACAGAACGTTACCATTTCATATTCAGTGTTCGCTGCAGCGACCGATATGGTCTTTGGTATCTTACCCATCTTCGTGATTTGGAATCTCAAGATGAACCAGAAGGCGAAGATAGTCGTTGGGGTACTACTCACCCTTGGTATAATGTACGTCCTCCTATCTCACCCACCACTAAACTCTGAAAAGAATTTGCTAACAAGGCCTACAGTGCCGGATTATCAGTAATCGTCCGAATCGAATACATAAAACTAGTAAACCTGACCGACGACTTCCTCTTCGCAACCTCCAAAGTATCAATCTGGTCCATGATAGAACCAGCAATAAGCATCTGCTGCCTCGCCTCATCAACCTATCGGCCACTCTTCAGCTCTCTAAAAGACAAAGCAACAACAAACTACGCCTACGGCAGCACAGCCAACAAAATCAGATCTTCATATGCCAAGAAATCCCAGATTACAAGAGGTTCTATACCCGAACAACCGAATTGGAGACTCTCCAAAAGTCTAAGAGCTGGTAGTAACAAGACGGGATATTTGAGGAGTAATAATGATGGGGCGAATCACGGTGTTAGCCAGAGTCAGGGTAGCTTTGATGATATTATTGCTCTCGAGTCTATGGCTTGTGGTCCAGGGACTTCGCCAAGTAGTAGGGCTGGAAGTGATGAGAGGGAGAAACTTGAAGGTGGTGATAAGGGGATTTGGCATAGTACGACGGTGGAAATTACGAGGCAGAAGGTTGATGATGGGATTTGACATCTTTCTGGTATCACTCGCTGTTTTGTGGGTTTTATGGTTGCGAGCTTCATTCAGTGCTGGATTTAGGGCCACTGTTCCTTCAATATTATTTCTTTTTAAGTTAATCCAGTTCAATTTATACCCCGGATATTAGTGTTACGGCGATTTTTTTTTTAAGCTAGATGTATACGGGAGAAGCTGAAATCCCCTTAAATAGAAACACAATGACTAGGCAAAGAAGATATTCTCGCTTCGACCAACGAGTCATTAATTCAATGGTCTTAGTATAGCGTAAAACTTGTCTCTCTTCTTCGTAACAGCCGGGCAACTTTATTGGCAATATTATGTGAGTTAAATGGAAGTTAGGATGCATTAAGTGTAAATAGTAGTTAAGCTGAGGTACGTGAGCTACGAAGCGAGCACTCTGTTTCAATTGTCGATTCCCTAGTTACAACCGCTGTTATTCTCCATGGAAAATTTGGTTGCACTCTTATAATCAGCACGAGTCTCCGTTCCGATACAGCTCAAGGGAATCTCGTGGTCCATCCGGACTATGAAGAGAGAGGGGTAGCTTTGCTATATTGTTGGCGGAAGGTCGTGAGTTTCTTTGGTGGAGTCTGTTGTTGTCCTCATTGCTCGAGTCGTTTTCGTAGACTTGTTGACCACTATTTTCGGCACTTTTTTGGACATCATGCGATGATGTGCTAGTCTCATCTGTAGTAGTCTCTGTTGTGTTTGTGGTTGCCCACTTTGTGTATTTTCGTATCAGCGGCTTGACCAAGGCTTTGATGCTAAAACCGCGAGCTCTGAGCAATTCCCTGTGAACATCAGAGTTTGCCAATCTCGAATTCCTCGACACCAACAAGATGGCATAATCAAGTTCCGCGTTTGTCAGCTTCTTGTGGCCATTACTTTTGCCATTTTCTAGACACCGGCGTACGGCGTGGGTAAGCCCACATTGCGCTGCGAATGAGATAAAGGACGCATCTTGTCGAGCATACAGTGGAAAGTCCCCTTCCCTTCTCTTCTGAGACCAGTGATAGCCTTTTCGAGTCCTGTAGCGAGCTTCTGATTTCACATATAAATCCCACAGGTTGCTAGCAACTCTATCTAGCTCATTAAGAAGTCCCATTTCATGGCCCTGTGTCTCATTCTCTGCTTTTGAGGCATGTTTTACAAATTCATGGATGAGGGGCCAGGCTCTTCCGAACCAAACTTGAGCCAGAAAGAGACCAGGCTGCCTTTCACAGCTGTGTAGTTTCGTTGGAAGGTGTTTGAGCTCTAGGATGATTGCTCGCATCAAGCAAATATTGGGGTTGAAATTGTGACCTCTCAGGCAGTCGGCCATTCTTCTCTTGACTTCTGCACGTTCGATGAAATCTGCGACACTTTGGTGCATGAACTGTACCACCTTTGATTTTTGGAATACCGCGTTGGAGGCGTAGGTTGGTACCTCTAGGAGTCCAAGACACCGGCTCTTTAGTCTCCCCTCCATCATCCGGCACATGTTCTCTGCTTCGACATCTGTGATTTCCATGAAACCCGCCTCAAGGGCTCGGTTCTCGTCTTCCAAGTCAGCATATGATAGCTGAAGTAGGGTAAAAGGCTGTCTGGTGTTGTAGACTATGAGAAGCATCCTGGAGGCCTGTTCTAGATAAAAAGCTGGTTTGATCATTTTGAGCATGTGCCAGTATAACTCCTCAAGATCATCTGGCAGCTCCCGAAGTCGCCGTAGCAGATCTGAGCCCCGGTCGTAGTTTTGAATCCCTTCCAGCAGTGATTCTACAACAAGCCTGACCCAGAGAAAGACACCAGCTGCCTTTGTAGTGATTTCTAGAGCTAAGCGGTGTTCTAGACCGGGCTCTTCTGCTTGTAGTCGATTCATCTCTATGTTATCACTGAATTGATGCTTGACAAATATCTGAATATCATCAAAGGTAAGGTTCTGGAGCATCAGCCCTGGAAACCCGTCGAATGCTCGATCGAATACAATCAGAGGTCGGCTTGAGACACAAACCTTGACGTTTGGTGTAGCTGCAACCTGTTGCCAAATATAACAGTATTGCCACTCTTTCAGAAACCATAAATTTTGCCTCTCTTTAGTCAATGCTATATATAAAACAATAGCATTAGTCAGACAGTTGATTTCTAAGCGTTTTATATACAAGAAGACTGTTTCTCTAATACTATATATACTGTTTCGGCATTAACAAGTACTTACTCTTGTTTATGTATATATACTCTTATTTCTTACCTATATAGAATTAAGTAACTATCTCTTAACTTCTAATCTATATATTCGTTAATATATTCTACTATTAGTAATAGTTATAAGCCCTCTACTACTACTAGCGCACTAAATCAATTTATTTAAATCGTTTAATTTAAATTAATAGTAGCCTAGAAACTACTTAGTTCTATATACGTTAAATAGGCTTACTTAACTTATCTAACCCTAATAAAATTATTAAAAATAACTACTAAGTCTATACTTACTCTTAGTAACTCCTTAGACTAGTAGAATTAGTTACTAAGGGTATATAAATTAGTCTAGAGTAGTAGAAACCTAGTATAGTTATATATTAATCTATTATTACTAACTTAACTATTACTTCTAGCCCCTCTAGTTTAACTAGTATTTATTCGAACCCTAATAATAACTCTAGTAGAAATCGAATCTATAAAGTAATAATATAAAATATTTAAAATTAAATAAAATATATAAAAACGTTTTATTTAACTAATTAATAAATAACTAGATATACTAGTATTTATATAAAAATATATATATAACTTTATAACCCTCTAGTACCTCTTACTTATCTATAATTCTATAATAATATAAGAAGTATTAACTATATTAAAATTATATTTTATACTATTAGATTAAGTCTAAAGAATAGAACTAGCTAGAAAACTTTATAAACTTAAAATATTTAAGAAAAAGTAAAGTATTAAAAAATAACTTTAGTAGTAAGAAACTATATATACTAATACTAAAGATCTTAATATTATAGAAACTATTAATAATCTTATTCTATTTAACTTTATATATATAATCTAAGATATTAATTCTAGATATAAGTTAGCTCTTAAACTAAAATTAGCTTTAAAAGAAGATAAGGGTAAAGATCTCTTAATATTATATAACCTTATTAACTAATTTTAAACCTATTAGAAATCCTTACTATAAGTCTATAAAGTAACCTATAGTATATTTATTATATTCTAAGACTAATTAGATTAAACTACTAAATATAAACCTAAATTCCCTTATATATATAATAATCTTTATTAGTATAATAATTACTATTATCTAGTTAAAGAGAACTAGCTAAAAGGATAGTATATAAAGAAGAAAGTTATTAATTTAATTTAAAAAAAGCTAGATAAAAATCTAAAGATAAAATTATTAGTTAATAAAGCTATCTAGTTGTCGGTCGAACTAGGGGACGTAGTTCAATAGTATATATATACTAAATAGTAATATCTCTGTATTACTATAGTCTATTTATTGTATTGAATTGTTCGTATTCTTCTATTCTATCTACAATATATAAAGTTATACTCTACCCTGAAACAGAGTATAGACTACTATATAACTATACGGATACAACTGAAATAAACTATTATTCTAATACTAGTAACTTTTCTTTATTATAAAGTAACTATAAATACCTTTATACATTGATATAGAATATAGTAGTTACTACTTAAGTAACTGAAGTCGAAGAATCAGGTATAGTTAAGTGATTGAACTACCCTAATAATTGAAATAAGGGTATAAATACCCTATCTTCTTCTTCCAACCCCTATCTCCTAAATACATCAAAATATCAAGTTATCTTTAGTATAATCTTCCTAAAATAATATATCTTACTTCGTACTATACTCTTCCTTCAATATATCCCTTCCTTAAGTCATTATATCTCAACTCACCACTAATATAATCGCTACCTTTAGTGATGAGGATATATAGATATTCGTAGATACCTACTTGAATCATTGCTTCGGACAAGGTACAGGAGTATTGATGAGAGTTTACCCTGAGAGTAATCTACTCCTGGTTATTGATATTGAGGTACTCATTTCACGATTATCTCTATATAATCGTGGCTTTACTTATTAGTATACTAGAGATGGTATATATATATTCCTTGAGCTATACTTATCTAAGAGATATAGTACGAAGGGTATAATTATAGATTGGACTCATCCTTAAAGACTTCAAGGATATCTTGTATAGATGATTCAAAAGAATTATCAGCAAAATCCATATACCGGATATTCTACTAGTGGTAGGAGGGACCCTTATTTCAGCGTTTATATCATGTATAGACCAGAATTTACTGGTGGTATATACAGAGGATACTTATTAAATCAAGCCGGATTACGATATAAACATTATAAGTACTCCCCAAAGTTTTACTTCTACTTTTCTGATTATCTATAGTATCTACTTTCGCGAGACCTATACTCCCTGATTCATATAGTATAGATGATCCTCGCTCTTCTTCTCGAAAGGACTTCTCCGGTATACAAGGTATATACACTAGTACTAGAAGTATAAATAATRATCTAATTATCCTAACTAGTTTACCTCCTATATAATAATCGAAGAAGGGGAAAAAGCCCGTCAAGGAAGCTGATGTTTATCCGGACGGAGACTCTGACAGTAGTAGTAATATATTTAAGACTATAGTACCACAACCTCCGATAATGAGTAGAGGACTTGGAGGTGATGATTCTAGATATAGTAAGGGTAGTAGTAATCGTGAGTAATCACTAAGTATAATTTAATTGGTGATAAGGGGTTTTCGGTTATTTTTTAATATAATACTTTAGTGTATAGTATAGATTATTGAACAGGAAATACCCAATCAATCCCTTTTAGTAATTGAAATACCTCTCTAGTAAATGAGTAACTAAAAATTATATAATGAAAAATAAAATATATAATTATATATATATATAGGTACTTCGTATACCTATAGTAATACATCTACCCAAGTACTAATCTAAAATACTGAAATGAAATATAAAGTAAATATCATAGAAAATTACCTTTAAGGAGAAACAGAATATATCACTAGTTCTATACATAGTTAATAAATAAGTAGGTAACTAGAAAAACGTATAACTAAGTAAAGGAAAATCTAAGTATAAATGAGTAATTAAAAAATAAATAAAATTCAAATAGTAACTAAATAAAAGAACCTCTAACTACTTTTCTCTTTTAACCTATCCCTCGATATATACAGAGAGTTTATTTATATCAAGGAATATTTTTAATATATTGTTTAGGTTACTTTTAGTTATTATATCCACTGGATTATCATTACCATTTATCCAACAGACTTCAGTAAGCTCTCTTCGTTTATACGATTATCGTAGAGCCATGATATCAATTATAAGCCTCTTCTCTTTGGTTATTCTGAGCTTAATAAGGTACTTATATAGCGAGTATAAATCTATATATACTATAATAGGTACTAGAGGTAAAGAGAGTTATAATATAATTATATCGATTATACTACCTAAAGTAATACCTATATCAACCCCTACTACTATACCATAGATTTCCGATACAAGAATACTTCTTGTTACTCGTTTACTTTTAGTACTACTCCAGTAAATCAAGTTACCCTCGATTTTGAAATAACCTTGTTCGTACGAAGTTATAGACTCAGTTACCAGTATAATAACAAAACCAAGCTATGAGCTTAGGTCCTTGTTATTAGTAAAAGAACCGTCTATAAAGATAAATATCTTCGTATATATAAGATTAAGTGGTATATACTGAATTCCTCTCTTAATATTCTCTAATTACTAAGAGAGTCGCTTATTCAGTATATTTACTTCGTCTTTTTCTGGTTCTTGGTATTATATAGTAACTAAAAGATCAAAGCTTGCCTCTGGTTGATATATAGACGAAATATAGCTCCTTGTACTCTTTATCTTTAGTATTCCTCTATATAGTCTACTAAGTTTATATTAATAAGTTCTATCTTCTTTCCTTACCCTTTCTATTTTAGAAGAATAGTATTATTCTCCCCTTGAGAGAGTATAYAACYATTGAAGATTAGTGGTATACTATATAAAAGAAGTTCGATAGGTTTAGCTAAGAAATCGGCTTCCTTAAGTTTTATATCATTAAGTTTCTGAAAGTTAGTATCTCCAAGAATCAATGTATCGTCCGTCTATATCCCTATAACCCTAAAAGTATCTTATATTATTATAATAAGTAAATATAGATCATACGAAGATGGTTGTATAGAGAGTTTCTCTCTATAGTACTTATTGTATATTACCCACTAGTATATTCTAACTTCTAATACTCTGTACAATGGTTTTTGTATAACTATAATCGTACCCTTTGGAAATTAGTACTTAATATCCTTTAGGATCCTTATAAAAATTTATCTTATAAGCTCTATAGTTAACTATATATAAGCCTATATAATATCTCGATAGAATAGTATAATACTGTATAAAGTAAGTAAAGGTATTAAAGTAAGTATTAATCACTAGCTTACTCGTTGGATTATAGGTAACTATATAAGGATAAACTCCTTCCTAGTATCATTGTATACTTAGACAATAAGTTGTGATTTCTTGTATAGAGTTATTATACCTTTCCCTTTTACCTTATATATAAGACGAGAGTTGAAAATTCACCCTTGATATACTTATAGATTGAATTATATGAATTCAAATATATCTTTTTCAATAAGAGCCTTAATCTCTTTTTATATAGATACTTTAAATAGTTTTCTAGGTATAGTAATAATTCCTCTCTTCTGGAGTTTAATTGAAAATTCTATATTACTTTATTCTTTCTRAGTTAAGAATAATATTATAACTTCTTTACCTTCTTATAATATAGTCTTAAATAATTTAGATATATTTTATTCTAGGTTTTATATACTCTTCCGAGGTATTATAACCATAGGTACTTTCCGTCCTTGGGTCTACTCCTAGGGTTATATTATTTTCTGAGCTACCTCTAGAGTTATATCCATTACTTCCAAAGCCTGTAATTCTATCTAAATTTCTTCGATAAAGAAAGGTTTCACTATAGTTGATCTAAAATTAGTAGGTCCGTATAGTATATCTATAGTATATATCTCCCCTATAATTACTAATAGTTTATATAGTCCTTTCCATCTACTATCCTCTCTCTAAACTTTGATATTTAAGAGGAGTGGTAGGTCTAGTGTTTCCGTTATACGAGGACTATTCTATATTAATACTATATCATTGATTTATCTTTGTATATATATCTTACATACTTTCTTCATTGTATTATTAAGTACTTTTACTCTCTTTACTATCGATAGCGAAGGTATATCGTCTTCGTATATCCTTGGGTAAGTACTAAATATAAGAAGGGTTGGGACAAGCCTATTTAGTCTTGTAGAGTTATTGATAGCTTTTACTACTATCTGAAGGATAAATTCTTTTTCAAGAAGTTTATCTTCTAACTCCTTTTATAGTATTTCGTATATACATCTTAACGGAGTATAGTATCTCTCAACTTTACTAATACTGTTATAAGCTTCAACTGGAATTTCTTTTACCTCTATAGCTATAGTTCAAGTATTCTACTTAAATTCTACTGAAGAGAAGTTCTTTCCTATATCGTGGATAAAGTAGTCTGGTAGACCAAGGTATATATCTATCCAGTATATACGGAGTATATTCTATGTTGTTTTCGTTATAATATCTTTCAGAAACCTCGCTGTACCGAATATAGTAGTTTCATCTATAATATATAGAACTAGTTTACTATCCAAGTATATAATATCAACTAGTATAGAGTAATTAAAATCAATCTCATCTTTTATTAAGAACTTGAATCTCCCTAGTGATTTCGAATATAATTGATAATATTCATAGAATTTCGTTATTTTCTATATTATCTCTATATCTACCTTATATTCTACCCTATCTAGGACTGATTTCAATCTTTGGGCTGAAGGGTGTCTAAATCGGCGATGTAGTATACGGATCTCTGCTTCTATCAGATGGTAGTATACTAGGGCTGTCTCGTTGTCTTACAATAGTATAAATGGGTATCCCCATTTCCTAATAATCGGTATTCTCTTACTATTTTAGACAATATAGTTCTGTATATTATTAAAATATATATTTATTTAATCTATGTCTTGGATATATAGTAAAAACGGAGTTAATGTATCTATGATATAAGTAGTAACTAGGCTAATTAGGGTCTGTATAGTAATTATTCCTATTGATGTTATTGATCCCTTTCTAAACTTGATGATATTATTATTTACTTTTGTATAGTTAAGTTGAATAGTTGGATCAAGCTTTTATAGTATAATAAACTATTATTCCCTAATTATCGAAACTCCTGATACTCCTATATCTAGTATTATTCTTTAGAAGATACTTAATAACTATCTATGATTATATACAAAGGTATCTATATTGTATAGAATATACTTCTATCTTAAATCCTCTCTTATTATAATATAAGTAGTAGACTAGTCCTCTAATTTAGTGACTATTTATGTTCTATCTACTTCACTAAGTTCCGTTGTGAAGACTTGATATAGTACGTTAGTAATTGAGGTTGTCATGTATATATTAGAGACTAAGGGTTGGTCCTTGTCCTTGTCTTCTTTATCTTTGTACGAAGTATATAGTATTCCTTTGTAGTTACAGAGAAATTGTTGGAGCTCCTCTATATCTATGATTCTATACTCTATAACTAGTTGTTCCTTGAACTTTCTATATACCTTTGTATATTCTTCTTTAGTATACTTTATAGACCAATATCCTGGTCTTTTGTATACGTAGTATTTCTTATCTGATTCTCTTTGGAAATTCCGGTTCCTTTAGTAATTCCCTGGTAAATTTCCTCCTTTACTACTATTTCCATAAAAGTCTTGGTTTATATGGGGTAGATATCTTGATTATTGGCCTCTGTAGGTTCTATCTATCTAGTTTTGTTCTGCCTTATAGTCCTCTTCTCTACCTTGATAAAAAGAAGATTATTTAGTTTGTACTTTAGTACTAACTATAGTATATAGTTTAGTATATAGTCCTTCGAAAGTCATTGATGGTTTAAATAGTATATAGCTATACTCCTCAATATCCTAGTAAGAATTAAGTACTTAGTCTCAAAGGCTGTATTTATTTTAGTACTTGTTTGGTAATCCTTGTTATACTATATAAAGTTTATTAAAGAGTATTTCAAGGTATTCAAGTCTTGACTAGTCAGGGTATTTCTAGATGATAGTTCTAAGCTTTGTGTCTCTCTATTCTATAAGATACAACTACCTTTTCTCCTCTGTCTCGAAGTATATCTTCGTTATACGGATTATTTCAGTAAAGCTATATCTTTGTCCGGAGATCTTATTATAGTAGAATTCAGAAGCTTTATTCTTAAGTATTATAGAAAATATAAGGTAGTATCTATCTTCGTCTAATCCAATTTTTATACAATAATCATAGAAGACCTATAATTTAATATCAAGAATATTATATATATTTCCTCCGTACTTCTGATCATTGTTACTATAGATCTTTATTAGATCTATAAGTAACTTTGTTGTCCTTTGTTGAAATTGTATATTATCGGGATTTTGAGTTTATTCTGGAGTTGGGTTACTAAATTGAAGATTTTATGGTTGTATCCTTGTTTCTAGAGGTAGTGGAGTTATAAATGAATATTGTAGAGTTATGAATTAATGATATAGTTCGTACAAAGTTCTTTCTTATATCTATCGCTCAATTATTGGGTTTGGACTGTTGTACTAAGTAGTTGTAGGTATGAGTTGAGATTAAGTTTATATCTCGGGATCGAGATATAAAACTTCTCTATTATCCCTCTCCCTTGTATAGAGCTTGTACTCTTGTTGGTTTTCCTCTATCTCGACTATTTACTGTACTCTATCTCTTTGGTCCTGTACTTATGTATATATCCTCCTCTCATCCTTGAGTAATTATCGAAACCTTGATATAAACTCTTCGTTATATACCTAAACAATTGTTTCTACTTCCTCCCTTGTCCACTTATATTATTCCTCCTCTTATAATATCTCCAGTAATATCGTAATGTATATTGTAGACCCTATCCTCTTTTTAATCCAAACTCTATATTTTAGTAGAAATGTACGGAGATGAATAATTACCTCTCGAGATACCTTCTGGAATAATTTAATTAACTATTTATAAAAAGTATCCTGAAAATCCTCCTATAATATATTATCCTTGATATTATTCCTCTCCTAAACTATAATTATATAAAGAATATATATATTCGTATAAAGTATAGTACTAGCCTCGTCCTTGTCCTCTGTATCTACCCTAAACTTTCCTCCCTAGAGATCAGAGTTAATCTCGTATATAGTAATAGGTAGTATAATCATCTTATCTATATAGAAGTCGTCTTCGAAGAGTAGCGTAAGTTCCTAATCAAAGTCTTCCCCTGGTTTTGATATCTTCCAAAGTATCTCTAAGTAGTAGTATAAGTTCCTACTTATGATTTTAATATCTATTAGTATAAAACATATAAGCTGGTTTTCTTAAAGAGTAGTATAAGTTCCTAATTAAGATCCTTCTCTTGTATATATATCTCTTCTAATAAGGCTACCTTTCTGATCTATAGTTTTCTATAAATTCATACATAGAACGTTGTAGTTATGGTTAACCATTGATTAGTGTCGGTCGAACTAGGGGACGTAGTTCAATAGTATATATATACTAAATAGTAATATCTCTGTATTACTATAGTCTATTTATTATATTGAATTATTTATATTCTTCTATTCTATCTACAACGTACAAAGTTGTACTCTACCCTGAAACAGAGTATAGACCACTATATAACCGTATGGATATAGCTGAAATAAACTATTATTCCAACACTAGTATAAGAAGGAATCTCTTACTAAAAATAAGTCTATTCCTACTAAAGCCTAGTCTAATAGCTAATTAGAAACAATATTAATATTAATAATAGACGCTCTCTTAAAACTAAGAACCTTTATACTAGTCTTTAGTATATTCTTAGTAAATACCTAAGATCTAAAATATAAACTAGTCTACTCTACTATTCTTAATTCTAGATTAGATTCCTATATATATAATAATCCCTTATAGTTTAAAATAATCTAGTTTATATATCTAGATAAGACTATTATAACTAGAAAAGAAATCTACTAAATTAAAGCTTATAGAATAATAACTTTAGTTATTAACTCTCTCTAAGGTAAGGCTATTATAGAACTCTAAGATACCTTATATATTTCTAGATTTATAACTAATATTATATTACTTTAGTTACTAAAACGTAAGGGAGTTTATTAGAATATTAAATATAATTACTTATATATAAAAAGTAAAACTCTATATAATATTAGTATATTAAGTAACTTCTAGTATATTAAATAAAATATAAAAATATTATCTAAAGGTATATTTATAGTAAAACGTAGTATAAAGGTATTCTCTAAAGCTATAGTTAAGCTCTAGTATAGTTAACTTAGATATTCTAGTTTATAAACTATAAATATACTATAAAATATAATTATTAATATTAATATTAATAAATTAGAACTATATTCTTAAACTATTAAGTATTCTATATATAGGTAAGCTAAAGCTTATAAACTAGTTTCTTATTTATTATATATAAAAGAAGATTCTATAGAACCCTAGTTTTAAGCTATAATTAATCTTATTAATCTATTATATACCTATAGCTATAATAGTAATAAGTAGATTCTCTATCTTTAGTATTCTAAAACTAAATTTAACCTTATATACCTTATATTATATAAAAATAAATTAGCTTAAGCTTTAATAAATATTATTTATCTTATTAAAAATTAATAAAGAAAGTATATAAAATTTATTTAATATAATAGTAAATTATTATATAGTCTAGAGGTTAAAGAATTCTATAAAGAAAGAGATATTACCTATAAGCTAAGTATACTAAATACTTAAGTATAAAATAAAGGTTTAGAGAAAGTAAGATATATACTTACTATAAAAGTCTATTATATAAGAATCTAAGTAAATTTACCTTATAATCTATAGCTAGAAACTTATTATATAACTAGATACCTAGTAAATTAAACCCTAATAGAAGCCCTAGGATAGTAGATACTATATAAAGCTCTAAAAGGTATAAAACCATCCCTAGCTTATATTTAAACCTTTAACTACTATATATATATTCTAGAGAAAGATAAATACTATCTTCTAAGATTATATAAATTATTACCTTATATATATATTAACTATCTTATAGAGTTTACAAGTACTATTATATTTTATATATAAGTACCTAGTTTAAATAAGATAATTTAAAGTTATAATGTCTTCTTTAATAAGGAATTATTCTATTCCCTTAAAGACCTTAATATTAGTTATATAAATAAAGTTATAATTAAGATAATAAGTCTATTAGAAAACGTTATAATAGAAGAAGAGTAGAAAGATAATAATATTCTTAACTCTATAACTATTATACTACCTTATATATCTTAAAATAAGACTAGTTCTAATTAATTAGAGTCTAAGAAATTAACTACTAGAATAGAATAATAAGTTACTAAACTCTAACTACTAATACTAGAAATAATACTAGAACTAGAACTAATACTACTATTTATAAATAATAGTAATATAAATTAATCTAAAATTAAATTATAGATCCTAAAAAATACCTTATAAAAATACTAAAGAGATACTAATACTAGAAGTATAAATAGAGTACTAATAGTAACTAGAGTAATAACTTAAATTAACCTATTAAATATCTTATTAAAGAGTTAATATTCTACTTATATTATAATTTTAAATATATTATAAAATAATTTAAACTTCTACTAGGTCTTTATAGTATCCCTAAACTAAGTTAAATCTCTACTAAAAATCTACTATAATTAGTTACTACTTAAACTAAAAATATAAGCCTAAATACTTAAGTATAAGCTAGTAGCTAGCTTTATCTAAGTAGCTTTAAAAGAGATTCTTATACTAGTAATAAAAGGTATATTTAAGAAAGTAGATAAGTAAGAATTAGAATAATAAATTTAGCTTCTACTATTAATATAAGTTTTTAAGTATAAATTTAATACTAAGGGATATCTAGTTAAATTAAAAGTATAACTTTATACTTATAAAGATCTTTAAGAGCTACTAAATAATATATATATAACTATACTAGCTATATAGATATTCTAAATAATAATAACTATTATAACTACCTTTAATTTAGAAACTAGATAATATAATATAATAAATACTTATATAAATAGTAATCTAAATATACTAATTATAGTTAAGTATCTAGAAGAACTAGAACTTCTAAGAAGTATATACTAAAAGCTAGATTCTATACTTAATATACTAAAATTTACTAATCTAAACTTATAAAATTTAGTACTTTTACTTTTAAAAGTCTTATATAGATTAAAGTAATCTCTATTACTATAATAATAAATACTAACTATAGTATTTAAATCTTTTAAATTATCTATAGTTTTTAGTATTAACTACTTATTTATTAATAAATAGTTTACTTTAATAGTTTTTATAAATAATATTATTATTATATTTTCTTACTATTATTAATAATAATATATCTACTTTAAAGTCTAACTTCTTTAGTTATTTAAAATCTATATACTTAAAGAAGTTAATTATTTTCTTAGAATTAGAGTTATTTAAAATAGATTAGAATAAAAGCTCTAGCTAATTTAAGATAATTTTATTAAAAAAATAATAAAGAAATTTAATATTAATTCTATTAGATTTCCTAATACTCTACTACTAGCTATTAAATAAGTATCTAATAAAGAGATTATAACTACCTCTTAAATCTATATATTCTAATAATAAGTTAGTTATATTATATATAATACTATTATTACCTAGCTAGATATAGTATATATAGTATTTAAACTAGTTAAATTTAATTAGAATCTATTTAAAGTCTATTTATTTATAGTAGACTATTATATTAAATACCTACTTAGAATAAAATATTATATAATTTAATATAGTAGATAAACTATTAATCTATAAAAGCTATTCTAGACCTATAGTAATATAGTATTTATAAATAATAAGGTTATATAATATAGTTTATTTAGATCTATCTATATATTATATAATAGACCTACTTATTAGATAATAATAAAATAATAAACTATTACTACCTCTAGTACTAAAGCTAAATTACTAGTAGTATTATCTACTACTAAGCTTCTATTATAAGTAATTTAATTCTTTAAAGCTATTAATTTTAATCTTATTATTAAGCCTATAATCTATATTAATAATATCTAAACTATAGACTTACTTTATAAAGATACCTTATAGCTTTAAACTAAGTTAAAGTATATAGACATCTACTAGTACTAGCTATAGTAAGAGGTTTAATAAGATAAAATCTATATTAAATAGGTATCTAGTACTAATATAGTAGTAAATAGATTAACTAAGGAATTATTATATTAAAAGTATAAAACGTTTATTTAGTAACTCAGCCTAGTCGATATATCTAGCTAGATTAAGCCTAGTTAATAGGTGTCTAAATTACTATTTAAAGGGTCTTCTTCTTCTTCTAATCCTTCTCTTTCTCTTCTTTTATTCTATAGCAAGGCCTGCTATAGTTGCGGCCTACCCTAGGGGCGGTACACCCGACTCTTAAGCTAAACAGCCGCTGCTGCTGTTAAAACGCACTAAGTTTAGATATACGATTTCTATACTAACCTACGCCTTAAATCTAATACTAATAGCCTATAAAAAGATTTAGATTTAACCTTTTATTTAGTTTAAATCTAGGGGGGTATGTTACTAAATATAATAGTATTACTACTCTTTTAGAAACTATAAATTTTACCTCTCTTTAGTTAATGCTATATATAAAACAATAGCATTAGTTAGACAGTTGATTTCTAAGCGTTTTATATACAAGAAGACTGTTTCTCTAATGCTATGCACACTGTTTTAGCATTAACAAGTACTTACTCTTGTTTATGTATATATACTCTTATTTTCCTACCTATATAGAATTAAGCAACTATCTCTTAACTTCCGATCTATATATTCGTTAATATATTCTGCTATTAGCAACACAACCTGTTTTAAAATGGCCGAGATAGCGTTGTAATCGCCACTGTATTCGTCCAGACCATCGATGAAGAAACAGAGCTTCATGGGTATGATCTCTTGATGAACTATTGTATTGAATGCGCGCCTTAGTCGTGTATTCGTCCATATATCCGTCAGTGCGCTTGATTTTATGCGTGTCAGGTCGGAGAAGATACTGGGAATCAACTCTCGATGATCAGCTAGACATTGATGCAACAACGACCTCAGAAGACCGTTTTGTGACTTTTGCAAATCTCCACCGCTGTTCCAAATGAAAAAGCCAGCAACAATCAATGGCTTGCTCCTGGACCATCTTCGCAAGAGATTCATCGAATGCGCATTGCAGAACAAGTACTTCATGAGTGTGGACTTCCCTGATCCCGCCTTTCCAGTGATCCAGTAAAGATTTTCGCCGTTTTCTAACCATTCGGCAAAGTCATCCCAAGGCATGTCTTCGCTGCGTGGATGTCGGTATATCCACTCAAATGTGGCTCGCTCAGCTTGGGCAATTTCTTCTTCGCGGTCCACCATGAGAGGGAACCTCAGGCTGTCAAGAATTTCAGTCTCAATAGCGAGGAACTCTTTAGCAAACCTAGATGCTGCAGCGGCTGTGACTGATGGCTCGACCAAAGACGAGACTTCGAAAGCTCCTAGTCCTCGGATTTGAATGGCTCGCTCAATCGCTTCTGTGATTTTTTCACGTGTCTTTTTATGCTCTGCAGACACATGGCTAAGAGTTTGCGTGTGTATGTCTTGAACGACTGACATGGGTACATAGTCTCCTGTTGGCTTTGTACCGGCCTTCTCTAGGAGCTCTTTAATCGCTTCCATAGTCACCGTAGAACCACGAAACTGGTCAGCCTGGCGACTGCGGAGTAGGCTGACGTCCTCCCTAAGAAAGAATAGTCAACCAAACGAAGTGAGGATGTCTGGGGGTATTTCTTTACCTTAAAGATATCAAAACATGCCATTCTAGCTGCTCCTTGTACAGACCTAGTTGGCGATGTAACTCTAGTAGCTCTGACTCCTGAGCGAAGGAAGAAAGAGCAGCCTTGAGGCTCTTCCACGCTTTGTTTTTACCGCCAGCCTTCAACTTTTGTAGTCGAGTGAGGAGTTCATTCGCCACCGTGCTACAGGATTTTGCGATAGCCGCCATCGAGTTGTCGGATGGGTTGCTACTAACTGGCGATTGAGTCAATACAACATTGTGACCAATCAAGCTCATTTCGACGGAGTTTACGACTCTTGAATTGAGATCCACTTTGGAAGATACAGTGCTCTCCCCCTTCTCATTAGGTACGATACGAGCACTCAGAAGTATAAAGTCCTTGGTAACTGCCTCCAAATGACGATTGTTTTTAGATGCGCCATCTACAGCCTTGTAAACCTCGAGTGTTTTCGAAATGAACTTCTGACTGAAGTCGACAAATTGCAGGACATTTCCCGCCACGCCTACAGCAGTGATTGCCTCCATGATATTACGAGGGTCGTTGTAGTGTTCGGATCTAGGCGTTGAGTTCTTGATGAGCTGAAGGTTCATGTACAGAATTATGTACGGAAATTCGTTGGCGATGCGCTGGCGACCACGGGCTCTGCGTGGGGTACTTCAGCTGACAAGCCACTAAGCCACGAACCACAAGCCACCAAGGCATTTTGCAAGGTTGACAGGCATACGGAGTACTCATTATATACTATTGATGCTATGAAAAGCATAGTAAGTAGCGGCTTAGCATAGGTTTAATCAAGTCGAAGGAGATTAGATATTATCTGACTTGCCACTACTACAGAAGAGCTTGTTTTTTTTATTAGAGTTAGACTTAAATAGCTATACTTTTAGAACAATAATATAAGCTTAGCTACTATTTTGTTCTTATTTTTTTTTGTTCTAGGATAATAGCCTTGCTGTTGCTACCTTTGTTTACTATTATAACACAAGTTGTACCTGCTGTTTAAGTCTAAGAGCTTCAACTACTCTTTAGCTATAATAACTAAAATAAGAGCTATTATAGTTTCTTTTAGCCCTGTCCTAATACAGAGTGTAGGCTCTTATTATACTAGACTTATATGGAAATAGAGAGCGACCATAGTTTTATAAACAAAGATAGCTTTAGCTTTCCTTTTTCACTGTTGCAAATGTTTAAAGGTTTCTACTCCTCAATAATGCAGGCAACACTTCTCTCAATTTAGTCTGAGAGGCTAGACCGCATGGGCATCCGTAACCTTCACCCACATATTTTCCTCAACGAATACACTAAAACTCCGCGAGTCCCATGGCTTGATTGGATTCACTAGTTGGAAGTCGAATGCCCGTAAGAGCTACGCACAGCATGTCAGATAAGCATGAACAGTGGGATCAAAACTGGACAGCACTCACCTCGAAAAAGACTTTGTTGAGTTCCATAAGTGCGACTGGTTTGCCAGCACACATCCATCGACCATATCCAAATACTAACTCGATGTCACGTTCCATTCCGACACGTTTGGCTTCATCGGCTTCGATGAAACGCTCTGGTCTGAATAAATCGGCGTCCTCGCCAAAGACCGTCTTTGAGCGCAATAGTGCTGATGTGTTCATGCCGATCGCTGTACCACCTGGAATGACTTTGCCATGGATCACGTCTCCCTCGGTTGGAACTGTTTTTGGATACAGACCTGGAGCTAGCGCACGCATACGGAGACCTTCATAAATGATAGCCTAAAGGAGGGAAACGAAGATGAATGTTAGTATTACTCTGGTAAGAGCTATGAAAAGGACGTCCGTAAGAGGGCTACTCGCCTGTAGATATGGTATCTTCTTGGCTTCTTCGACGGTGATTGGATTGGATACGCCTTTGCGCACCGCATTCGCAATCTCAGCCTTGAACTTTTGGTAAACATGTGGGACACTCATGATATATAGCATAGTTATCCGCATTACGGATGCCGTCGTATCTGAGCCAGCAATAACCATGAAGAGACCTTCAGTCTCACACTGCCCTTGGCTAAGTCCGTGACGCATAAATGATTCCTGATGATTTTATTTAAATTGGCCGGCAGTGAGGTAATTGAGTTTGAAATAGACTTACGAGCATATCACTTTCGCTGTTGCCTTTTTTCGCGAACCGCTTGCCGACAATCTCGTTTGCTACTCTACATGTAAGAGTTCGTGCCATTACAAATGGCCCACCCCACGAAAACACACCAAAAATAGCGAAATTACACCTTTTTAAATTATTTCTTATAAAATTAAAAATCTAATAGATAATTACTTAAAAATATATATACTATAAGGAATTAAAATTTTCTTTAAAATTAAGTATTTAATGTATACTTAAATACAGTACATTTTAATTTTTTTTAATTTTGTACAATTTTGTATATAAATTAAGCGATTTTAAGTAAAATTTTCTTTTATACTTAAAGAACATCTTGTAACTTTTTTATTAGGTAAATAAATTAAATTCTAAAGAGTATAAATTAAAAATAAAGTAATTCTTATATATAATCCTTAATTTAATATCTTTATTTCTATTTATTATTGATTTATAAATAATTTAAAAAGGTGTAATTTCGCCATTTTTGGTGTGTTTTCGTGGGGTGGGCCATTTGTAATGGCACGAACTCTTACGAGGAGGTGATTAGCTGAAAGCTGCTTCTCACGCGAGTATTTAGGACATCAACTTACCCCATCAACTTTCCCATCCCTGCTGTATCTGTTACCCTCGGCCCAAAGAACTTCAAAAAAGAAGGAGAGTACAAAATAGCTCGAACCCAGGGAACGTCCACAGTGATGGCCAACTTCGGCCAGTGATCTCGGATGCCAGAAAGCCAGTCATACAAGTCACAATCCGCATTCAAATAACCGAACTCTTTACCAAATCCCGCCCGTGTGATAACGTCTAAGGTAAAAAATGACGACAGCTGGGCGAAGTCTAGAAGACGCAGTTCGTGGGTTCCTGATTCAGAGACGTACTTGCGGCGGATGAGAGCTAGCAAATCTTTGACCTGAGCATCGACTCCTGGCTCCAGAGCGGAAGCTTCACGGCCGCTGTATGCTCCCGCTGTTTTTGTTTTCACTGTATCGTGGGCAACAGGGTCCAAAGTGGTGAACATGGTGTGAAAGTAAGGGTTGAATCGGGCACCAAGATACCATTGATCCTTTCCGTAGGAGCTTCGAGCTGCTGACATTTTACGGATTACCTCGGGGTCGTCTGTCGTGAGCTCGTTGGGGCCAACGCGAACTAGGGGACCATATTCATTACATAGATCACGGTATATTTAATATTGTCTTCCACTGGAAGCAACACGAGCGAGCCATAGATACGAAAAGGACGCTAGAAAGGGACCTGGGATGTGTCGCAAACGGTACCAGGACTTCAAAGATGAGATCGCAAACCAGACTACAGCGGCGCTGGCGAAGAGGAGAGATATTTGAGTAAGATTGAAGTCTTGAGCAGCAAACATGGCAAGAGACGTGATTGAGAGTTGAATAACGGTAAGTCGATTGAGGACAGACCACTCTTCTTGAATACTCGTACAATCTACTCGCGGGGTATCTAGCTTACGCTATGCGCAACCTTCTTACAGGTTCTTGTCATTCACGCGCGACAGACCTCGCTACTATGCGACTCCCTCAATGCCGATTGAGCTAGTGACCTCATCTTTGCATGAATTGCCCGACGAGAATCCTGCCAAGGAGAATCTAGAGAATGCAGTCAGCATCAGGGGAGACATGTCGAGAACTTAAAATGATAGGAAAAGGGGCTATAATATAAAAGTCCGGGCGCATGGACCTTCAAAATATGCTCCAAAGACAACAGCGGCGGTAGCTTTAATTTGTGTTCTCAAAATCTCATTAGAGGTGGGTTGCGTTCTAAAGGGCATTCGGGCACTCTGAACCTATCGTAGAGACAATTAGAAACTCCAGAGACTCATAGTCAGATGGAGGTATCATACTGAGGTTGTTACAGAAAGATGAATTTTGTGGTTGATAAGAGGAAAGGAAGTCATGATGAAGCAAGATTTCCGTCCATCTGTGGCAATAGAAGCGACGGGACTACACGGTCTTTGATTGCGTGCATATGGGGCACCCCAAAGTAATCCTTGAAATCTTGCTAATTTTAGCAGTTGACAGCGGTTGTAGCCGAGGAATCGAAACAGCTGTTAAGTTATAGTATACTGTGCTAGTCAATTAATATAGACAGACTATATATAGAGAATTAAATGTTAGCTTTTATCCTGAGACACTTAGGCTAATAGATCATCTACAATTTATATCTATTCTGCCTCTTGTATCTAGCTATTTTAATAGACTTGCACACTTAAGGCTAAGGAACACAAACATGCAATAAGAACCTGTACAGACTTGCAAATATCCAAGAACATAGAGCTGAATCCTGAAATTAGAAGGAAGGAAAAGCCAAAAACCAAGAGAAAAACTGCAGATAAGCATCCTACCAGACCTTGAATACCGTTTATTCGATCAAAATACATAGCCTTGCCTATAACTGGGTTACAAGAACATATTTGATTTAGGTAGCCTTGAAAGCCACTATAGTTTCACACATAACATTTAGACCAATAGCATTTTTCAAGGCCTGCCCTTCTTTCTTGCTACCCTGTATCACTTGACTGTTCCACATCGTTCCTCAAAGGATTACGGCGACTCAGTCCTTGTATATATAACTCTGCCTGACTTCTAGAGTGTTAAGATGGCTATTAGTGCCTCTACACCGCTTCTTCTAGTGACCCTAGCAAAAAATGCCTCTTTCTCCTCGTCCGACATCATGTCGCATTCAGCACCCGATGGTCTCGCGAGTCCTGTATACATAGACTTTTTTTGTAGAATGTCAAGGGCTTCAGCCCATGTCCCACTTAGTAGGTGGATACCGCCCATTCTTAGGAACCTAATAGGCTCGTTTAGTCGATCAATGAATTGTTCTAGCTCCGCTAGATGGAGAGGAACTGAGGTCCAGTAAAGGAAACATAACTTTTGCCACGGCCGTAGAGTAACGATAGGACCTAAGCTAAACACTGGTGGGTTCTGGCCATGGTTATCATCCCAGAGAAAGCCGAAGTCGAGAGCCATTTTCCGGATACTGTCTGTGTCAAGGAGTGCGGTTAAGAATCTGCCTAGATCCTTCACTTCGCCTGGCTCTCGAGGAGGCCAGTAACTTGGATTTTTGATTCGTTTGGGAATAAATTTGAAGATCTTTAGCCTTTGCACTGCGGCCTTGAGATCGCGACGGTCCTCCTCGCTTGGCACCAAAGCAGCGTAATCTTCTGGGGGTGATACCTCAATACTGATATCAGTAAGCAAGGTCCCGGCTTTGTAAATTGCCTGTGGTAATTTGAAAAGCATTTCCGCTGGTGCCTGTCCCAACCCGTGTATTCTCGCTTCCTCCCAGCGAATCGGAAGCAGCATTATTTGGACCAGAGCTTCATTGTCGTTTGCCTGGTCAAAGTAGCTTTTTCTTGGCTTGCCCCAAAACATATCATGATCATGGAATTCTAATCTTTTTGCAGAGGGCATTCTAGCAATTGCGGCAGCAACGGCCTGGATAAAAGCCCCCCCTTGCAGTTGTCTCTCCTGATCCATGAAGCGTTGTCGATACTCCTCATGAGCTCTTTGCAGCAGCATTCGATGGTTGAAATCATCCTCGCAGGCAGGCGTGCCTTCAACGAAACCGTCCCATGACTTCAGGATTGCCTCCAGAACCTGCTCCTCAGGAATCTTGAATATACTGACATCGACAGATGCGCTCTCCTCCGTCCGGTCAGTTGTCTCGCGCAACTTACTGGAATTGTATTCTACAAATTTACGAATATCGTTGGCCAAGACGGAGTCATAAAATTGCAAGAAGACTCGAACAGTGCACACACCCTTGCTAATGGTCGAGTGGCGAGATATCTCCTCAAGACGCAAAAGAGAGGATGGATCGTGCATTTCAACACGGATGAAGTTGATGAGGAGGTGGGAGCTGGCGCTACAAAATCGCCGACACGTTATCCGGAGGTTCTTGACGTCGCGGGAGCCTCTGCTCCATTCTCTGAAGTAAATATCAATGGGCTTCCAGCCTCTCATATAACCAAATATGTGGACAAGTATCTCATCAGGCATATCAAGGATAGTCAATGGCCTGACTTTTGGTCGAGAATATATGTTGATAGTCTTCCACAGTGAGCTTTGGAGGTCTTCCAGGTTCCTCTTCAACGAAGTTAACGCTTCATATTGCTCTTCTAAGTGATCGGTGTCTGGTATGTTTCGTCCTTCAATTTCAATTTCAAATTCTCTCAAAAGTCGCTGGTCCGTGTTCGTCTTAATCTGGTCATCCAAAAGTTTTTCCTTTGAGTCTAACGCTTTCAGTTGCTGGTAGAGGTCAGCAAGGTTAGAACTCGCGACATCCGTCGCTGCGCTCGACGCCATCCTGCGACGTCAGCACCAATGATGTTGAGGCTACAGTCTTGCTCCAAAATCGACACTGGCTAACAATGAGAAAAGAGTGAAGTGAACTGCAGAAATGGGTTCGTGGGGACGGACAACGACATTGAGTTGTGCTGGAATTGGTTTCGAAGTCAAAGTAAGAAACACGCTATTTTCTTATCTCAGTAATCAGACACTTTGTAGTAAATATTATTACCCGAATTATACTTACTAAGTAAAAAGAGTTACATGTAGGGCAATTATCTACGAAGCGTCTAAGCCACGATAGTGATCGTATTAGTAGTAACTATCGATTTTAGAACAGTATTACTACTTTCTTTCTTTCTTTTCTATACAACAATAACACTTAATTATCTCCTTAGTAGTAAAGTTTAATTAATTAGGTTCTTCTCTATCTAAATATATAAATTATAATAGTACTAATAGATTTTATAGGTAAAAGATACCGTATAGAAGGTAAAAATCGTAAAGTGTAAGATTATTAATTTTATAACCTATATTAACCCCCCCCCCCTCTTAACTATCAATAACAACGATATATACTAACTTCCTCCATCTACTCTAAGCCTCCTATAGCCTTGGAGACCCTCGGACAATAGTTTTTTATAGCCTTAGGAGGCTCTAGTTCGTGGCCCTAGGTGGCTTGGTTCGTGGCCCTAGGTGGCTTGGTTCGTGGCCTTGGGAGGCTCCAGTTCGTGGCTCTAGGTGGCCTTGATTCGGGCTGTGTAGAGGCTCTATTTTAGGGTTATATTATTAGCCTAGTAATTATAATATGAAAATTGTATAGTAGATTAATTATATAGAGTAGAATAAAGGATTTCGATTAAGCCTATAATTAGGAAATTTAAAGGTAGTTAGAGGTTAAAAGTATATTATTAAAGTAAGGGTAGCTATTACTAGTATTACCTATAAATTACGATAAAATCGCACTATCGCGGCTTTAACACCCTAGGGCAAAAAGCTATCCACTCGCCCTATGATTAGTCTAGAACTTATAAAATCTCGCTTCTATATTTACCCTCGTTTTTCGACTTTTTAGCCCGGGCGTCTCAAATCTGAGAAATCCCCTTTCTAGCTCTGCCTTGGAGATATTGAATCTATCACTTCTCACTTCTCTGCCGGCAGCTTAGCCCCCTTGTACTACTTTATAGCCACTGCATCCCTTATTAATTGTGAGACTATTGGCTGCCTTGCTTTCAGGCGTCATTATGGTGTTATCCTCGGCCCCAAGGAATAGGCTGACACAATGTCTGCATTTCATTTATAAACACAACGAAGTCTCTGCTTCTCATTCAACTAGATACCCGCCAGCTGAGTAGAGTCCATTTTCGCTTGAATTCTGAGGAAAGAGCAGCACAGATTCCGGTCCAATGCCAATTATAGCCTCATTGGCGGCATCAATTAAGACTAAGCCCCTAACAGTTAGGGCAGAAAGTCTAGAGCCAAGAGCCACCTAAACAGGGTCGTCCCAATACCAGCGATCAACCATGGTGTCTCAGTTATGATCAAGCCAGGACTTGTGGCAGAAGGGCCTGAACTTACTAAGTCCACAACTCCAAGCTAGTCTAGACCTGGGGAAGACCAGCAAACGTGATGTCCTAGCGGCAGCCCTGAAAGCGGCCGAGGAGAAGAGGCAAATCTGTCTTTTGAAACGGTGGAAATTCAAAAACTCAAAAGGCGAAGAGGTCATTGTCCGCGATGTCTTGGAGAAGATCTCCAGGTGGATCAATAAGTTTAAAGAAGTGGGTGATACCATCATTCAATATGACCCTGCCCATGCCGCGCTACCACGGGCCGGTGTACGTTTCCTGCTCCAGACAAGTGTAACCGGCATACAATTATTTTGATCAATGGTCTCGGATCTGGAGGTTCTGACTTGTCTTCTTACTCACTATCGAGCGTTCAAGCATCTCCATCTGAACCAACCGTCTACGGTGAAAGCGGAGCTGAAAGAAGCTTTGACTTGCCTGTATGCTCAAGTATAAATCTTTTTTTCAGCTAAGGCAGTGCAGTACTTTCAAGAATCAACCGCCAATAAGTACAACGTGTATTCCAGTACTACAGCCTGCTGACTTCCACAGCCCGTCTTGGGAAGAGTGTCTTCCGAACGGCCAACGACCAGCTACTAGAGAATGTTCTAGCCCAAGAAACAGAGATTCTGAAACTTGCTGATTTAGTTGACACCGAAAGACTCCTCAATCTGGAAACTGCGATGATACGCTTGGCAGACCAAACACTTGTATCTGAAAAGGCATTGCAGGAATCCCAGTATCTCGAAGTATTCCGTTGGACATCTTCGACCCCGTTCTCCCGACACCATGATTACCATTCCGAAAAAAGGGTTCCAGGGACTGGAACGTGGTTTCTGAACCATGCAAAGTACAAGGAATGGATGTGGTCAAGTTCATCCTCTATTCTGCTTCTCAGCGGAGTTCCTAGATCTGGTAAAACAAAATTGTGTTCTGCCGTGGTGGACAAGTTTCTAACCGAGACTTCTACCGGCGGTTCGAAAGCCCCTTTGGCGTACTTTTATTGCTCAGACTCCCAGTCTGAGCCTGAAAGATCTTCCCCAGACGGGATATTGCGAAGTATTGTTAGGCAGCTGGCGATTACAGCTGCACCCAACCCAAGAGTTTGCGACATTCTCCTTGATGGCTTGGAACGGAGACAAGCCTTAGCCAGAACAGACGGGTTTGAATTAGACAGACTGAGGACACACAAATGCGTACAGCTTATCTCGAGGATGGTAGGGACAAACCCAGCAAATATAGTTGTCGACGCAATTGATGAAGATCACATCAGAAATCCTTGAAGCAATGGGGAGCAGACAGCTTGTTTAAACCTTGCTAGAGTATGATCCCACCCTCATACAAAATGATACTGTCGTCGTCACAGTTCTAGAATTTTATTCCTACTACGACGTACATTCATGCGACGATATTCTAGAGCTCCTATGGGAACGCAACCGCAACTTCGTAGTTGCCGAAGGTATGCTCAAAGCCGCAAAGACGGCAAAAGACTTCTCATTCCTTCTCGCTCACAGTCTTCCCACTTCACGTATCCCAAAAGAAGTCCTGGATAACATCACAGAGTCTTATTATCAACGTTCGGAATTCCTCCGCCTGATTTTTCAACACGAGCCCGCAATTAGAGTTCCCACTGACACATGTGTCAGAGTTTTAAGCGGTCGCAGCAAGAACGAGATACTAGATATTCTTTTAGAGCATGATCCCAATATGTCTATTGCTGAAGAGATTTTCCTGAACCTCTTTCTAATGGCGAGAGATGATGATGGAGTGGAGTTGGCAGTGTTTTTGTTGAGAAAGCATGGCAGGAAGGCCAGGTTTACACAGGAGATTAGGAAGAAGATCGATCAGGCGTATCAAAGCACACAGATAGCTAAGATGAAAGAAATGTATTATAGTCTTGCAGAGGAGGAGGGTGCAGTGTAGTAGTTGATTGAATGTATCCTTTAGCCTGTCTACCACCACAAGCTTAGACTAATAGAACGTGGACTAATCGAGTTTCGCCTCTCTACTACTAAATCCCCATATAATATAAAATCATCTTGTATACACATAAAGTAGCCCCAGTGGTTCTAGCTCGGAAATTACCCGATCGCTAGATTAAAGGGGTGCCGAATCGCTAATCAAAGTGGCAGCAGACAGACTGAGGGTATTCAGATATACACAACACTTACAGTTTTGAAAAGCAAGAAAATAAGTAACCTAATTTAATAAGTTAGATATATTCATACGACAGTAGAAATATAGGTTGTTTGTGAATTTAAGGGCTGGCAATTATTTTTCAATGAATGGTTGACAAGTGAGAATAAGCGAGCTCGCTTAACTTCCTCACAAACTTATACAAAGCTATATACCAAACTAAGTATAGCTAATATAGGAGAATTACGTTGTGTTTCTGGAAAAGAATCTAAAACTTTATTCTACTAGTATAGCAGAAGATGAATGGCTCTAAAATCTATAGTTAGTAGCCGAAGAAGCTATAAGATATATTAGAGTTGAAAATCGAAAATTAGAGATCAAAGAAAATGGCTATATTTTTAACTTATTATTGTTATTGTCATATAGTAATTGTAATAAGGTGTTAATTAATAAGTATTTTAATCTTTAAATGACTAAAATGTCAACTTATTTTAATGTTAAACCTGTAATACAGATATTTAATTGCTAAATTGACCAATTGTGTATTGCCTCTGAATAATTTAGCATTAATACGCAAAATAATAACAATTTGCCAATTCGTTGATTTAATATCTTAATTATTGATTTACTTAGTCTTCTTCACTTGTATTGTCCCACGAACTCGGAGAGACGGTCTACAGACCCTCCCTCATTTTGCATCTGAATTCACAGATGAGGAGAAGATACCAGAGAGAAACGAGACGAGGCTAAGACTCGGGAGAGGCTCAAATGTAACGGCAAGGGCGATGAGGCTAAGTTAGATTAGTCAAATAGGTTGAATATATCTTCATGGATTTAGGTAATACACCGATCTTGTTTCTTGGTGGTTATGTCACGTATTATAACTGAATTTATTAATTTGACTAATTGAATTGGTCAAATCGTCCAAACAGTTACCATTGTCGACCAGACAGTCTTTATAGATACCCAAAACTTTGACACAAAGCCTTCCATCAATACTTCAAAGTCTCCTGGTCTTGAAGAGACCCATGCTCAACTTCTATACTCCAATTCTCCTGAAATCCATTACTTCCACCAGTTCCAGGCTCAGCTACTTGATACGCCATACCACTATCCACGACTTCGAAAATCGACCAGGGTTCATCATGTGATTCTTGAAGCATCCAGCGTGTCATCGGGCTCATATCTTGGGTAATGGGCGTTTCATCTTTTTCGTGTTTGTCTTGTTTGTTAGTTGAAGACCCGAAGAGTAGGGGTGAAGTCTGGGTACCTATAGGCTTGTTTTTAGATTCCTTCGTAGTGGATACTTTCTTGTTAAGATTTGAGGTTTTTGATATGTTTGGTGATTTTCTGCTGAAATTGTTTGAGAGATTTGGGGATCTGGGTTTTGGTGATCGGTTCTTTTGTTGAGTGGAGGAAGCCATTGTAGAATGAGATTTGGGATAGAGGTTTGGTAGAGTATAATTTTTGAAAGTTTTATGTTTATTTTTAAAAAAAAGTTTTCGGAAGTAGAGTAAGTGTCTAGGTGACTTAATATAATAAAATACAACGGGGCCCACCTGGTTTTGGATAATGATTAACGAAAATAAGGCCTAGAAACCAGGGCGAGTACTTGTGAATACTTTGCCTACGGTATGGTGCCGGACTGACCTGGGGCCATTTTTTATACTGGACATTATCAAAGTAAGCCCCCCTAGAAATTAATGAGTTTCCAAGAAACACCACTCAAGAAAATGGCCCTCTACGATCTAGCCTGGGATCTTCAGGTTGATAGTTACAAAAATCACGTGTGCGTTAGCAGAAGCTCTGCTGCTGCTGTCCTGCAGTCCTTATCAAGAACGAGGGCCAATTTTGCAAGCCAATCACTCCAAATCCTCAGCCACACTTGATAGATTCCTTGTCTCGAATCGGGATGTGCCTAAACCTGAATTCTTGGAGGGAAGCGACCAATCAAGAATTTGGCCCCCTCGGTATCTAGCCTAGGATTGTTGTGCAAATCACATGTCCTCGAGAATGCCTTGGATCTACCCTTCTATTAATCGGTACGTAAAGAACCAGAGGGCCAATTTTGCAAGCCACACTTGATAAGTCTCTTGTCCCGAATCGGGATCGGCTCGAAGCAAGATTCCTTGGAGAGGGAAGCGACCAATCAAGAATTTGGCCCTAACCGGTGTAACTCAAGTCTAGCTTAGTCATGGTTCTCTTTGGGAGCAACCCCAAAATGTCAACTGCTCTGCTTCTTCTACTACCTTTGTGTTCGCGACATCGACGTCGACTCCCTTCTCGGGGCACGACGCCGCACGCGTTTGAGTCTCTCAAGAGGACGTCGCTTATCGTTTGTGGATAATTAATCCTAAGGTAAGTTAAGCTGTCATCTGTGCTCCCATTCGAGTTGCTGTGCTTTGTGCGCTTGCCTTGCGACCGTAGCTCTGGGGTCAAGCGCAATATACGGAGTACCCACTTCAGCTTCCTCTTGATCTCTGGGATTATCTAGTGCGACTGACAGCCAGTCAATGCAGATTCGAGGCCACTAGAGACCACTGCAAAGCAATTCCGACGAAACCACAGGAAGTAGTGCTGCAGCGCCGGGCATCGTCTCGGCGCCCCCAGCATTCAAGAGAACCACCATGATCATCGCTTAGAAAAAGATTGGTCTGGCTTCCTCGACGACACTGAATGGCATCTTCAAATAGGATACTACAGCAATCTGGTTCTCTCAGGTAGTCTGGATGGGACGTCCAAAGTGTGTGATGGTTTGAGCGAACAAATCTTTGATTTGGAAACGCCTGCTATCACCGACCGTGACGTTAGTCCTGATTCCAGAGTGGTCTTTGATTCACCTTCACTATTGTTATCTCCCGCTTTTGTCCCTTCTCTCTACTTACCGACTTCAAATCTCACAGGTGGAAGCCGTGGAAGCTCCACCGACAATGCATCGCTCACGCCCGAAGCTTCATCGAATACCGTAACATCTACTACCGACTCATCTCCTGACATCTCTCAAACTCACACACCACCCGAGCTGTCCTTGCCATGTACTAGGCAAGGATCACCTTCGGATTCATCAAATATGAAGGCCTGCGAACTATGTCAGAAACTCTTCAAGGGTTTCAAACAACTTGTGTAAGCTCCACCATAGGGGCAAGTTGGTGTAGTACTAACTTTTTACTCGCTAGGGATCATCTCAAAAGTATGCATCCAGACATACCGAACACTTGTGGCCGGAAGAGTTGTAAACCATTAAAAGATGAGAGAGCACTGTTGCGTCACCTCGAGTCCTCTGAGGCACATCGGAGCCCTGACACACCCGTCTTCCGCTGTCGTTGCGGGGGTGCGTTTGCCCGAAAAGACAAGTTTAGGCTTCATTTCAGAAAGCTCGCATGTGCCGGAAACCAGCCATTCGTTTGTTCGTGTGGTATGGTCACAAACAACAGCCACAACGAGGACAGTATTTGTCACTTTAGATCACACTTCGAAGCTTGTAAGCGAGGAAAGAAAGGTAGATCGCGTAAAAATAGAGGAGATGGGATAACCCAGGAAAGGACAATCTCTGAAGGAGTTCTTGCACAGGAGTAGTTCGCATGCTTATCGGAACAAGTGTCGTTTGCGTCTGTCAGGGATCAGCGATGTTTGGGGCCCCTGTTGAGTCTGCCCTACGACTGTGCGAGGCGAATTGTTTGTTGGAGTGTCTGGAGGATCCGTTTGTGTCAGAGGGAACCATTCAAATTGGCAACTTTGTTTGATGGTCTCATCAAGTTGGGATTTGGAAAAGATACTTCGCTTAGGCCGTGAAGGATATTGCAAGTACGCGCAAATCACCAACTCTTTCAATACCTGGGACAAATTGTTGTCCGCACAGGATCAGTTCATCATGTGGTTACCTTAGCTCCATGGTTGGCTGGCTGTAAGGGATGGGAGGAAGTTTCATTAAGGTCCTTGGGTTATGGATTTTTTTTTTAAAAAAAAAAAAAAAAAAAAAAAAGACAAAGATGCTTAGAGTGGTTAGGGTTATGGGCATGGAAAGGGTTATTGGGCCTATTTCGGTAAGCAACATATTTGTTCTCATGCCCTTGAAGTGTCTCATGACTCTAGGAGCATGTCTCATAACTCTTACTACTGCTCTTTCAGAAAAACCTAGTGCTGATTCGTTGAAGTGGCATGCTCTCGAGCTCCCAGTATTTGTGGATTTCTTGATCTGATGACATTTACCTAACAATTTATTCAATTCTCTCAATTATCTTCAAGCTATTGCGGAGTGCCTTTGATCTACCGTAGTTTCACGGCTTAGAATTCTTCTATGTGGGTAAGTTAATGGATACAAAGTCAGAGCCCCTCCCCAGCAAACCAAGCAAATTTTGGTAATCCTCTTGCAAAAGCTTCAGCGGAGCAATCAGAGATCCTTCCCTAGCATCGAAATACCTCAGTTCTTGCTCGGCAGCATGAAATTGGGATACCACCTGCGCATATGGATCTGAACCTGGTACAACTGCCTGCGAACACTTCTCATAGAAATCAACCTTTCCTTGAAGTCTTTTGCGTTGGTTATTCAGATCTATTAGTTCATCCATGTCCTTCTTCTTCTGCCGAGCTAACGACAATCGATCCTTGAGATCGCGGTATGTACTTTCGACATCACTAATAATTTTGGGAAGAAGATCGCGAACATGTCGTACCACCTTCAGCCGGTGTTGTGCTATCTTAACCCCTTCCTGCATATCTCCATATTCCTTTGAAGACCGAGGAAATCGACTCTGTTCTCTCAGAGCCTTTCCGAACTCGTCATGCCGCCTCCTCTCTGTCTCTGGTAATTTCTTCTGCTGCCGGCTTAAATATAACACTTCACGAAGCTTTGTCTTCATAAATTCTTCCATTTCATCATCGTCCTTGAACTTCATGTCCTGCTTCTGGAGATATTTTTCGATTCCGAGACGCGATGGTGTAGGAAGTTGCTGATGAAGTTGTGGTTGATCATTGAAGGCAAGATATAGGAGAATGTAGAGAGTTTCATTATCATCTGTCTCCGGGCCTCCATCCGCTGCGTCCGTCAAAGAGTTGCTTTCTGAAATCTCCCCTGCTTTCAGTTGTCGTTCCTTTTGCCGATTCGACTTCCGTCTCTCGAATTGTCTGAGCCTCGCCATCTCTCGTTGATGGTCACTCTTTTGACTTTTGCTTTTTCCTGTGGTCGCATTCAGATTCTCCTTTGGAGGTGATGGATTTGTATCATTGCAGCCTTTCGAATCCCTAGCGTTGTTGCTATCTGTCTTATATATCACAACTGTCAGACCTTGCTCACAAGTCTCCAAAACAGTTCTTTTCGAAAGTCGCTTGATATTTCTTAGGCGGTACTGTCGTAGTTTCTGTGGGATTTCCTCGAGTACATATGCTCGGGCTTCGAGGTCTATCATCTGTGGTTCAGTGATGGAGCGCACTGAATATACGTTGGCATGGTTATCTCGTCTTAAGTATTTCTCGAGTTGGTATTTACTACCAACAGTAGTGCCTACAAGGTAAACATCCCGATCTAACAATGTGTTCGGAGTTTCAGTACAGCCTTGCTGGGATACTTGCTTCCGAGGGATGATTTCTTCTTCGTCAACCATTTTGCCGAGCGACTAAGTCTTTGCAAATGAAATGATTTAGAGGCGACTTTTTAACGTGAAATGTTGTTTGATAATATGGATATTTGAGACTACGTTCTGAGTATTTTCGAAAAAGATGGGGATCTTTATAAACTTATGCAGGTCGAAATTCTTGGCAGACTGTTGCCTGCTCGGGGCCATTATTGATATCCAATCGCTTAGCATTCAATCGCATCAAAAGGCAGAAAGTTGCCCGATCTACTGTACCTAGGTACATAAGGCACAGTGCCCCAAGTAAGTCAAAGGGTCCTCAATATTCTCAAATAAACCCCACCTCACTCCACTCCCTCCAGATATTCACAATCACAACGATGTCCAATCTCCCATCCCTCTTCTCACAATACGAACTCCTCACACAAACAGCCCAATACCTCAGCACTCTCGACCTATTCCATCTCGCATTAACAAACTCAGAACTCCATACCCTAATCCGCAAATCCTCACCCGTTTTCAACCATCTAAAAAAGGTAGCCTTATGCGATGGAAAAGGTCTTAAAGCTCGTCAAGAATTCCAAGGAATTTATGCTTTGCACGCCCGTGATTTCGTGTGGGGAAAAGGTAGGAAAGCGCATTATGATGAGGAGATTGAGGTGAGGGTTTGGAATTTGTTGTGTGATGCTACGAATGGGCTTCCTTGTCAAAAATGTGGGGTTAATGTTTGTGAGGTGAGAAATTCTTATTTCGTCATTTCGAATTCTCGCCGATTTTTCATTGATAATATCATCCCCCCCGCCCCCCAAAAACGAGAGAAAGCAGTTACTGATTTATTGATTAATTTAGGAATGTCGATACGTACCCCGTGTTCGAGAGACGCCAGCATGGCGTTCTCGTCGGAGACCACATCTCGATCCTGCATATCAGAGTCATACCGTTATTTGTTACTGTGCTGCATGCGATGAGAAAGTCGAGCGTGATCTCTCCCCGTATTTACTTTCTAAATTCTATAATTGCGATCAGTATACACGATGGATTTGTTTGCCTTGTAAGGCTAACGAGAACAAGGAAGATGGGGAGTATTATAGGACGAGGACGAAGGGGGATTTGGATTGGGATAGTGATCCAGGGGAAGGGATGTCGCTTGGTGATCATACTGATAATAGATCAGTGAGTTATATAGCTCCTTTATTTTTCCTTCGGTTTTTTTCTTCTTCTTTGTAATGGGAGGATGCTGGGGAGTTTTGATTTTAATATGTGGGATATATGTTAACAATTTCACAGTTCTGGTGTCCTTGTGGGGTGAGAGCACCTGTAGATGGTAATGTCCGATGTGCTTGGTGCAAGAGGAGACATAATCTAGATACTTGGATGGATGAGGATCCATTTGCGATACCCTTTTTTGACAAGGTGAGTATTGACGTTTTCCTTCAGTTGCTTACATCTATTTCATCTTATATTAAGAACAGTCCAGAATATTTTGAGGTTATATGCTAACTAATTACGTTTCTAGGATCCATGCTATCCGAAAATTGTTTATCATCATCAAACAGGAGAAGAGATTATGTACCCACCATTGGGTTATACTGGACCTATCTTTTCATAATTGGTTGGTTGGGGGTTTGGTAAGGGATTGAGAGGCTGGGGTGGATAGATTAGGTTGTAGAGGATGGAAATTTCTTGACGTGTTAGAAGCAATATTGATTATCTAGATGGAGCCTCTTTAATCTTAAAGGAATGACTATTGTGGATCTCTACTGTTATTACGATGCTAGCATGCCGTTAGGATAGACACTAGCTCAAGAATATGCATATGATTCCTGGGAGTTTTGAGCTACTGTGGCTTAGTATAGTAAAGACTGTAGGTAGATATTATAAGCGATTGTAAGTGAAAATAGCCCCAGTGAGCTTAGGAAGACTTGAAGTGGAGCAAACTGGCATAGTTGTAGCTAAGCGAGCAGGCCAAAATCTTGAAGATTTAAGTTAAACAACACCTGGACTGCTAAGCTAGTGACCTGTTTCGATTCCTCGGCTATAACTGCTGTTTCTAGTATAAATTAGAAATGGGTTCAAGGATTGCTTTAAGAGTCCATTTTTGATCCCTCTCGTCTAGTTGATGGAGATGCGCATCTGCCATGGAAATATCAAAGTCGATAACATTATTGTTCCTGCGTTGGAGGTAAAATCAGGTGCTATTAATCTTTGTGTATACCCTATATTATAGACTATTCTACTATAATTCGATTTATCTACCTAATCTTCCTAACCTATTTAAAAACCTAATAAAATAAGTAAAAATCTAATAATGTATTTATTTAAAAGCCTCAATTTAGAGCTTTAATACTTAGTATACTAGCCCTTTACCTTTATAGAGTATATACTCTATTTAGTATAGAAAGAATAACCCTATTAATAAGCTCTTATTGTACTACCTCTTATACCTCTTTAATTTAACCCTTTAAAACTTTTATATTAACCTTATTATTCTTAAGTAAATAAAGGTTTAAATATTACTTATATAAAATAAACTTTATATTTTATTAGATATACTTAATTAGGTTTATATCTAAGCTATATATAAGCTAATCAATAACCTAGATTTAATACTCCTTAAATTACTTCTATACCTTCTCTAATATATATATCTTTATATTATTTTAGATATCTTAAACCCTACTAGCTAGATATAATAATTCATAAATAAATAAATAATATTATAAATCATAATAAGCTAGATATTACTATAATAGTATAAGGTATAATATAACTTAGTAGAAGGTTAGAACTAATTACTATCTTAGCTATCTGGTTTCTCTCTCGGGAAATAGCGCCAACCACTTCGGGTAAAGTGTGTGTATAGACGTGCCGCCGATTAAAAGCTTTACGCTTCCTGTAATCGTAACCGAGCTGGCACTTATCATGTGTTGTTTCCTAAGTCAGAACTGGAAGCACCTTGATTGGCCGCCCTGCTTCTACCGCCAATAATTATTGGCCACCACTAGGTCGTGGCTATGGTCTTGTGATTAACAGTCACTGGAGGTAGCCGTACTTTACTGGCTGCCTCAACTGATACCCATACACGCTAAAGAAGGCAACTTTCAGGCTGTTAGAAAAAGAAAAAGAAAAATACAACCTAGCCGAGTCCGTTAGTTTGAGGCAGAAATGCTTATCGGATATCGCAAGGCTCTGTTAATAAAACTTCTGTCACTCCCTGCTGGTTCTTTCCTGCCAACTCCAGTCTTTACCATCTATTCTCCTTCGTGTCATGATTCCGAAGTAATACCTCTTTCTGTCGAACTCTCTGTGTCGTCGCTTCTCCATCTCAAAATGCCTTCCATCCGGGCGGAAGCCATCTTAGCTGCCGCCAACGGCATCTGGCAGATTGTGCTCGCAACCTGGGATAACACTGGCGGTTCATCTGGGCAGGACTCTGTCCTGGCAAGCATCGCAGCGACTGTGGACCAGTCAAATGGTGTCTTATATTTGTGGGCCCTACTAAACTTCATCACCGATAGCTCACTCATCTGGTCTGGCCGCTGGGGCATGATTCATCCCACCAGAATGGACAGGCTGACCAAGACCAGGCTAGAGATTACGCTCCGGTCTGATTGGCGGCATATCATGAACAAGTCTAGAAGATTTGCTGAGCTGGACTGGATCCATCTTAGCTCCGAGTTGTCTGCAGTGAGTTAAGTTTGCTGCCCGTTGCACAGTCTTTACTAACGCCTTGCCCTCAAAGACCGAGTTGAACATAGATTTTACGCAGTCTCTATGTGCATTAGCTGTGCCGTATATGCTCCGACGAGATGGCGAATTCAACCGGGTACGGCCAGCCCAATATGAGGTAACCTTGAGCTGCAGGGCGGCCGAGAACGCAGCTGCAAAGTCAATTGCTCGGTTCGGAACTGCTCTCTCATGGAGCGTAATCCTTCTCTGTGCACGACTAGCACTCTTCGTTTTCGCGTACGGACTACCATGGTGGCAACTCCTGATCGTGATCCCGGCTGAGATCGGTCGAGCAACGCTGGTCATGTGTCAGCATGTCAGCACCATCACATACTCGACATACTACAAGGGAATCTCAACCTGGGCATCACCGCACAACACAGGTCCGAGATGGGCTGGGAATAGGGACAAACAGGATAAATTCAGGGAAGTTCTTCTAAGCGAGCTCGGCTGCAACTTCGTCGCTAGAAATATGTTTCACATAATTGAGAGATGCTGGCGCTGGGCCCGGAAAGAATCTTTATTTGACGCAATACGAAGTCCCACGGACGCCGAATACGACAATGCGAACATGCTGAGGATTAGAGTCTACGAGGACGAGCTAGGGTGCAAGCCAAATCTCCTTTACTCCGTAACACTCCACCGAGTCCCAGCGATTCACAGGGACATCTTGCGCAGCGCCCTATATCCCGAACCCCGGGAGAGGATGCTCGTCGGAATTCCGCTACTAATTCCTATAATGCTTACCCTCATTTCTCCATCCGTGAACATCTTGAGCGCAGGAGGAGTAATGCAAGTCCATCTTCTAATAGAACAGTTGCTCGTCAGTGCGGTGAAGTATTACGATCCATGCCGCACATGTATAAATACAGAGTTTGACGAGCGGATGATCCAGAATAATGTCTATCCTGGCACATAAGAAGGATTCTGTCTGGAAGAGCTTCTTAACATTTTAGCTTTATTTGGCTCTGTTTAGTATTTATTACACGGCTGACGAATCTCATGTTAGCTTGAGAAATAGCAAAGCTGCGGGTAAGGGAACTGTATTAATAGCCAACTTGAAGATACTTCACAGATGGGGGTCGCAGATAAGAGCATATCAAAAACGATGTGTCCCGATCGTTATCGAGAACGAGTAGGTAGCCGGGGTAGTGAGCGGTCGACGCTACATAAAACAGCTACTAAGTTAGCCGAATTCAGCGGCTAAAACCGCTGTACTTAGATATATTATAGTATAAAAAGAGACTATATTAGATACATATACTTAAGTTAATTCTACTTCTCTCTTTTATTATTCTTAATAATATTAAGTTCTTTATAGTATAACCCTTCTATTAAGAATATCCTTTTTAAATATCTCTAATATCCTAGCTTTATAGAGTATAGAATATATTATAAGGTAATTTTTAATACCTTTTTATCTATTTAAGTTTTATATTATTCTATAAGACTAACCTAAGGAAGGGTTAATTTCTTTTAAATTAACTTAAATAAAGATGACTTTTCTTATTAATTTAATCTAGGTAGTTATCTAGGTTAAGGTCTATTATATAAGTTATTAGTCTCTTAAAACTACTTAAATATATTTTAATAATAAAAATTAAATTTATATACTAAAATAATTATTTTCTCTCTACTTAAAAGACCTTATATAATACTAAGTCTTTAGTCTTTATTTAATAAGCCTCTAGGCTTTCGATTAGTATTAAGCCTATTTGCAGAGGATTTTTGTAGGCTAGGCCTTATATTGTTTTATTAAAGGAGTATAATTACGAAAATCGCGTTGCGTTAGTATATGTAGGTTGTACATAAAGATTAATGGAACCGAATTTTATGTATCTACGCCAAACTATACACACTCTAGTACAAATACCCATCACTTCTTGTTAGTTGAGCTGAATCTCAAGCAGTTGAGCACCAACAGCGGTTTCAACGCCGCCCACGTTAACATTCTGCCCACTGCCGCCTCCAGTGGTGATGTAAAGCTTGTTCAGCTGGCCCTCACCACGGCCAAAGGCACCGCCAGTCGGCTCGGCAATCTCAGTCGAGTTTACGCTACCGGCGATGATGGCAGTCTCGTTCATTCCACCGTCTTGATTGAAGCTGATTTGCATGATCGAGTTCTCGCCGGCTGTAGCGGCATATGCGTACTTTCTGTCGGTACCGTTCGTGTTGGCGAGTGTGAAATTGTCTGGTGCGATGGCGAAGTCGTCGAAGGCTGTGCCTTTAGCGATGATCTCGCCAGCACTGGCAGTCACATTCGAATATAGCTTCGCTCTGCAAAAGTCACCGCCGGCAGTCCAGTACACGTAGCCGTCCTGCACCTTGATGCCGTTGATTTCGGTCATGAGGTCGTCCTTGATGGCTTCCCAGTACTCACCGGTGGTAACGTCGACGGCAAATATGGAGTCCTGGAAGGTAGCAGAGGCCAGTATGATGGTGTCATTGTAGGCGGCCAGGCCATTGAAGTCCGTGACCGAGGGCGCCGTGGGCCGGGCTATGAGAGTTATGTTGGGTTCGTCATTCCCCTCAGAGAAATCAACGCGCCATACATGGGTTGCGTTCTTTGGCGGGTCTTCAATGTTGTCGGAAGTGGTGTTGGCACCAGTGATATAGAATACATCGTGGGCGGCTTCGGTAATGCCAGACAGACCCAAGATCGTGTCGAAGGTTTGCAGGACCTTAGGCTCAGGGTTCTCCTCGCTAGCGTTAAAGGCCAAAAGGCTTGCAGGTGGACCGATCTCCGTGGTGAGGATGATGCCGTTGGATCTGACGGCGATGTTTTCTAACCAGGTGTCGTTGGACGCAAATTGGAAGACGGTTCTAACTGGGAGCTCTGCGACGACTTGGAGGCCGGCGGTCAGGGACAGTGCAAGGCTGGTGAAGATGGTTTGACGCATTTTGATAGCAAAGCGCCAACCAAGAATGGAGAGTTGAATGGTAAGTGCAGGAAAGTTAGAATGAATGAATGAGCGAATGAATGAGTGACTGAACGAATACCTACAATTAATATTGTATATTTGTATGCAGATGAATAAAGTACGTATCTATGTATATACCTTTTACTCCGTCCGCCGACGGTGCTTCCTTTGCACCTCCTATGTCTTAGGTGTTAAAGCTTGAATTAACGTCCTTCTATTGGTTCTTAGAGCCTCGCTTCAACTCAGACGCCTATAATTACCGACTGCGCAATCAAACGACGTACTCGTCATTGACCTCCCCCCTGATTAATAGTCGGACACTCGGCTATGGTCCTCCGACGTCGACGTCGACGTTGATTTCGCTCCTCGTTAAGGAAAGCGAGTGCGTAAGGAAAGCGAGCGTGTTGAATAGACTACTAATTCCAGATAAGCGGATATAAAGTCTCCCCGGCACCCGAGAAAACTAGCAGACTTTTCTGCTAACAAGGAGGCCTATTCTGGCTACCTACCCTATTTTAATTCCCTAGAACACTGCTCGCTACTTGCTAAGAGTTAACATTTTTAATAGCATTACTAAGATAAGCCTTGTTTTGAATGTGTAGAGGCTTAGCGGGCAGAGGTGAGGTAGTAGAGACCAGATGTAGACGTTGGGCGAAGATGGGAGAGGATAGGCGAGGTTAAGCAAAGCAGCGAGGGGTTGGTTACGGGCGCTGTTACTTAGCGAGCACATAGAAGACTCTAGGATTCAGGTTAAACATCAGGAAGTGAAGTATTTTTTAAATGATTTTGAATTTGTAGGGTAGCTAATTCCCCTTGGAATTGGCGAACATTCCTAGTAATAATGAGTTAATGCACTAAATGTTCTTTTCCGGAAGGAAGGTCAAGACAAATTTGGCACAAATACTATTACACAGAAGAGAGAGATAGGTATGAGTGTTCGTAAAATTATTTAGTTCCTGCAGTACAAGAATCTTTCACAATATAACTATTTCCTCCTAGAAAACGATAAAAAGTCTGCTAGTGCTACGAAATCGCAATAATATATACCTGGCATATATACATCTAGAAGAAAGAAGATACTGTACCGTAGGTAGGTATCCACCTAAATTTCCAAATGAAAAATTAATCGAGGGTGTTAAAAATCAAGATAAATAGAGTTACGATAAGGACTTTCTTATCAAAAACAACTCAAAAAGGGAGTCGTAAGTTACCATCACAGTCACTAAATTCCTTTCCTGTTCCTAACAATTAAATAGTGGCCGAGTGGTTAAGGCGCTGTGTTTAGGCTCTGAAAAGAACTCAAAACCGCAGTCATTCGTGGCGCAGGTTCGAATCCTGCGGCTCTCAAGCGCATACATTTTTTCTTTTTGGATCTTTTTTCTTGTGGTGGGATTTCGCTTGTTTTGTGCGGTAAAATCCCGCTAATAGGGGGTTGTGATAAGCTTTTGATTGGTGGAGTACCACTTAGTGGAATGCTTAACGATGTCGTATAAAGTATAAAGTCTTCTGGTTCAATTGCAACTTTTAGTTAAATGTGCGAAGTGCAAATGGGAAACATCGCTTTTGTTTTGTATGCTTCGTTATTAAGAAAGTGAAGAATGATTTGCCAGGAAGACATAGAAAAGAGAGCACATCACTAGTAGATCTCCGTTTATAAATACCTACCCAGCAAACATTCCAAAGTATCAAGATATTCATGTACATTAAGTTCGCAGAGGAGAGGTATCGCAATAGTTCCGTTAGTATCAATGATTGCAAAACTGCTCGTAAGTTGTTATCTTCCATATATTTTGCCTCGGGTACCAGTACCCGACGCAATTTAGAGCACCCACTTGCTAACTGGCTCCACTTTCGCCGCGCTCTATGTTATCAAAGATGTGAGGGTTAATTTCAAGAATATCCTTATAAGTGCCACTGTTCAATTAAGTTCTACGGACTTTTCATCGTTGCGCATATCTTCTCCTTCATTAGTTGAAGACCTCTTAAAGAATGCATCGACTCAGCCGTCTTCTAAGTGTGGGCTTAATTGCCTCGTCTCTTGTAACTGCGTCGCTTAATGTGACAATTACCCATGGAACGGTGATTGGAAGATACCTACCTACGTTCCCACAGGATTTGTTTGCTGGAATCCCCTATTCTGATCCACCTATACGGTTCGAGCCTTCTGTACCTCGGTCGACAACGTTTGAGGGTGCCTTTGATGCAAGGTTCGTTCAATCCTCGAGATATTACTAGAGACAGATTGTGGTGTATATAATGATTATGGTTTGATAGTAATTACTCGGAAATTTGTTACGGTCTGACATCTTCAACTTCAGGATTCAATGTTAGCGAGGATTGCTTGACGCTTAATATTATTCGGCCGCAAGATGTTACAGCTGGTAATATGTCGCCGGTTGTTATTTGGATTCATGGTGGTGGGTTTTGGGGTGGTTCTGCTGCTGATCCTCAGCTAAATGGTAGTAAGATCGATTCATAATGTCTTTCTGACTTAAAAATGATAGAACGGTTATAAAAAACCAACGTGGAGTATCCAATGTAGTCAAACGATCAACAGAGTTAGGCACTCCAATTGTAAGTAACTCCTTTCCAGTCGTATTTATCATTTAGGTAGCTGTTTTCTGACTCTGTTATAGATCTTCGTATGTATTCAATATAGACTTCTTTTCTACGGCTTTCCGTTAGGCGATGAGCCCCATTCGTTGGGCGTCGAGAATCTGGGATTGAACGATCAGCGTCTTGCTTTTGCTTGGGTACAAGAGAACATCGCGGCTTTTGGCGGTGATCTACAGAAAGTTACTGTTATGGGTGAAAGGTGAATATATCTGCTTCGTAAACACTTGCAACTATGCATAGATAACAAGTAATCTGTGCCTGAGACACTGGAATTCTTCAACACCTAACTGCATATGGTGGCCGTAACGATAACCTTTTCCGAGCAGGTAGTTTAGTCTTTCCTATTGCAATAACCAAAGATACTAATTTCAACAGCTATCGTTAAAAGCGGAAGTTTCTACGACGTCCCTTGTAGCTGGAACATATCCTCTATCAGAGAAGAAAATTATCAGAACTTCCTAAATGATACCGGATGTGGAGATCTCGAATATCTCAAAACACTGGACAATGATATTCTCTACAACGTCTCACTAATATACTACGCGGACTTCCTTCCTCCAATCGACGGCGACTTCCAACGCACTCACGCAGTAGAAGCTTTCTCCACAGGAAACGTCATCTCCGTACCCTTGCTGATAGGAGTAAACAATGACGAAGGAAAGATCCTAGTCCCCAGCGGCTCAAACACAACAACAGACATAACCAACCAACTAACAACCTTAAACGGATCCTCCTACACAATCGACCCCCAAAACAGGACATTCACCAAACTCTACGAACTCTATCCAGATGATCCAGCATCTAGAATTCCAATGAATATAGGATTAGGCTCTTATCAACCAGCCTCCTAGACAAAACATCCTTCCTAATTTTCGGCGACGCAATCGCACATTCCGTTCGTCGTTGGTTAAGTGCCTGTTTTATGAAAGAGTGGAGTCGGGCTCTGCCGCAGCATAATTTAGTGCAAGGCCTATATAAAATTACTGCCTATCAGTAAAATCTTCCTCTCTTCATCAACAGCACGATTTTCATCGAAAGCTTCGTTTTTTCCCACCCACCGTCCCTATAGTCTATGTATATAGTTAGTTTAGCCCTATTACGGGAGCGTTTGGCAGCAAACAGGCACCCTAGAGCATCATTACCTATACAAATTAGAAGCAATTCGGTGTTGCCGTATGGGCTAAAGCTGCTCTGGGCGTGCCGGTTTAGGCGCTGCACTCCCGCAAGGCACGAAATAAGACAATATTAAACCGATCCATATTGATAATAGCGATTGACTTGGTAAGTCCAAAATCAACGAACTAATTCGACGAAATGAGATGAATAAACCCGTACTTTTTCAAGTGCTGAAAACCCAGTTTTCAGTTATCGATTTATACAGGTTCCTTGGCGCGTTCTTATTTCTGAGTGTGCTACTCATGGGGATGAAATTACTCATGTTTTTGGTATTGAATCGCCTTTGGGTCCTAGAGTGGAGGATTTGGAGTTGAGTCGTTTTATGAATGCTGCTTGGGTTGGGTTTGTTCATCATTTGGATCCGGATCCGGTTAATGGGGAGGATTTGACGCTTAGTTGACCGGAGTATGGGGTTGTGGGGAGGAATATAGTGTTTGGTGGGAAGGGAAGATTTGTTGAGGTGGATACGTATAGGGAGGACGGAATTGAGATGTGGATTGAGCAGAGGATTAAGGGCTGTACTGGGTTGAGGGCAGAGTGAGGTTGGGATTAAGGTCCTTGGTAGTGTAAGATTGTTGTGTGTACCGAAACTAAGTAGTTGCCTCGTAAGACCTGCGGCGATAAGTCTGATGATGGTAACTCTTTAATTTTAATTTTAATGGGTGCAAAGAAGATACTTAGCAGTCTAAGCTTAACTCTGAAGAAAATTTTCCGGATGGGATATCAACATTTATAGCGGCTCAAAGTATGGAAAGACCTAGAGTAAGTAGAGCAAACTGTGTGCTGAAGCAACCTGGAGTTACGAAAAAGAGCACATGCAAACTTACAGAATCAATGCCGAGAATATTCCATGAAATATGGCGAGCAGTTCCATTGTGTCCTAAAAAATGGTACGATTAGAATGTGCCTAATACATTATCAAGGCACGTTGAATCCTGCAAACCACTTTGAACTTTTATGAACCTTACTGCTAAGCATTGCCATAGAAAAGAAAGGAAGAAAAGGTCGGGATTGTGATTTAAGAGTAGTTTGTAGGTATCAAGATTACTAAGTTCTGCAAAATTAGGGCTCTGATCGAATTGTCGAACTTGTTTGATTTGATTTAATTAAATTTACCGTTTAATAAAGATATAATAGTTATACCTAAAGCTTATATAATCTACTAATAATAAGGTAAAATTATAGTATATTTATCTTCTTTTAATTATATTATACTATATAGACCTATCTTTACTATATCTAATATTATTTAGCTTATTTTATAAGTTATATAAAACCTATATTTATATATATAACTATATACTATACTATATTAAGTAATATTCTAGCCTATTTAGTAAGGCTTACTAGCGTAAGCGAATATTAAATCGAATATTTCTGGCTTTAAATTTAAGTAGATTCTTGAGGGAGTGAGATGTCGAATTTGGATTAGATTCGAATTAGAGGTAATTTGATTCGATTTGATTCGATCGGAGCCCTATATAAAATCGAGGTCTGTTTTACCGTTGAAAACGCCACTAGACAAATCGGGAATAGTGCTGCGCATATTCACCACCTTCTCCGCCATCGATCTTTTCCCAGCCTCTTCAACTCACCACCCCAAAGTCTGTTCACATTTTTAGACCACAACAGCCGTGTCAATTCAACACCCTAGAAATGCGAGCACGAACTCTTCTTAAATGTCACCAGCAAGCAAATGATAAAGCGCTTCCACTGAATATGCGAGCAACATTATTATCAAGTTCTCCAGCCTCTTTATCATCGACCGACATGCCTGTCTGCTCTGTATGTCACGACTTGGACGGTTTGGGCTCAGGTCCGAATGATGATTTAGACCCGCTCTTTGAACAGGTTGTAGCGGAGTCTCAAAAGGGGTGCTCAGGCTGCTCCCTGCTCCGTAACATCATAAATGATTGTCTCCCGCGTTACCAAGGTCGCACAGCCCAGTACATCACTCTCGATCCTACCTCAAATCCCGAGGAAGCTCTTTTTACCATCTTTCCTAAACCCCCGGACGAAGCTTCCTCCAGCGTGTCGGACTCTTATGATCTTTCGATACGGTTCGAAGGTAAACGTTTTCTATGATTACGTGCACGAAATTTGCTGATGGCTGATTCGGCCTAGGCCCACCAGAAGTCCTCCCTCCTGTGAAAAATTACTTCGTTAAGGAAATTGAGAGAAGAAACACAAGATCCGATGTCAGTATACAGAAAGCAATCAAATGGATTTCCCATTGTGCACAGCATCATAGCGACTGTGGAGTCGGACATCCAACTCCACTGCCAAAACGGGTTCTCGACGTTTTCAAGGTTTCACCCGATATAGTTCTAGTCGAAACGAGAAACGAGACTGGGCGCTATATCTGCCTCAGCCACTGTTGGGGTAACACTAAATGTATTGTTACAAATACTAGCGACCTAGAAAGCCGCAAAGACAGGATATCGATTAACTCTCTTTCTCGAACTTTTCAAGATGCAGTCAAATTTACTCGCAAACTCGGAGTAAAGTATCTATGGATCGATTCGTTATGCATCATTCAAGAGTAAGTATTACTAGCTTTAGCGATGAGAGTGAGAAATCCGCGCAAGCTAACAGTGAGTAGTAGCAAATACGACTGGGAGATGGAAGCAAAGCAAATGGCTCGCATATATCAAAATACGTACTTAACAATAGCTGCCACCAAATCGTCCAACGGACACGGGGGAATGTATAGCAGAGACCTTGAATTAGAAATCGTTGGCATCCATTTTGATGGACGTAGGTATTGTGCAAAATTCAATCGTGAAGTATTTCACTGGCATCTGGCCTTGGGAGGTCACGACTCTGAAACTTTTCCACTGCTAAATCGCGGCTGGGTGTACCAAGAACGTATTCTATCTCCCAGAATATTACACTTTGGCCCCCAAGAGCTTCTGTGGGAGTGTATGGAGGAAAACGACTGCGAATGTGGTAGATTTGGAAAAGAGAAAAGGCCACATTCTAAACTCAATTACTCTAGAGGAGAGCTGTCGGAACTGGGTGCCATGTGGCGTCGCAAGGTCCACGAATATTCAGCCCTCTCATTAACATACCCATCGGATAAACTACCTGCATTCTCAGGGCTCGCCCAGCAAGAGCAACTACGACGTGAGCAAGTTCCTTACCTTGCTGGTTTATGGCTTGATACTTTGATCTGCGATTTAATGTGGTTTAACGATTCGATCGGCAAACAGAAAATTAATCGTGCGCCATCCTGGACTTGGGCTTCCATGGACGGCCGTGTCTTCTTTTTCGATACTCCTGAGATTCACTCTAACTGTGGAGGCACATTTTTACAAAGTTGGAGTCGAGTCGTACATGGAGCATGTATACCGGTAGGCAACGATCCAACTGGCGAAGTGCGTGCAGGGCATATTGCTATCGCTGGCCAAATAACTACTGCGTCGTTGATAGCCCAGGATGACAGATTCCTTCTACTCGATACTGGATGTGCCAGAATTCAAGAACAGGTGTATTCCCCGCCTACAAATGTGGTTAGTTTCGATAACTACTATAGGGATGAGCACTCCAGACAAAAGTTGGGCGCCGTATTACACCTCCTTCGGTTGGCACAAATCGAGTCCTACTGGGGCACGCTCCGGATAGAAGAGAACCCCAAGCGGCAGTTTGAAGTGTCCCTCGTCTTAAAGCTCATTAATTCAGAATCACGAGTGTTTAAACGGGTTGGCATAATTTTCTGGGATGGAACTTTATATGATGAAAGAGATGAAAATGCGACCATTACGATCGTGTAGAGGGCATAATATTATATGCAAACCAGGGCGAGTAACTCTCCTATTAGAATAGCAAGAACTTTTACTACCAAAGGTGCCTTACTTCGTTACACGTCAAAGCAAACGAACGCTCCGGTGTCGTGTGCTAGTACCTTTCCCGTCCTTAATTTGCAATCTCAAGTGAGACATCCTATATTAATAACTTGCCTAACCTCGTCCTTTTCACTCAAAAGTTTTAGATGAGTTACTAAAACTGAGTAAGTTAAATGAATTTAGTTGCAGAAGTACGCTGGATTGTAGTGTTAGGACTACTAGATTTACCTATACTATAGTGTTTTTTTAGCTACTATAATAGGGGATTTGATATCGGAATCTCAACATGAGAACTTTCTATTTCAGTCATTCGATTTTGGTTTTTTCCACCTCATTGCTTCGGGGCCTATACTGGCGCCTCTAAAAATAACTTCGAATATTTGATTCTAGCTTTTTGTAATTCTTGTCCTCCAGAACTGGCTCCTCGCCATTTCAGAATTTGGGTTTAGATTTCCACTACCCGCGCCTCGCCCGCTTCCCACCTTTACAGGGCTTTGATTCTGAGATGCGGCTGAGACATTTCCGTGTTTTTATTCTAGAGAGAGAGAGAGAGAGCCAAAATCATATCGTAATGTCCAAATATCGTTAACAACTATTGTAGGTGGAAGTTTCGTTTTTTAAATATATGGTGAATTTTTAGGGATTAGAAACTCGCGAGCAATTAATACTAGTGTCTATATTTTTCAGTAGAACAGAAGGGATACCATAGATTGTCGTAAAACAAGCTACTATGTAACATGTGGTTTTGCAAGAGATTGTTATATAACAGAACGTTATACATGAAATAAATATATAACAGTTTATTGTGGAATAAATTGTTGTCCAACAGAATGTTATATAATAAGTAGCTGTATAAAGTACAGAATGTTGTAAAAAGAAATTCCAAGAATAAACTCTTTAGAGATATTATTAACTTTCAACGTTGTGATCTCCCCAAAACCGCCCTCATCTCTACCCATCATCCTGAATCGCGCATAACAATCCGCAAGTATGTCTCGTCCCAAAAACATAAGGCGCTTAGCAGAAACGTATTCTCAGCTTGTGTATGTTTAAACCTGCCTGCCGGGCCCCCAACAAGTATTCTCATGTCGCGACCGGCCAAGTTCCCAATCAATTGGCTGGATTTGAGCATAGTTGGGCCAGCTGGACGCTCGACGAGAAGTACCCGAATGTGTGGTCGAATCGGACATTCACACGCGATTGATATAGTACACTTCGCACCACATCCTAGCCTAAAATTCACCTAAAGTATCTACTGGTGAACCTACAAGGGGGGTTTAGAGGCCAATCGCGGCTTGAATTCGTCGAATATCGTCCTTCGCCTTTCCAATCTCTGCTTCCACACGGCCATGGAATTCAGTGTCTTGCTCGCTCTCTAATGCAGCATTCTCGCTCCTTATAATGTCTAGCGTCCGCCGGATGACATCGAGATGATTCCCAACCGCGGCTTCTATGCCAGTTTCAAGATTATTAGCCAGGACCTTGAACCGGTTCCTGAACTCCCTCATATGATCTCTGAAAAGGGTTTCACTCGCGAGTTTGTCATTAATGATCCTTTTTCGTCGTATATCACTTTCGCGACCTAGTGTACAGTTAGCAATCTAAAGTAGGTGTTCTTAGTGAGAGCTGTCACTTACCACTCTCCTTATTGCAAGCTCGGTAGGAATCCTCCATGGCTTGTCCAATCAAAGAGCTTCGGATGCCGGAAAGCGCGTCTGTTCTAAGCATACTAATGAATGTCAGCTTCTGGAATTTCTTCAACAAAGGGGAACTCACGAAAGACCGGCTTCAAATTTCTCGCAAACTTCCTCGACATCCGCAATTAGAAGGTGCTGGCGCGACGTCAATGCTTGGCTAAGAGTGGCAGTCGAATCCGAAAAATCCCGTAACTCGGTATCTAAACTATGATTAGTAACTGAGTGCGGCGGAAGTTTTCCCCATCTGGACAGCCTCATATGGCATAGGACTTTTAGTCCTTTCATGACTTACCTAGATACTGAATTGCCCAATCCATCAGATCCTCAATCGATATTGCAATGCTTTCATGCCGGTTCTCAAGTGTTGAGCGCAAGCTCTGCCATGGGGCGGCCAGGTCTCCGATCATTTCTTCTATTGCCTCTTCGTTCCAGTTATGTGACCCGACCGCTGGGGTTCTGTAGTCGCCGTACTTACGACAAAAAGCAGCGTAGCTTGCTGCAGTACGGTTAGCAACCACCGGCACGGTGTATTCTGGACCTTGGACGTTTACCACTATGCCACTACGCAGACTTGGTCAGTTTAGAATATCTAGAAAGAGCCGTGATGATAAGGCTTACCTCAGACCACTCGTTCGCTGCATTACTCGCGGCTTGACTCCAGTCATAGACACGCTGTCCTTCAAAGAATTAGACGGTCATGACGTGTAATGGGCAGGCCAGGAGTACATACGTTCATACAATTGTTCTTTGAACTCCTGCTTCATTGATCTTGCAATACCATAGACCTGAGAAGAACTTCCACTTAAATCCTACGCACATAATCAGCCTCCTCTCTACATACACTTAAATTCAGACGCATTTACCCTCCTTAGTCGAGCTTCGAGTGCATTAAGAGTCTCGCGAACAGCCTGCTTTCGCTCCGCACTCACACTTCCTGCACCTGATTGGACCCATAGAGCGATGTCATCAAGGATGGCTGGAATAGAGCTTTGAATATATTTTGTGACAATGCGAAGTTGACTGTTTGCCATCATGGAGATGCAATGCCTACGAATTGCAATTATCCCACTTAGCTGGAGGAGAGGAAGGGCATCGTCCTTCGGCAGATCTCGATACTCCCAGTAGTCCATGTTGCTGACACAGAACACTCTCAATCCACCATCAGGCACTCTTCTCCTGTAGAGATCGTTGAGCTTTTCCATAACGATGGAATTGCGGGTATTGACGAGATACTGCTTTAGTCTAGAATGTCTGTGTTAGTGATCGGGCGTTCCATCATCCTTACTAGAGTTCTGTGCACTTACTCAAATCCATGATCTTCCATTAGTTTCCTATAAGAGTTAACCATGCCTGTACATAAGTGCACATAGATATCTCAGCACTTACTTGGCTTTCCTAGAACGTCGATTAAGTTCTCGCTCGTAGTCCTTTTCGCCTTCTGACAAGTCATCGTCAGCATAGCCTGCTAACTCCTCCTCGACGTTTTCGAAGTCTAGTCGATCTCTGGCCACAGCGTCAATAAGTCGTTGAATATCTTCAGCTCTTCTGCCTTTCCAGTCTTTCTTAGCTTCTTCGGCTCGAATATCCTAGAAATTTATTAGCAGACATATCATCCATTACGATCCAGAATTCATTAGCCCACATCAGACTTCGTGCAAATAATGCCCACATTCGATAGATTGGCTTGTCTGGCAAGCTCAAACACGCTCATGACCCCGGCATCAGTGATAGCTCGGCCGATATAGCAGATGGCAAAGATCTCATCGCATTGGAGAAGGTAACGCTCGGTAATGTTTCGTCGGGCAGAATTTAAATCACGAAGTCCTGAACGACGATATATTAGAAAATAGTGTCATCTTTTATAGATAAGCGACAGCTTGACCTACCAGGAAGATCGACAAGCAGGAGTCCTTTGCTTAGGATATGTGCCTTCAAGAATACTCTGTAGTTGTCAGCAGCTATAACATGAAGAAACAATGAGATCACGGGTCACACGAACTTGATCTTTCTGACGTAGGGCCAAACTGCTGGTTCCTGAGTTGAAGCCTGCTCGGAAGTGAGCCGCATTAAGAGAGCAGAGCAATCTGCTAGCGAAAGTCCGACTTCTCTTCCGCCGACCGCTGAGGAACCAATATCCTGCGCCCATGAGCACAGAGTCCCTAACACGGAATCTTCTGGCTCATCGGTGAGGAATTGCTCGCTGTTAAGTCGTCCTCGGAACATGGCCCGGAAAGTGTCTTGAGCTATTTTTGCTTTTTCTTCAAAATCTTTCTGTTCACCGCGGTCCATACTTATGCGGTGCGAATGATAGTGGCGATAAGACTGGAGCAATTCGGTTATCTGCTCTGTGATTTCATCTATACTGAAAAATTCTTTCTCGATGGCAAAATCGTCACTATCATGGTAGTGATACTCTGTGACGACACACGTGCATGCTTCTCCGCTGTTGCTCTGCATAACCGCGAATTAATAGATGTAACTATTACCGTTAGGAACTACTCACAGTTCTAGCAAGCCCACGAAAATCTAACAGCGAGTTGAGGAGGCTACTTTTGCCTAGATAAAATTAACTTCAAGTTAGCGAGGTCAACCTTCCTAATGTTGTAACGTACCGACGCCCGAGTCACCAACAAACCCTACAGTTCGAGATGATGGGCATTGAAAGTGGGCTAGATCTCTAGCTTCCCTATAAAGCCGCTGCATCGTAGAGTCAGGATCAATATGCAGGGAACTGCTTCCAAGCACGTCCACCAACTCAGACATAAGACCCTTAGCATCTCTGAAGGCCTGCTGGAAGCCCGGCTCGTGGAAGCGATCATGTGGAGCCTCCTCATCTCGAACATCATGTGGTGTTATATTGGTCCGCGAACTGGATCGCCTTCGCGAGAATAGTCGATTGGAGGAGCTGTCTTCCGTGCCTGGATGTATAGGCTCGAGAAGCGTGGCCTGGTTGCCAGAGCCGCTCGCCACCCCTTCAATGGCGACTGCCACATTAGACATGCCTAGTCTTGTGTCTGGACTAGATATGCGCATCTTTTTAAGGTGAGCATCTATGCTATCAGTTCCCGATCCTTCACGTAGCACGGCTTTGCCTTTGGTATTCGCGGCGCGTGAAGCGTTCCGGCTCAGCCGAGTGGTTGAACGGGACGGTGTAACTGTTGTGTAGTTATCGTCAGATAAACTATCCAAGTCCCTTTCAATTGAAGGGATCGCTCGGTCTGGAGAAGAGCCAGCCGGGATACCATCGTCAGACCGTCCTTGAAAGTGAGAAGTGATTCCATCGGCGGGCTCAAAAGTGAAGCTTGTAGTGCTATCGCTCTGTGAAGTGAAAGCCCCGGCTGAGCTATCTCCCGCAACTAATGCATTTGCGTTGGATCTTGGACTTGAGGTTACCAAGCCGACACGTACGGCTTTCGTCATAGCCTGAGAATTAACTGCTAGAAGCAAAGAATAATTTTGAAATGAAAGGACTTAGCAAACGATACACAGGAACAAGTGGTATTCTCTAAGCTCGGAAATATATATATCTCAGTTCGAAACGGTTCACGGTACCTGTTGGTGGCTGTGGAGAGGCACAGTACGGAGTAGTCGGCGGTTGGTCTCAGGGCCTGGCCAAGCAGTTGGATGCTTCCAAAGATTGGGCTTTTGCGACAATAACCTGCATGTAGACACGCAACTAGTGTTTTAACCTGGGCCCTTGCCTACTCCAGTCTACATTGAGCAGTCGAGGGTGGCAGGCAGTCTCCATTTTTAAACAGGGGCTGTCAAGTTTGAATGTGAAGGAAGGATGTGAAAAGCCAACCACAGGACGCAGAAAATGGTACCTTGTTGTGAGGCATCTGAAGCTAACCTTGTTAAGGGAAATGCGACGGAGATAACGAGCGCTTACTTTTAGCAACTGCGTACATTAACGCCAGTAAAATGTACCAGACGGAGATAAAATTAAGGCGCCGGTTTTGAAGCATGCCCCTGCATATTGCTACAGTAGAATACAATGCACATCTTACAGTAACTAAAGCAGCAGATTGCGAAACCTAAAGGGCTAGGCCGTAGGGCTGAGATAATAGGTAGTAAGTATCTTTGCATTATGCGTAAAGACTAGCAGGCAGGGATAATATTTAGGGATGAGTTCTAGCTTGGAAGAGGTTGTGAATATATAGGTAGGAACCGATTTCGGACCCCTAGCTAGAAGGGAGTCCTTTCGAGCCACCTCGTTAAAAGTTGACGAATTCTAACGAGGTGCGTAAGCAGACCCGACCCTGAGCAGACCGTTCCTAAGCGCTGAGCAGAGGCGGTGCAGGTCACGTGAGTCTAAAGTATCGAGCGGTATAACAGGTATTTTAATATCAGAATTTTAATATAAGCATTTGCTATTCTGTCTTTAGACCCAAGTAGTTACTGTTTTAGCCTAAGTTGAAAGCGAGTAAACCTAAGCTAAGCTAGGCAAGTAAGGCTATAGTTATAGTAAATAGGGGTCTAAACTAGTACTAAAAGCGACCTATCTGGAATGGAGCGGGGTAGACCAGGCGATATATGATTAGCGGATGAGACGAAAAAGAGGCTGTAAAACATGAAAAAGAGGAGTCATATGGCCACCTTGAGCTCGCCCAAATGTATTAAGCCCAACGCCTCGTTAGGCGTCACGAGGCCCAAGTCTTATCAAGCCCACATCGCAAGCTCATGCCAGATCATCTTCTCTTCATTACTTTGGCTTCACTTCTTTTAAAGTACTATCATTTTCACTTTCTGTTCACATTATATTAAGACCATGGTGCATCATCATGATGTGCCCGATAATGCTGGCACATCCAATAGGACAGACTATGGACAAGACTGGTCAGGCTATTCAGGATATCCATTGACAAAAGGAATTTATTTCACAAGTAACACCCATTCAGATGAGGATGATGTCCAGGATGAGGATTTTCTGGATTACTCATTTGATCCAGGGTACAGAGCTAGTGATGACTGGTCTACGAAGAAGCCCGAGAACAACTCGTTCAGCATCGTTTCTGCATCCGGGAATGACTCGATAACCGATTACGGCCCTGACAACTACTTGAATAACGAGAATAGTCGGCCAACACATCCAAATAGCCAAGCGGAGGCGTCACCAGCGCATCGGGCTCTCAATAACTCCCCCGGGTTACTAAGTCCTGAACTTATGAAGCTATATATTCTTAGAGTCCCGAAAGGAAAAACGGCCTTCCTTGAATTGAAGCCAGGGTATATGCCATTTTCCGCAACGCTGTCCCCTAAAATATCCCTAGATCAAGCAGAGTACGAACCCTGTGACCCTATTCCTATTATTCCTTAGAGACCAAGCTCTAACATACTTGATTGGGTAGTAGTTCCAAAACAAATCGATTCGTCTGCCAGCTCCCAGAAAGTTGCGGAGGCAAGACATCGATATTCAAGAGAGCCGCAGACCTCGAGCGTCATTATAGGAATGCACACGCCTCGCCCGATCAGGAAATCTGGAGTTGCGATTACAAGAAATGCAACAGATCCAAGGATGCCTTTAGTCGCAAAGACCACTATCGTGATCATCTCAAAGACTTCCACAAAGAATATATAGTGGGTCTGAGAAGAATGGAAAAGGAGAGAGAATCGAAGACTACGAAAGACAAGGAGGAAGCTGAATACAAGAAGTGGTTCGCTGGTAGGAACATTGATCAGAGTTATTGGCGGTGCGCGCGATGCCTCCTGAGAGTTTACATACAGACAGACGGGTGGAAATGCCCAACTTGCATAGGCGCGTGTGAGGAAGTACGGGTCAGAGCTCACAAACGACGCGGAGATTTAGTAGCGGAAGAAGGTTTTAGTCCAAAGGTTCCCGATTGCACTACGTGTCTGGGCATAACATTGATCGTTGGCGATGACGATAAGTGGCTGCCATGTCCTACCTGTCAGCCCGGGGAAACTTTTGGTGTTAATGACGATCAAGATGAACCCTCTTCTGGTTGATAGAATGGTAGTGGGACAACTGGAAGGCTGTAGCAAGTGTCTACCAAGTAAGTTAAAGGGAAAAGAAGGTTTAGCTATTCATTGTTTGAACAAGCAAAGCGTAAGATCTGGGATCGGCGAGGTACCAGACTACAATGTTACCAAATTGAGTGGGAGGAACAGGGTAAAGGACGTGGTCGAGCATGTTTTTGAAATTCCGAACGAGTTTTCTTCCCAAGGAAAGTAAAGTCACAACTACTTGTAGATTTCCTAGTATTAACTATATTTTCTTTTTCTCTTTGCCTAAATAATCAATGGCTCAGCTCTGTATAACCATCTATAAGGGAGAGATAACAAGGACTAGTCTTAAATAACGTCTCTGCCTTAAACAATTCTAGAATTCGGGCTAAGCTATAATATTAAGACGCTTCTATACTTACGAACCCTATTCTTAGTAGCTAAATTATCTCTTATAGGCAAGGATAAAGCGCTAAGGCTATATGTATTTACTATCATGTGTTAGCTACGCTAATCTTAACTTAAAGATTAAAAAGCGCAATAGTTAGAGCTTGCTATAACAATGTTCGTATTCTGTCTTTTCTTGCTCTCACTTATAACTGGGCTTTACAGGGTGAGCTTCAAGGGGTTCGGAATAGCTAGTTTCGATATGAGAATATTCTTTGCTCCCCCTTTTCTAGTTTTTTGGTAGGTAGGGAGGGGAAAACAGTTAAGACACACCGAGTTATAGAATTTCATTGAGAAAACCTTACATATGTATATCTTATTTCCAACCAACCCCAATTCTATCATCGAACCATCAAAACTGCAAAAAAAAAAAAAAAACAAAAAAACAAAGGAAAAAAAGCCAAATTGCAAATCTTCACAAATCAAAGCCACATCAGTAGCTAAATCCCCTCCAAATAAGGCAAAATACCCGCCTTTCTCAACCTATCGAAAGCAATCATATAACCCCTGGCCGGTTCCAAAGTCTCCATAAATCCCACTTCCCTCGCGGCAGTAAGATCATAATCCGTACGAATAGGGACCCAAAAAGCAGTAGTCAAGATATCCCACTTCGTATTCTCCATAACACCATCTCTCAATCCATTCTCTTTCCCCCAAGCAGACCACTCCTCCTTCCTTGCAAGGATCCATTCAACTCCTTTAACTTCCCCATCCCCATCTCCAGAAGAAGGAGAAGAAGGAGAAGAAGGAGGTACACCTTCCAATCCAAAATACTTACATACTAACGGCCATTTCATTTCCCAGGAAACAGATTCACCATCTCCGATATTGAAGGATCTACCGTTGAGTGCTGATTTTTGAGAGGGTGGTAGTAAGGAGATGTGGATGTGGAAATGAGCTAGTAGGTCTTGGAATGTATCGGTATGTAATGCTTTCCATGTTTTAGTATTACCTGGGAATATGCATTTTGCGTTTTTACCGTACTTGGTGCGGTAGAAGGATAGGTAGTGGCCTAGTGCTTGGGATATATTCATTGCGTTGTGGTTTGGTACGAATCCTGGCTATAGATGATAATTAATGATTTAGCAATTATTATAATATCTTACCGCTTGACTAAGGTAAGAAAAATTAAGTTTGATTTTACTTTTTTCCTTTTTTCGTTTTTCTTCTTTTTTTGTTTTTTTTGTTTGGGGATGGGGGAGAGATTAAGGGGGATTGAGATTGAGATTGGCTTGCTTACTAGGAAAGCAGGTCGGATGTCACAGAATTTCCATGTACAACCTGGAAGTGCGGAGTATTTTGCTACTATGTCATATTGTGTATAGTAGAAGGTTTTGGATGCGTATGGTTCTGGCATTCGAGGGAGGGATTCTTTCCATGGTGCTTCGGGCCATCCGTATCCCACGGCTCCATAACCCTATTAACTATATATTAGCCATCAATATAAAACCATCCTCGAAGAAAGCCTCTTGATTTATTTTCTTGCTACTTCGATTCTCGTTTGCGATATTGATAGGAGATGGATGTTTAATAAATGCATACCTTTCCACCAGTCTGCAACACAAAGAACTCTAACTTTGGACATAGAGAATTGATAGCTTTGAGAGCATTCTCCACGATCTCAGAGTTGGCTCTTACTACCTCCTCAGGACTCTCACCATGTGCCGTATAAGCTAGTCATACCAAAATTAGCATTTACTCTCCCTCATTCAAAAAAAACCTTATTTTCTCAAATCCCTCTTTCCTTTCTTTTTCACAGCTTATACTTTTCAAAAATATTCGCAGGCTAGGAACTAGTCAAAGATAAAGCTCACCAACGAAGTACACATGCGTAACATCCTTAACATCCGGGATCTCTGCTAGTTTCTGCTGTGTCGCATCCTCGTTACTAAGATCGAAGCCTGAGTGGATCTCTAAACGGTTATCCTCAGGTAGGAAGGCTTCTTTCTTCGTTAGAGGCCGTTTGGTGAGTGCTAGCACGCGTGAGAAGGTTGTGGGTGAGGGATAGGTGAGTGCTTCGCGGGCAATGGCCCATCCTGATTTTTCGTTTACGGATTCATTAGTTTTGTTGCACAGGATAGGATAATAGTACGGGAGAGACGTGAGAGAGACGAACTATTCCAGATGCGCCGAAGATGAGTGCTATGTTTGGGCTTTTTGATATCATGGTTGTTGGGGTGGGTTGTTTGTGGGGTTGGATATTTGGATTGGGAAAAGAGGTTTTGTTGAGTTCTGGTTCTGTTTTAAAGTGGGTGGATTTGAACCTTTTTATATGTCCTTTTCGCTATCTGTTAATAAGCATAAAGCACTTCCTACCTTCTCTTCTCCGCATTCTATCTGAGGAGTTAGCTTACTTCGGTTTCGCATTATACTGTATGAATGTACCTACTCTTCTTGTCATACCTCCGGTCTCGTCGGTATATCCTCTGCGCTACTCATTCTCGACCAGACAATGCAGGGGGAAAAGCAGAATAACAGTACGGGTTATGTCGTATAAGGACTTCCAACTTCGTAAATCTTACTCGCTTAAATTTACTTCGGCCGAGCCACGGCTCGGTTAAGCATATATCAAACTCCCTATTAGGTATTTACTAGTGCGCGAGGAGTGAGTTCTAAGAGCATATAAGGTATATAAAGCATTTAGAATATTTTTCAATTTTCTGTAGAACATAGATAGAGTATTATAGAAGAGGCTCCAAGATCTACAACTAACCGTCGCATGCTACTAACATGCAGATTTCACAATCCCGTCTCCAGCCTAATAAACAACTATGCCCGCAATCCAACAGCGCATAATCATAGGCACAGGTAAGGCATTTCAAGTCTTTCTATGCTATTTCGCATCTCAATTAGAGGTTGCGATAGTTATTGCTTTTCAATTAGGCGGGCGAGTGAAGCTTCGCGGTTGCTGCCTAACTTAGCGGCAATCCTACCTAAACCACAACAACAAAATTGCATTCTCGACAGCGCAGAATTCACTCTGTATTATATTGCTGACCCTGTCTTCGAGACCCGAAAGACGGGAATATCTTGTTATTTTCGGGTTTTCGTTGCACGATTATTGCCTCGGGCTTCTTGGGAAGATGAATCGAGATACAATGAGTCAGCGAAATGAAAGCACCAGAAGGACTTACAGTATCTCCAACATTTCTACCCCCACCTTCACCTCCGCTTCAGGTCTATCATCCCCAATAAATCTAAATGACGCTTTGGAATTCATTCAAGAAGTTCGAGTTTGTTCCCCAGGCCCATAGTTTATGCCCCTTGTATTTTCACCTGTTCACTCCATCCGCACATCTCCCAAGCTAACCCTCGCATCCCAGTCCCGATTCTCCTCCGACCGTACAGAAATATATCAGCGGTTCCTGGCCCTCCTAAAAACATACCGACAAGATCATTCGTCGAGATCTGTAGATGATATACGGATGGGAGTGAGGGAGTTGTTTGGAGATGAGCGAGATTTGGTGGAGGGGTTTGAGAGGTTTTTACCTGTTGCGATGAGGGGAGAGGTTGTGGGGGAAAAGTGAAAGGAGGAGGGCGATAGGCGAAAGTAGTAGAAGATGGAATTTTTTGGGTGATATCCGAAATGTAGATGAGTGTGCATTGCAGCATTCTGGGAGACTGTTGTTGTTGTTGTTGTTGTTGTTGTGATGAGGGCGACCTTGAGTGATCGTTTGTAGTTTATTTGTGTTGTAAGACCTCAGAAGGGGAACAGAGATGTGGAAAAGTTTGTGTGGAGAAAGGACTTACTGTTGGGATTCTATCTAATTTTTGGTGATATGCCACTGGAGTCAGTAACTAAAAATCGATAATGATTTATGGACAAGTGCCGTGATTTCTTGTCTAGTACAAATGGATATTGATGGTTCTTTTTTTAACCTTTCTTGGAAGTTGCGTGGTTGACATGGTGGTATTTAATCGGAGACAGCAGTCATGCTGTTCTGGAGCATGGAAACGTTGCCTAGAAAGTCGTCGGAGATTGTCTGTTCGACTCCAAGCAGGCAGTCGACCAAAATAGACTGTGCTGACAATGAAATATAACCGAAGGCATTTGATAACATTTTAGCTGTGAGTTGGGGACTTCCTTCGAGGCAAGCTACTCAGCTAACCAGCTAATAAGGCTTGAGTTTTGACGTTGGAACCAAGTTGATTGAATTGCCAACTCAAAGGAATAACACAGCTCTTGCTTTGAGAGCATATGGCATATGCTTGGGCGGGAAAGTCCCCTTTGCCCTTGCCCTTGCCGGCTGTTCTGTGCGAAATGTTTCGTGATGTAGAATTCTTCAATTGCCGGTATTGGGGAGCCGTGACTTGAGGGGAACTGGGAACTGCGAATGACAGAGTTTATGGAGATCGAAACATCCATTTCCATAGAGTTCGTCGATGTTTCCATGCTCATTTCGGATGACTAACAGCTGGAAATTGCTATATCATAGCAGAGATATACGGTATTAGCAGTATTGTGTTGTCCTCAGCTCATCGGAAGGCCGGGCTTTGTGATTTGAGTACTCCCATATCATGCATTTTGTCTTAGACGCCAGTATCCTCCGCTTAAGAAACGACCTTAGAGCAGCGTATTATAGTTTCCACATAAGAAGTACAGCCTCATTGACTCTGGTACCTAGATCTCTCGTAGATCGCTATTGGTGATGTTGGCCATGGTCCAGGGGCCCGTGATCCTTGTGTAGGTCGGAAATCACTCGATAAGCGTGAGATAAGAAGCCGTGAAACAAAAGACCATCCATGAATGAGATGAGCTGATGGCAGAACCCCTCAAAAAAGAGCAAACTCAGGGGCACAGGGTTTATATAGAGAGTTTATTAATGTCTTTGCCTGTGTAATCAGACGAACGATTTTCGCCGTGGGTAGCTGGAGGGTGGACGACTGACTGTGTTTCGCATTGAAAGGTTCGTCTGAAGGTTGGAGGCGGTGGTGGGCGGCAGAAAGTCCGAATTAGGTAAAACGCGTCACCTCGGGTCTCCTTTTCTCCCTTCGTATCTACTCTTCTCTCCACGTCCACCTTGCAACACCGCACATCAAAAGCTTCATTCTAATTCCAGCATATCTTCACCAGCCACTAAGCGTAGCGTCATTGTCATCTTCATGATACATCTCCATCGTATCGGTGCCCAATCTCAATGGTGGACTTGTTTCGAACGAGATGGGAGGAGAAGACGGGGGAGGGAGAGGGAGAGGGAGAGGGAGAGAGAGGAAGGCTGAGCAGTTAGCAGCTCTCTTATCCTCAACTCAACTCAACTCAACCCAACTCAAGCCTTTTCCAAGCCTGCGAATAGCTCCAATTTTCACGCCCGAGTAGTCCACTCCGGTCGAAGATAAATAATGCATTCCGCCGTAGTGGCCAGTGGCCAATATATTTCAGGATTCGCGAGCTCAGCTACTCCGAGCAAACGGAGCACGCTCGCTTGGCGAGGATCCGCATTTCGACTTACTCGAAACAGCTCGACCAGGTTGACCTCACAAACATTGGACGACAGGGCATAAATCTGAATCGAGGATCCCCCACAGTCTCTCGTGCTCATCAGCCACGCCACTCGGCGATCCACTCCCTGCTATACACTCTACAATCGAAACAATTTGCGATGAACGAATTCGTCATACATCGGTCCTGATTGAGAAGAAGAACAAGACGTGAGGAGAATTTTTAGACGATGGCCCCTGTCCATGTCTATACCAAACCCACCGCCAACGATGAACCCCCTCCCAGGCCAGGACAACGAGCTAGGGCTCAAATGCTCGAGTAGGTACAAATATACTTCTTGTCCCTCATCTGTGAAGCTATCTTAGCCATCGCAAGATTCTTCTTCTTTTTTCCATTCTTTGCTTCATTCAACCACATTCCTTTGCCTTGACGGCTGCCGGCTTTTGTTAAGTCCTTCATTTCTATACTCTGACAAGCAGGGCAAGTCCCCGAATTCACAGACAGCTCTACACTTTTGCAGCACCACTTTCGTTCAATCAAGTAAACGAGACCCATTTTCATCATGCGTGCTTCTCTACTCTCTTTCGCATTTGCTACGGCAGCATTTGCTCAGACCAGCACCTCCTATGTCGACGCCAACACAGGAATCACCTTCCAACGATACCAGGACACCACCGAGACTGGATTCAGCTTTGGTGTTGCTATTGCTGATTCAAACACAACCTCCGACTTCATTGGCCAGATGGTAAGTCGCAGGAAGTACGGACTTAATCGCAAGTACAATGCTGACACAGATAGGTCATGGAATCCAACGGTACAGGTTATTGTGGTGTCTCTTTGGCTGGTGAAATGACCGGGTCTCTTCTTGTTACAGCATGGCCCAATGATGGTGCCGTCGTCTCTTCCTTCCGCGAGACTAGGTAAATACCCCAAGTGCATCTTTCTGTACGACCCACTAACAAAATATTAGCGGATACACCTCGCCTGGAGTTTATACTAACTCCAGCATGTCATTGAAGTCCATTACAAACGGTACCTTCATCAATTCGACACACATGTCATACACTTTCCTGTGCAGTGGATGTCTTGGTACCGCTCTTACTTTCGCTCCTAGCACTTCGGACATTGTATTGGGATGGGCAGTCTCCGATACTACCCCCACCAACCCATCTGATGCCGATTCTGCAACTTTTGTATATCACTCAGCTGGATATGGTAACTTTGGTCTCGACTTGACCAGTGCCAAGTCAGCCAATTATGCGACCTGGGCCGCGATGGCAACGGTTTCCAGTTCAAGCAATACCACCATTTCTTCCAACACCAGCACTTATTCCAACACCACTACTTCATCCAACTCCACAACCTCTTCGTCAAGCACAAACATTACCACAACTGTTTCGAACACTACTTACGACTACATCATTGCCGGTGCTGGTCCCGCCGGAATCATCGTTGCTGAGCGTCTGGCTGAAAGCAACAAGTCCGTGCTCTTGATCGAGAGAGGAGCCGCTTCCACATATGCTACTGGCGGTAGAAGTGTTGTTAGCTGGAACGATACCGTCACCCAGTATGATGTTCCCGCTATGTCTTACTACCTCACAACTGCCAATGACACCAGTGAATACTGCACTGATGTTGCATCGATGGCGGGTTGTATCCTTGGAGGTGGAACCATGGTCAACGCCTTGATGTTTGTTCGCCCTCAGGAAGTAGATTTCGATGACAAGTGGCCAACGGGATGGAAGTGGGCTGATGTTAGCGACGCTGCCGATCGTTTGTATGAGCGCAATCCTGGAACTACTCTTGCCTCGGAAGATGGACAACGCTACGATCAAAGTGCTTACACCATTCTTTCATCCTTCTTCGACAAGCTTGGATGGAGCCACGTTGATGCTATCGAATCGCCTAACAACAAGACAAAGGCCTACAGTTATCCACCCTGGGATATCCAAGATGGTCTTCGTGCCGGTCCAGTCAAGTCTTATCTCCCAACAGCTCAGGCCATGTCTAACTTCAAATTGACTCTTAACACCAAAGTTATTCGTGCTGTTCGTAATGGCACTGCCATCTCTGGTGTTGAGGTTGAAGACTCAACTGGAGCTCGCCAAATTATCAACATCAACACTGGAGGTTCAGTCATTCTCGCTTCTGGGGCCTTGTCCACCCCTCGCATTCTTTTCAACACTGGTATCGGCCCCACCGATCAAATCAGCATTGTCAAGAATGGCTCCGCTTCAGTCACACTCCCAGATGAAGCCGACTGGATCAACCTCCCTGTCGGCCAGAACTTGAGAGATCACCCAATCTTCACCCTGACTTTCAACACCACCCAATCAAATGCAACATCCATGCTTGCATCCGCCTTCACCTCTCCCAATACCACTGACATTGATCTCTTCTCTCAAGGCAGTGGTCCCCTTGCACAATCTGGACAACGTCTCAACTTCTGGACTAGCTTGACCACAAACGGAACAAACGGAACTCGCTATTTCCAGGGAACCTGCAACTCTCCGTCTGCTGGAACTATCCGCATCAAGCTTTATCTCACCCACGGAGCCACTTCGTCTGGTGTTCTTGGTATCACAAGCGCTGGTGCGACCGAGTTCACTACTCAACCCCTCATGAACACTGATGCTGACAAGGCTGCCGTCATCACCATGATTGACAGCCTTCTCACTTCTGTTAGAAACTCCACTTCCATGACCCTTTCTGACAGCACTGCAACCGGTTCTTCATTGGTGTCTTCATACGTCAGCGGTGACCATTTTGTTGGAACAGCTATGATGGGTACTACCAATGATGGGACTGCTGTTGTCGACACCAACACTAAGGTTTTCGGAACTGACAACTTGTTCGTCGTGGATGCCTCTATCCACCCAGATTTACCAACTGGAAACACACAAGCTATTGTTATGGTTGCCGCCGAACAAGCCGCAACCAAAATTCTTGCTCTTGGCTCCATTGCTAGTAACTCAACCTCAGGTATCTCTACCGGTTCCGGTTCAACTGGCTCAAGTGGTTCTACGACCGGATCGACTGGGTCTTCTGGAGACGACACCGGCTCGGCCTCGGCCTCATCTGCTCTGACATCGGGTCTCTCAGCGACCAATACAATTTCGGCCACCTCTTTAGCCCCTTCGGACCAAACCACCTTGACAGTTTTAACAACTTTAGTCCAAACGGTTACTAGCTGTGCCGCAACCATCACTGACTGCCCTGCTCGTGCCTCGGAGTCCACTAGTGTTTTCCTTGTCACCAGCACTGTAGAACTTACAACGACTGTTTGCCCTGTAAGTGAGGTATCTTCGGCTAGCTCTGCCATCATCGCGTCTTTCTCGGGATCAGACATTGCTGCAATTGCTCGCTCCAGACCTACGCAATCTGCTAGCAGCGGTGGCAATGGTGGTCAAGGTTCTGGAAATGGTAACAACTATGGAAATGGCAATGGAAATGGCAATGGCAATGGAAATGGATCAGGAAGTCGCTCTAGTGGCGCAGTCAGCGTCTCAGCAAGTGCAACTGCTCAAGCTTCGACTCCTGTCGCAACTGGCACCATCTCAGGCTCATCAGCTATCTCCTCCAATTCTCCCGCCCAATCTTCAGCAGCACAGTCTTCAGCAGCAGCAGAGTCTTCCGCAGCTCTTTCGTCTGCCGGTAGTCAAGGGCTTGCTACTTCTTCCAGCTCAAGTGTTCAATCTTCTGCTAGCTCCTCGACTGGCGCTAACGCTGCCTCATCATCTGTCTCAGAGGCCGCTGCCCAGTCATCAGGAATTTCAACAACCGGTGGCCAATCCATTGCTACACCAAGCATCACTGGGTCAAGTTCATTCCAGACCATCACCACTTCCGCTTCAGGATCATCCAGCACAGTCGCATCAGGAGAGCAAACCACTCTCACTGTAAAGACAACCCAGATTCGAACAATCACCTCATGCGCGGCAACGATCACCAACTGCCCTGCACGAGCCTCAGAATCTACTAGCCTCATGGTCGTGACTGAAACAATCGATATCTCAACTACAGTCTGCCCAGTCGCAGAGGCCGAATCTGCAAGTTCAGCTATAATCGCCTCTTATAGTGCCACAGCCGTCGACGTTGCGGCTGTTACTGGGACTTCCAACGCGTCAAGCTCGGCCGCCACTGGATTTGCGAATGCAACAACTTCATCATCCCAATCTTCTTCCACGGCCTCAGGTATCGAAGCAGTTACTGCCACCGGTCCTGCTAATGGAACAATTCCTTCATCATTGCCTGCTCCTACGGCATCAGGTATCGCAGCAGGTACCGGCACTGGTCTTCCTTACGGAACAATTCCTTCAGCCCTACCTTCTTCTACCGCCTCAGGTATCGAAGCAGTCACCGCCCCTTCGAGCTCATCAGCAACTTCTTCAAACTCTCCAGCTCGAGCAACTCCCTCAGCTTCCGCTCCTTACTCTAACACAACTTTGACCTCTTCAACGGCCGCAGGAATTTCAACTAGCACAGCAACAGGTGAACAAACAACTGTGACAGTCCTAACGACCCAAATCCGCACAATCACATCTTGTGCGGCAACAATCACAAATTGCCCAGCCAATGCTGCTGAATCCACATCCGTAGTTATTGTGACTGAGACCGTAGCGTTGACCACAACGGTTTGCCCAGTTACTGAAGCCGAATCTGCTTCTTCGGCAGCGTATGCTTCATACACGGCTAGCTTCACGGGATCAGGGATTGGAGGCATTGTTGTAACGCCTACCGCAACAGGCGCTATGGCGAGTACTACAAGCGATATTAGCCCAGTCCAGAGCGGTGGAACGACAGGAGCGAGCACTGTTCAGACTGGAGCTGGAGACGGTGGAGACGATGAGTGTGAGGCTGACTAGGTTCTGATTTTACCAGATACGAGAGATGGAGTTTAGCGTGGGTTTACGGAGGGTTTACGGGCGGATCAAGCGTTTGTTTGTTTTTGTGTCCTATCTGTCTGTCTTCCTGGCCATAGGAACAGGCTTCCGACTTGTATATAGCCCTTCTTCGTGTATCTACCTTTTTATGTTTTCGGAAATTCAAACGAGCATTGTACAAACTGCCACGAACATTAACTTGCATTTGTGACCAAATTTGTTCCAGATGAGAATTAATCAACTGAGTTAGTTACCACGAGAGTAAATTGGGTAAAACTGGTAGGTTACGTAGAAAGTAAGTTACCTCAATCAAGTAAGTAATTCACATCTTCTACTTCCTAAGAATGTACAGATAAATGATTTAATTTCACTAGCAATCCTAAAACTACCCAAGTACAGAACTACGCCAGAAGTGCAATAGACACCTTTGAATTTATCTATAAGCTCCTTATAGTAGAAAGCTTAAAGCTAATAGCTAACTTAATCTATAGTTTATAAAAGGAGAAGATATTATAATATTATATAGGTATATAAGTATATATTAATACTACACTATCTTAGATAGTTGATTTTAGCTTTATATATAGTAGAATTATATAGTTAATAAAATTTAAGAATGTAGTTGTAAAGACATTCGATTTTGGCTGTATATATATATACTTGATAAATCTTATTACTACTTAGATTTAAGGATTGTTCTAAAGGTGGCTAGTTATAAGGAAGCTTTTATATTTATTTGGTAGGTAGATGTTGCTGTTGTGGTATCGGTCGAGTGTTTATATTTATGTATGTGAAGCTAGGAAGACTTTATTATGACGCTGGCTCTGCAGTTGAAATGTAGTCGCTTCGTACTTAGATACTCTGCTACTACTTACTACTTAGCTTAGGTTCGCTCATCTCATTATCGATGTAGGGTTTGCTATATTCTATCGGCTTTTGTGGTTCGACATTTGGGATTTATGTACTAGTAGTCGCTTAGCTTGTTGCCGTTTGCCTAGTCGCTTGTCGAGGTTATATAACCTTTACAATGCTGTGAGTTTATCAATTAGCAAGAAGATCTTTGTGCTACATCTAATTGTAGAATTACCTCCCTTGTTAAAATATAATTTTCCATGATACCTGGCGGTATAGCCCACCATAACGCAAAGAAAAGCTCACTCTCTACCAAAGTAGTGAGGATAATGTGCTACTAATTTAGTTGACTTGATTTTGTGGTAGAAGAGGTAGCACTTCTACTATAGATTATTAATTTCCAATTCATGTGACTTTAGCCTTACTATTGAGAGAAAGATGCTGAGACCCACTTAATGAAAATGAAAGGGCGCAATAAAGTTCAGTGTTGCGTACTATTAAATAAACGACACAACTTGTTAGTGTCGCAAAACTCGATTGCTGAATCGGTAACCTTGGATCACAAAACAAGTAGTGACAATGATCTGCTGGGCAATATATTGCACCGTTATAGACACGTCCATTATTCTTTCGTTCAAGGAAGTTTCACGGCCCCAGGTCCACTTACGCTAAATGTTGAGGTAGATTCTCGGTATGAAGGTAGTTCCAAGGTAGCCGACGCGATACTGCTAATCTGGATCGAGTAACTCGAGACGCAATGTGGACCACTTGTAATGGACGTCCATCCGTCTGGACCTGACATCGTGTTCGTCCTAATTATTATTATGTGGGCTTCACAAAGCTTTCTTATCGCAATCATGGAAAATTACTTTATAAATCTCAAACATGTCCTTCGTTCTTTTCGCCCGCCACAATATCTGTTTCTTTTGCCCCAGTGTTACCTCGAAGTATATATCTATGACCACGAGAATCACAATCCCATCCATGATGAAAAAGGTTATGCCACTCAATGGAAAACAGATGCATAAGGGCAGGTCTGGAATCCAGATACTACCTCTAGAACAAAGTGAGTTCTTTGCCATCATTCCTTGCCTTTCGAGGCCCAAGTACAAAGTAAAGCTTTACTGATATCTCAAAGATCTATCATCAATCGCTCTAGCCGCTGAAACAGTTTCCCTGTCTTTCTCTCCGGATCCTCTAATTCAGTGGTTACTTTCAGTCTCGGCGCCCTCATGGGGCGAGCTTACTCCTGCAATCCAAAAATTTCAATCTAGTCGTTTAGCTTGGGATTCAGCTACTGATATTGTTGTTCGCGCTTCTATACCTGGTGGTGATCCGTTTGCTGGAATTGCTATTGTAAGGAGACCTCAGAGGGCGCATTGGACTTATTGGTTAAATTGGCGGAGGATGTTGAGATGTGCACGGTTGTACTGGACGGACTTATTTATGAGAAATAATGATATGGGAGCGGGGTGTAATGAGAAGGTATGTTTATTCTGGGAAAGTATTTGATGGTATCACAAGCTAATTAACCTGGTCTTCTCAGAGACTTGAACAATTGTTCGAAGCGCATACAGCAGCTTATAACTCGCTCGTCAAGGATTACCCCAAGAACAGTGTCTGGTATATCGAAGTGGTTTGTGTAAAACCTTCATGTCAAGGCAAGGGTGTTGGAAAGGCTCTACTGGAATGGATTTTGAAGGATGTTGGAGAGTCCCCTTGTTTTTTGGAGTGTACGGATCAAGAGAATGTGGTGTTTTATGAGAAGTTTGGGTTTGGGGTTAGGGAGATTGGCGAGTTGGTTGATGTGGTTGGTGAGAAGGGGTGTGTGAGGTTGTTTAATATGATTCGAGAGGGTAGTAAGAAGAGTAGCTGAGGTGAAGTATCTTTAGGGACATGACCACTTCATAAACTGAGGGTAAAATAAGATGCAATTTCTATAATGGGTGACTTTATAGAATGGACTTGCTCTGAATTAACTTTTATGGCCCTTCGAATTTCAACGAAGCATCTCAAAACTTTATCTATATTGTATATTCAAACCCCAGGGCAGATGTCATAGAGAGCTTGTGTCTAGCTTTAGTATACGAACCTTGTGTAGTACGTATCTATACACTGGATGTGAATAATATTTAGACGTCAATAAAGTCTCAATGTTGCGGTTTATTCTAATCAAATATCGCTTCCTGTGTGAGCTATTAACATAAGAAAAAGAAAGAATAAAAAAAGAGCTAGACATCGGTAATTCTCAAACTACAGATCTTTCAATTCGGATTAAATCCATCTTCGAACAACACTCAGATACTGTAGGCCGTTCAAAAAAATTCAACTATGCCCGAAAGCTGCCCTTTTCGGCAACGAATTCGCGACAACGACGAGCGGTCTTCTGTCTGATTCTCCTTCCCCAAATGATCAATGGAATATGTAATGAGGCAATTCCAAATGCCCAGATTCCATCGACAATATACATATTTTGGAGGCCCTGGGCCTTAACCCAAGGAGTATACGCAAAGGTCAAAGCAATGCTGAAGAGATTGCGAACAAAAGCAATTCCCACGAAGGCTTCTCCAGTTATCTTTTTTCTATTAGCAATGTTTACTAAGGACTTACTTGACTTACATCTTTGTAGCTATCAATAACAAGTGTCAATGCCCCATCAGCAATACTGCCCAATCAAAAACCAAAGAATGCACCGCCGATGGAAGGATATATCCAATGGAGACCCTATTAAACGTCTTAGCCAATTTGTTGTTGAAATTATAAAAGCTGTTACTATACCCTTGCTACAGTCAGGCCGTAAATTAAAATACCTGCGGGCATTGACAAAGCCGGGAGATGTTGTAACTGCAATCTCATCTCGGGCTCATAGTATCCGCCATTCCGTTTAGCCAGTCTCACTATGACTTTATCTCCTAGTATACCACCGTATATCGACCCAAGGATACATCCAATAAAAGGACCAAGACTCATGAGACCAATACCAGCAGGATCGAAGTTGTATGGAGGATATGGCATGACAAAGGAGGTAGTATTTGAAATTATGCCAATCCAGCTTAGGCCAAAGGAATATTGTAAGGCTGTGTACATGACTGCGGGGAAGTTGAATAAGACGATAAATGGTCGATATGTTAGTGTGATGAGGTTATCGTCTGTTTTGGTGATGAGACGTAGTCGTTGAGACCAAGAATTCATTGGGATAGTCCTATCTATTTCATGGTTGAGAGTATTCGAAATATGCACTTCTGCAGCGTCGTTGTTATCGTTGTACTTATTGTCTGGCGAAGTAGTTGCCGTTTTCTTCGACGGATCTGTTGAAGAAATTGGAGTGATTACAGCAGCTGTATAGGTGGAAGAGACACCTCGAGAAATGGGCGTGTATTTAGTTTCCTCGTAAAATAAAATGAAGGCAAGAACGATTGCGCCCATGAAACCAGTGAGAACGTTGTAGCAGAAACGCCACCCATAGGCCGTCGCCATATATCCAGCTCCAACTGGGGAGAGAAAGCTCTGTTGAAAAGTCAGTCGAGAAAATGTTGATTCTTCACATGGAGACTTACACCAATGGTGACCATGATCATATATAAACCATTTGCATTACCTCGTTGATGTACAAACCACAAATCCGCTATCTAGAGCACTGGATTCAGCCGACATTTCTCGCAAGATGGTATTACTCACTGTCATCTGCACGATAGTCTCATTCGTAGCACCAGCAAAACCAGCCAGAATATTCGTAGCGTAAATCTCTCCCACTGTCTGCATCCTTGCAGTCCAAATATTAATAGCAAGCATAATTGCTGTTGAGATAATGTAAACTGGTCGACGACCATATTTAATGGCGAGAGGAATAAAAAATACACATCCTGTTGCTGTTCCACAAAGTCCAATAGCGTATGAATTGATGAGTTGAGCATAGGTCACTGGCAGATCGATAACCATTAGCTGCCAGAAGATAGCTTGAATGGATAAACTGTTCCAATTAGTAACGGATTCAGTTGATCGAGATATATGGTAGTGTACGCTGTGAATATTACGGCTGTGACAATGAGTGTAAGTCCAAAATTGACCCATTTTCTTTTCTCGGTCCAATTCTATTGAATATATTAGGTTTCTCTTAGTATACTATTGAATAAATTCTGTCCTACCAAAGGATCGTTGGGATCACTCGTGGGTTGGGGCTCTAGAACAAGCGTGCTAGCGTCATCTGCTAGATTTTCTGAACGGTAATTGGTCATTTAGCGGCAATATAAAAAAGCTATGTACACATACCTTTCAAAAGTAACACTGTTCCAGGAGGAAGGTTCTGTTCGGTCGATAGAGTGCTCATACTGTAGGATCAGCGCTTCAATCAATGTGGGATTAACGTTCTTAGTAAAAAAAGTTGCTACGGGATTGCTCGACGACAATTGTAGTGTAGAGCAATAAGGAAAGTATTCAGTTCTGAAAAAATTTCTTAGGAGCAATTGCCGAATGTGCCTACTTACTTATACCAAAACTACAATTCGATCAACCAATAAGTCAAGGCAGAGTAATTATGGGTGCCTTATCTTAGTGATACAGTATTTTTGGTGTGAGAATTGCCGTCGCCAGGTACCGCATAGACTTGACAGGCTGGAAATGAGTTTACGTCCATGTTAAGCGTGCGGCTGGAATTACTGGGTTTCATAGACCCTATCTTTCAGCTATTCATTGCAGAATAATCGAAGTTTTATGCTTCTGCGTGGAAGGCGTTGTAAGGCCAAGAGACGCGCTAACTGAATATAGAAGTTCGAGACGCTGTCGGAAAAGGGCCAACTCTCTTTAGCCAAGCTATTCCTGTATCAAGCATAAAGAGGTATGATATATCCATCTAGCTTATGAGAAAAAGAGAGCATCTATCAGTCTAATATAATCGGGGCCTGATATTTCAAACCAAGAGAAATAAAACCTTTGAATTTGCGTACTTAAAGGTGATGGGTATTTGAGGCATATAGCGCCGTCGAGATCATACAGTACTAGCCGGTCACTTTCATACTATCTGGAAAACCTCGAGATTCCTTCTATCTAGTGAAATAAATTTAGATGCAATGCGTAATAATTTGGAATATTTTTCTCCACATGTCATTGCTATTGAACACGACAAACCTTCTTGTTGTCGTTGCCTGCTCGCTACTTCCCAACCATAACGTCAGGTACTTCTTGAACTGGAAAATTCGTCGAAGAATATGCATCAATACAAGTCTGGCCCTCAAAGGAACTCATAAAACCTATAGTAACGATGCCGTTCATCCAATTATACGGCCCCTCCACTGTCTCAAAAGTCAAACGGGTAAAGTACTCCACTTCATCCCAGGTATAGGAGGTCTTATGTTCTGGATCGTAGACGAAGTTGGGACTGGTCCTGGACGGAAGATACTTTTGGCTTTGGTGAATATATGATAGCCATCATTTGTGAAGGCTGTATAACGAGCATCAAGTCAGTAGAATATCTAGGAGAGAGCCAAGTTCAGAACATTGTGCTTGATCCGAGTGGTTATCTAATAGTATGGAATTTAGACAAAGGCAGGAAGAGTTTGTTTTACGTTTTTTGGATGGATTATTTGCGCCCAGTTGATATACAAAGGTGAGGTGAGGAATACTCATTGGTGGAATGCGAGAGTTAAAGATATTGCCTGGGGAAGGGTTGTGAATAGAGTTGGAGGCTATGGTTTTGGGTTGAGAAGCCTGAAGAGAGAGTAAGAAGAGGGATGAGATAAAGAAAAATATATATTGGAGTTCCGAGGCATAGCGATAGTATTGTTGGATGTTAAGATTTAGTCCGTATTGTTTCCGGGGTAGGGCAGGAGGGAGGACTAGTCTAAGAAAGGAAGTGCCATGCAGCCGACGCGCAAAGATGCCCCATTGGTTAGTTTTAAGGATAAACATCCGAGAATAGACTTTGAGGTCTAGGTATCCCTTTGCGTGGCACTGGGCTTACCATAATAGACTTAGGACGTGTACATCGCGAATCACTAGCTAAGAGCTTATTTAATGCGTAAATGCGTTAACTAATTACTAAAATCTACTTATTTATATTTAAAAATTAGCTTCTTATATAGATTATAGTTCTAGAAAAGTATACCTAGGTTTATACTAAGATAAAATGAGTGTTAATTCGTGTTCTACAGGGGGCAAATTGTATGAAATGTCTATATATACGTATAAAGTGCTTGGCTTAATGATCTCCCGAATGCTTAATTCAAATCCCTGATAGAAGAGCCTGGAGCCACACAAAGGGATATTATTTATCGTAGACTAGATATGTAATAGTGACTAGTTCTTAGCCAAGATTTGCGAAGAGCTGTGTCATTTCCCCAAAATTCTACAGACCTTCTCTCATATTGAACACTTGTATATGTAGCTATTTATAGGGCGTCAACTGTAGCACATAACCAGAGAGGTCTGATATAACGAATGCACCTTAAAATCTACCTATGTGCGAAGTACAGCAGAAAATATATACAAGAAACCTCGTACACAACCAACTACCACGCCCTTAATTACAAATGAATATCATTCACAGCGTTTCTACTATTCAAGTAGCCTTGACACCCAACGACTCCATGACCTTTTCCGAAGCCAACTCAGCAATAGCTTCATATAAGAACGAAGGATTTGAAGTCGTGGGAGCACGGCTTAGAGATCCATCGATAACAAAGAGGTTGTTGGTACCGTATACCTTGGCGTTTAGGTCTACACAGTCTGTTCCATTCTTCGTTCCATCCGTTGTGCCGACTGTGCAGGAGCCTCCCCAGTGGTTGTTGGTCCTCTTGGCGACGGTATTAAGGTAGGAAACGTAGTCGGTGACATTCGAAGCTGGTGAAGTGACAGTCATTCCAGGCGTCGCGTTGATAGATGCAACCATTCTCTTCATAGCACTTGCGAAAACTTGCACATCGATACCTTCTGGGTCCGACAACCATGGGCCAACTCCGCCCTCAAATGCCAATTTGCCATCAGTATCCAAGATTATTTGACCACGGCTTAATAATCCCTCGTTCAAGTTCCACTGGCAAGTGAATTGACCATCGACTGCGGTAGGAGTTGAACAGATGGTTTGAATAACCATGGATTTTGACGAATTGTCTGGGAATGGTTCCTCGATCCACCCAACAAGTTGACGACCTGGGCTTGTAAGTGGTCCGCTTCGGTTGAAGTATAGCGCATCTTTATCTGCTTGTAGTAGCGCGCCATTCAGAGCGTTGCTCAAGCTATAGAATGGGGCACGAGATGTATCGTCCAGGGAAATAGAGATCGAGGTCATTGGGTTATCGTGGAGGTTAGCTCCGACTCCGTTGTTAATAATCCAATCACTTTCCGAGTAGGTAGTGAAGTTAATGCTGGCTGCGGTGTCGAGCACTGATTTTGGTCCAATACCTGATGCGAACAGAAGAGATGGTGTATTCCAGACACCGGCTGAAAGAACGACTGATTTTGCATTGATCGTGGTACCATTGACTTTGACACCGGTTATTTGGGATCCATTTCTTACAATACTCGTGACGGGGCTGTATAGCTTCATTGTGAAGTTTGGTAGTTTCTTTGCATCCTGGAGGTAACCTCTCATTGGGCCTCCACGTTGGCCTCCGACGGCCGCGAACATATCTCGTCCGTAGTTGTCATATTTTTTGTCGCCTTCGCTGGTAGTGTTGACTTCAAGTAGCCCCAGCTTCTTCAATGGTGCTCCCATAATATCGTAGACGTGATCATAATAAAACTGGGCACGAATTAGCATTGTATTAATAAGAAATGATATCCCGAGGTTCTCACTTTGTTGTCAGCCGACCAGTAAGGCGTGGGTGGGATACGAGATGCAACTCGTTGGATAGCAGGTTGAAAAGCATCCGCTGTCCAACCTTCAATATCTCCATAGGAATTGGCGAGATACTTCTTTGGAGGCCAGAATTGCTGTGCAGCGTTGACAGCTGTTCCACCACCAAGCTGACAAGCAGCAAGTTGACCAGACGGAAGGTTCGTACACCAGTTATTTGGGTTGGTGTATGCCGAGGCGTAATACAGCATTCCATCATGTATTGTGAGGTTGTTTCCAGTGTACTCAGCTTGTGCCCATGATGGAAATTCTCGATTACCATCGAGGTAGAGCATAGGACCACCGTGTTCCAGAAGCAAGGTATTCATACCTGATTCAGCGAACTTGGTTGCTGCTACTAAACCTCCAGCACCACCACCTACGACAACTATGTCACTACTCTTTGTAAGCATATAATTTTGTTCTGTGTAGCATGGTGACTTACTATTCAGATGTTTGATCCTGAGCATATGAAGTTGGAGCAGCTCCGATGGGTGTAAATGAGGAAAAGACAGAAATGAGCAGCGTCAGCTGCTTGACACTGAACGACATCTCGAACTTTAAAGACGAATGCACAAGAATGTGGCGGTTGAGCAGTAGTGATGAAGTGAAAGATATGGATTAATCTGAAATACTTATATCATACTCAAAAGATGCCTCCCACGTCCAGTGCGCCGCGGAAAGTCCATTCCTTACTCTCTGTATATTGCTTACTTTCCAGAAGTAGAAGGCCTCGAACTTGGATCTTCCGTCCTCGGAATGGTATCATTAGTCCAGTAGCGCTCAAAGTATCTTTGATAGGCAGGTCACTTTATGTGACGATGCCTCCACGGTCGAGACGGTGCTGTTCTCCAACCAAAGCCCCCCACTCCGAGTCAGCACGATTCCTATTTTTCCGTCCGTTGTGCTTTATGTTTCGAATATAGATTCGCCTACCGGTAGCTTCTTGGCTACTATTTAGATTCCAATGCCTCAAGATAATCGTGTACCACTAACCTCCGGATTAATAGTTCTCATTTTTTGCCCCACTACCTCTGGTAGTATGACTTGCCAAAACAATGCACTTGTCAAAACATTACAGCCAATCCATTTAGGCAAGGACTACATAGAAAATGGCTATCGTATAGTAGTTTATACAAGTTTATGTAATTATGGTCACTTATGGTCAAAAGTACAGGTCTCCTTTGGCAGTGTTCGGGTGCTAAGCAAGAGGGAGGATCATTACATTTCTATAGAAAGTATGGCTTACTTAACCATGACATATTAATAAGTGCATCGTGTTAGCCAGGCACACTACTCGAGAACCATTATTCCAGAGGTCAGGGGGACACGATTATGAAGAAACGGCGAAGGTAGTGCCATTAAGGACCACCCTGGTTAAGCTTATAAAGTGATACCGAAGTTAAGCAATACGTTCGGCTCATAGAACGGTTCTTATTGGGTGCGGCCTTACAACAAACTTTTCCGGTATTGACATTCCCGAAAATACGGTTCGGATAACCTGCCTGCCTGAAAGTGGCACCAAATTTTCTAGATCTTGGCAACATGACACCTGCCTGTTAGGCTGCCTCCACTGTGCTTATAACGCTATTATCTCTAAACGAGGGCACGTTCAGGCTCAAAATGATTAAGAACCATGAGTTTGGGGCAAACTTCGCAGACAATAATCTACTTTTTGTCACAAACAAGAACGTATCCTATCTTGTACCTTATGCAAATTATTGGTTTACTTTGCGTGATATGCCTATCACAGCAGATAATGTATGGAGAACCTTTCGAACGCAAATCCAAGAACCTTCAAGCAATTGGACAGGGAGAGTGGATCAAGTCAAAACATCTGACAAATCAGATTTTTTTAGAGCTTGATGCTCAAGATGATTTACGAGCCTGCGGCTCAGGTTCATCCGGATTCCGAAGATCACTCGATCCACTAGCAAGTAGCCCTCGTAAAAGTGTGGTGATACGAAGATCAATCATACTCAAACCTGGTTGAACGCATGTTCAATAATACAAACAAAGCACCTGCGCCATTCAAAAAGAAACGAGAACAGGGCTCACATAACTTGAATACCTATGCTAATTATTTTTCTTGATCAATAAATTCATATAAATATATTACTTCAGCTCTACTCTCTTAAAACCGATGCAAAATTGCAGATAATTTCCAATTACTTTGGGCCTGTTGTCTGTATAGAGCGATACTCAAATACGACTACGGCTTGAAATTAAGATGACACAAAACAGAACGCATGATGACACAGTGCGGTATGTTGACGTAGAAAGGTTTGCAAAATGAATCATTTTTTTGCTTACAGAAACAAACTCTGTCTTGGATAATGGCCATCTTGTCAACTAACACTGTAATGTCTTGTCTAGATATTACACGATTGAGAATAGAAGATAGCTCCTGTTACCCGAGACCGGATATCTCCGATGCACCACTTATGATATATCGGAAGACCTTGAAGCAGCTGCCATATCTAATTATTCACCTTCTCTTCACATTATCTGAAGCAGCGAATCGATTTAGACCAAGTACGGAAGGTATATATTATCTCACCAGCGAAAAAGACAGTATCAAGCTTTGCTCGCTTAATATTTATTTTTGTCAATTCTGGCGCCTCCTTGCTAGCGTGACCAATTATACGCCTTTGTATTATTGTTCCGGTCACTACGGAGGTTCCGGCCAAAAGTCGTGCGAATATAGGCTATAAAGCCTGTAGCAGCCTGTAGTTACAGCGTTCACTTATAGGCTAGTAGCCCTGCCCTTACAGGGGCTTTTCGGCGCTTAGACGCTAAAGACAGGACACTATAGGGTACATCAAGCGAAACCCTACTACAAGGCTGGCAGGGCAACTATAGTGCTTAATCACTAAATGAATAAGCCCTACAGGCTACTTAAGCGGTACTTACGGGGCAATAGGCCGCTATAAGGCTGGGGCTACAGGCTTCGTAGCCTGTACTCGCATGACTTTTGGCCGGAACCTCCGTAATCCCGGTTTAGAAGGCACAGCCGCAAACGCACTCTTAAGCATTCATCTCTCTATCTCAATGCCCTCACTCTCTGACCTACCAACAGTACTTTACCAGAGAGACCACGGCCTTTAGGAAGTTAGAGACGCGACGACGATATCATCTGAAGATAACACATATACGTACTATATCTGTGGGAATTGCAATAGCAATCCCACACTACTCTATTATGGAAGGACATCCAAGTGTTTCCGAAACGCCCAAAAGATCTCGTGGCGGATGCTGGACTTGCAGAAGCAGGCACAAGAAATGTGACTAAACCAAGCCCCAATGTACAGCATGCGTGAAAGCTGGTCGACATTGTGGAGGCTATGGGACTCGACTTGCGTGGGGTAAGCCGCAACGAGCTGCAAAAGCTCAGAATCTTGCCGAGTTGTTTGGACCCGGCAGGAGAACGAGGTCGGCGGAAACACCGACTTCGGAGCCAAGTTCCTCCAACGTTCAGCTAGAAGCACAGTTGATGGGAAGATGTAAGATTAACAGGGTTTCTTGAAATATATTAGACACTAACTAATATAGTCTCTGAGAGCGGCCAATATACATTGACTGGCAGAAGTCTTGGCCGAAATGAATCTCTTTCGGACATGATTACTTTGAGCGCAAGATGGCCTGCTCTTAAAAATGTGTGTCTAGCGTACCAAGCACATCTTGAGGATCAGTACCGCATCTTGACCCATTCCTTCCTCGAAGAAGCCTTAAGGATCTACCAATGTGATCTACAAGATCCAGAAAAGTTGAATCACGACGCAACTTTGACCACAGGAGTCTTGCTATGCAGTGTCGGGGCATGTACTCTTCAAAGTATTATTGCAACGATAGTAGAACTAACGCATGCTTCAGATCGAGACTCTCTACCAGTGGACCATGCATTTAGAGGGACTAGAGGCAATTTTGGAGCATCGAAATCTCATAGATCCTCGCAAAAGAAGTCCCTCTAATGCGCAATTGGTAGAAGTGATTGGTCTGTTCGATCTACCAACAGTCACCATCGGCAGATTGTCTTCGAGTCGTAAGATCTGGTCCCGCTATGTAGCCCCGCATAGTTGCTCGGGTGTGGATCCGACTTCAGGACTACCGCACTCATTGATTAATATCTTTGCTCAGCTTGGGTCACCCGGAGTTGAAGCTGCTCTCCTAGCTTGGCCAGGCGAACGGGGCGATGATTATGCACACCATCATTACTGGGAGGCATTTCGCTTTTCTGGTGTCCTTAATTCACGAGCGCTTCTCACGCCAGAGAACGACTTTCCTGATACCGAAGTCTTGATGATGAAAATCTTGGCCTCAGTAGAAGCGATGGTTAGCAGTCCACGAGATCCATTCAAACAGCCTTTGCGACACACCATTATTTATCCGCTCTTCTCAGCTGGACTGTACACGCTCGAAGATTCTGTTGATAGAGCCTTTGTCACAGGCCTATTTCAAGATCTGATCTCTAGCTCAAAAAGTTTGCAACACCAACTTGCATTCGATGTACTTCTTGAGGCTTGGAACAGACGTGGCTCAAGGCCCAGATACACTTCACTATCACTTGCAGAAGAATTTGCAATAGAGATGAGTGTGGAACTCCATTTATACTAGTATACGGTTATTACATACTCTGTGCACTTAGATATCATAGGTTCCCCTCAAAAGTTCCCATACGATGGCGTTTGACGCCAATATGATCCATCGCCTGCATGAAGGCTTGGTAAACTCCTCCCATATCTAAAATCTTCTGAGAACGGGCATATCTTCTCACCGACTCATCCTCATCTTCCGTTTTCTCTCCCCATTTATCATCAGGACCGAAGATCATCCACCTCTTTGCAACATCAAATCGTTCCCAGGGGTCTTTCCCATGAGCGAAGTCGATCCATGCACCAGCCATTTTGTATGCGAGTGCCAATTGTCCTTCGGTCATCTTTTCACGAAGATTCAACCAAATAAAAAGCAGATCATGGGCATGATAAGCTAGCCCTTTGAGAGGATTCTCAAGTGTCGAGAGTTGATCGAAGTGGTATGCATACGTTTGTGGAATCGTAGAACGATGAGCTGTCAGATAGTTCTGTACTTTAAATATAGCATCTCCGAACATATCCTCAAAACGTAATCGTACTTCTTCAACGGGTGTTTGATCACTGATTTCATAGTGTTGAAGAATTATTTCTGTGTCTTCGTCTGAGAGAAATCTTCTCATTCCATCCCGGAAGACCGAAATATCGTCCTGACTCACATTGTCACGCATTATCATGGCTTCGTCAAGTACATCCCCGATCATGAATCCTTTCAGCCAAGCTGGGGGAGACGCAATATTATCGAATGATGGTGGGATGGCGTGAAAGATTCCGTCTAGACAAGCATTGCCTGTGCCAACGAAAACTCCTTCAACGTTTAACGTAGCGGCAGCCACCTCATCTTGTGGGACCCTTCGAAGCTGCTCTAGTGAATCTGTCGCGTTCGGATCGATCTTCAGATACGTCAGTAGAGCACGATAGTGCTTCTCGTGATGCTCCAGTGTCCAACTGGGGATCGTGTTAAGAGTCCCAGACATGGAGATTGCTCGATGGAAGACCGCTGGTGTATGAGCTGCGCACTGATGGGCAACCGACATACCACCAGCCGATTCTCCATAAATCATAACATTATTTTTGTCTCCGCCAACATGAGAAATATATCTTTGAATCCAATTTAGCGCTATTTGCTGATCCGTCAGGCCAAAGTTCCCAACACCTTCATATCCGTCTGCGGCGAGATCACGACGAATGGCCTCCGAAGCTAGAAAGCCACCAAGTCCCACACGATAGTTGAAATTGACGGTTATTACTGGAGTTCCCCTTTCAAAGGCAAATGTGCATACGTTCACTCCATCGAAAATGGATCGATTGGCGCCTCCGAAAAGAAGGGAACCACCGTGGATGTAACACATAACCGGGTGAGGACCTTCAATAGAAGGTGGTGCTATACAGATATTCATAACGAGACAGTTGAACTCGTCCTCTTCTGGGAAATTGAAGTGCTCAATGTGAGGGACCGGAGTGAGATAGTCCTTGGCCAGGTCGTTGTACTCGGGTGGATTGGGAGCACTTGCTCTATTACGGATATCAGTTAACCTTTTGTTCTTTGATATTTTTGAGGATGAATGTCCTCGGCTTACCCAAGTTTAGTTCCATCATGATAGCCAGTAGGCCATGAGGTTTTCAGTTGTGATCGAGTCCATCGTTTCGCTAGTGTTGCATATTGTATGCCGGTGAATTGTCTAACGCCGTTTGGATACTCCCATCCTTCCACAGTACCAAGGCCTTCTATCTGAATAGTCGTTTTCCAGATGGTGTCATTGAAGTCATTTTGTGGTAGTCAAATCACCAAGTAAAGGCCCTGATGAAGAGTCCTTTTTAAAAGCTCCAGATACATCTATATATGCAAGCTCTTGAAATAAAGTAGGCAGGTTCATCCTCTTGCATTTGATTACTCCATACATCCCTGGTGGGATGTGATGGACCTCGTGAACAATTGTGTGAAGACAGAGAGCCGACAGATAGCCGACAGAAAGCTAGAGCGTCTCCAACTACCCAAAAAGGTTTAGCTAAGTCGTTCTAGGTTCAACAACATCTTCGCAATCTGGAAAGGACGTATGCACTGCGCTACGTTCTTGCCAATTTATTCCGATCCTTTAATTGCTTGATACTGTTGTAATACTGTGCGCGAGTTGCGAAGATAATTACTCGAAGCTAATTTCATAACCTAACACCAATACTAGCATCCCAAAAACAACTAAACCAACCAAGAAACCAAATTCCTCGATCCATCACATGGAAACCGGCATCACATTTGGCGGAACAGGAGCCATAAAGATAACCATAACAGCAGCATAAGCAGCAGTAGAAGCAAAAGCCTCCCATCTCGACGCACCCAAAAGCAAAGTAAAAACACTAAAAGCAACGGTAAAAGCGGTCAAAACCCCAAGCTGTTGATTCGTAATAGTTCCAAATTCTTCAGATGTTACGCCTCCCGCAATCCGGTCTCCAACTAATTTTACCATCCATGTTCCCGTTACGAGAAGCGCGATCAGATATATGAGGACTATTATTGTGACGGTTGTGGCGACACGTGTTTGTGAGACGTATCTTTCGTTTGAATTGGAGAGTTTCTTATTCTGGAAGAGGGTTGTTAGTTTGGGTGATGGTAGATATTTGGAGGTGTTATAGTTATACCAGGAAGAATCTTTGGAATATTCCAGTTGAGAAGGAATTAGATAGACTGCGTATTAAATAGGGCTCCTCATTCGAGCTTGAATCAAGCTGTATCAAGTCGCTAGGTTCGTCATACAGTCCACGACTACTATTATGAAATTGTGGAATGCCCCGACCATGATCTTTGTTATGTCTATGAGCAATAGACCGAATAATGCGTGTAGCTGGTTGTTGGAACAAAGCAATTTGGGCCTGCATTCCAAGTGCTTCATCTGAATACTAATGTCAGCTTTATCTATTCAGCTAAGTGATGACATACGATATTCCTTAATAGCCAATTGCAAATCTCTTGCAACCTGAAACCTTTTCCTCATTTTTCCAATCCACTCATCTGACATATCGAATGGCCAAGGCTTTCCTCTTTCCAGTTGATCCCAGCATCGTCTGCGCTCCCACATCTTCTCAGCGCTACCAAAAATTTCGAAGTCTTCCCATGATCTAGCCGCTAGCGTGATTGCGAGCGAAGGTTGAGTTCTTTCAAGTAATACATTATCCAAGAGTCCAGTACCACGCAGTTCCTTCATCTCCAAATCTCTATAATAATCTTCAAGAACACGGATTCGTTGCTGGAATATCTGGATCTTACAAGGTCCATCAGAAATCTCCATCTTTTTCTCGAAATCCTTCTCGGCTTCTCGATAACTTTCGTAACAGATACATGGAGAGGATGCAGATGATTGGTAGATGCATTCTTTGTGCAAAATGAAGTCTTCCGGAACTCCAGAAGTGATTGATGGACCTCGATCGGATACTGGTCCCCAAAAGAGGTTTTGAGGAAGATAAGAAAGCATAGATGACGGATTGTTGCGAGATTTTTCAACGCGTTTGATACGTGTGTGAATTATAGTGTAGTCGTCGTTAAATGCAGATAGTCCATACCGGAGCCACGATTGTTTCTCGGACGCAAAGGTAGTCGGTTCTTCGATGGGATCCTTGTTCGATTCTTCTCTTCTACCAAACCTGTACATAGAGTGTCTGACCTTTGATTTGATTTTCATGTCGGTGTCGGTAAGCTGAGATAGCATATTTGAACGCGAATTTCCTTCTCGTGTAGACTGATTGATACAATCATGTTGGGTCTGATGGCCAGTTGAACCTTTTCCTCTAGCGAGCTCACGAATCGACTTGTTGAGGAATTCATTCTGTGTCTGCAAGTGTATTTCTCGTTGTATAGACGCCAATTTAACACTTGCTGGCTGAGCCACGGAATCGGAATGAGTTTTCCCTATATCTCCAGTGGCGTCAACAGTTGTAAGAGTTGCAGATTGACCAGTCGTTTTTGAATGTAACAATTCCCAAGCTTTAACTCTGCCTTCCACTAACTCCAAAACTTGAAGACGATTCTTCAAATCATCTATCACTTTCACAGATGGCCGAAAATAACACTCCAAAATATCTTTCTCTTCAAGACCTTCGTTGCTCGAATCCCAATCCTTGATACGACACCTATAATCTTCCTCATCAAATAGCGTCTGTAGTTTTTCAAGGGCAGCGACTCGACTTTGGAGGTAGAGTAGATTCCGAGTAGATGATTTGTGAAAGGTTTTGTAGATGTCGGTGCTTACGTCGTTGGTACTTGCTACTGATGACCATGCTGCTACTTTGGGAAAGCCATCTAAGAGTTTGAAATCTGATGATAGTTGTATTTCGGGATCCATGGCTTGTGGATCGTTTTGTGATTACTGACTATGTGGAATATGTACGCGGCGAGTGAAGGGATAAGTTAGATTAGGATTAGAATGGCAAAGTTGAGGAAGTTTATGCGGGTATGACAATTTCGGCGTGAAGGTATTTGTGTGAACAGTGGCAAATGGCCACGAAAACACAAAATGTTGTGGCCGTTTGTGGAACACACCCATTAAATTATCTATATCCAATCAAGAACAACAATTCCATTGTCTTACAAGAAAAAAGCCAGTAAAATGTAACAATGTAACGGTGAATTTCCTCCCCCATTCTATGCAGCGTTAAACCCTGAGAACACTGCATTTACGACCATATCAAACAGGCTAGGTACGGCTATCGACTTCTCATGACTGTAAACCACTCTCTCTTCATGCTGTGATCTTCGCCATATTTGTAGTCGTACTGATTGATGAATAATCTCATGCAAGCGCTCCTTTGCGACTTTGCATTTCCTTATAAGAAAGATTATGAGGAGTATAGTGGGGCAGGACGAAACCGAATTGATAGACTGATACTTTTACTTGTATTATATTTGCTAGCAACCCTTTAACATGTGTAGTCCCAATTAATAGTGTAACATTCAGTTTGAGTAGTTTACACTAGTGAGTAACTCCCACCAACTTAATTAATTTTAAAGTGATAAAAAGCGTCAGACTAACTCGCTATCTTTTAAAAATTAGCAAGATAGGTTATACCTAGAACTTGACAATGTAGAGGCACCTACTTAATTCCTAGGACTTTAAGTATTATAACGTCAGTTAAAAATATACTAGTCTGCCACCCCTCAACCACTCACCAATGCAGAATTCCCAAGATCCTGTATCAAATGAGCAACACTCTCAAGTAACGAGCACAGCGTCCCATCCTTTGACGCAAATTTCTGTATCAGAATCTGATACGTCATATCCATGATAGCTTTCGGGTCATGAATAGAGATTGTAGCGAAACCCGCTTCGCCTTCTTCACAAACGCGAATCCGTGGATCTCCTTCCGCTAGACTTATCCATCTTTTAGTCTCGTAAGACTCTTCGTCGTCTATGCAAATGTAAGTAGTTTTTCCAGTGGTAGTATCGATTTCCGCGATTTCGTCTGAAACGATTGCAAATGCCCACAAGCAAAGACTCGCCTGATATGCTGTTATAGCGTGGAAGTTCTCGAGCCTTTCTTTCTTCATTCGTTGTATCATTCGTAAGACTCTCGCAGCATGATGTAAAGCTTGTCTCATTTGACGTTTGTGGATAGAGAATTTTAGATAGGAAAAAGCGGCTTTGGCGATTTCTTTGCCTCCTTTCCCTGCGAGATCTTCAGCAACCCCGAAAGGACCATATAGATGCATAGACAGGAGATCTACAAGCAGGGATTGTGGCGAAGAGACAATAGAGCAGTCGGGTAAGTGAACAAAGCGAAATTCTTGAAGAACTTGTTGTAGACGTTGTTGCTGGGGCTCTTGGTAACTTTGGTTTCCATTTATTCCACCCACACTAAAATATGCTTGTCGGAGCTCACGGATCTGAGACCAGATACCCCAGAGTGTCGATATCTGTGCTGTCTCAAGGTTCACTGCTGGGCTCAAGGCTCGCAAACTTAAAGGATTATTTGCTGTAACCAGAACTGAGAGTTCTTTTCCGTTTCTAGTAACTTGGGTTTGGAGATAATTCTGCGCCCAGTCTTTGGAAGAAGATGCTGTCCAAAGATTTTCACTCGATGGGAAGCCAAGGTCCAATTCCCAGTACGAGATTGTGGATCCTGTGGAAAGCATGATTGAAGATTGTGAATCATGTATGAAACAGTGATATACTAATCTGCGGGTATGTGAGTGACATTCTAGAACCATGAACATCTTTTAGATTTTTAAAGCATACCTCTTGTAGGACTCTCCTTCAGACCATTGCTGCCACTTCATATCTAACGTCGTTTGGTCAAAATCTGCTTTTAGTGCAATGTGAGGATAATAAGAGGGACGGAACCTGCCAGCACGGCGTAGCATCTGTTGCTTATTAATCCACAGCGGGGGATATTCCTAGCATCTTGCTTACATTTATAAGAGGTTGTTGTAAGCTCTCCGCCATTTCCATCTTCCGTTTATCGCCACTCCAAAGACCTATATCAAGCAATACCGCGTACGCTTGTAACGGTTGTAACGACCTAGTTAACATAATATTTTGCTCCCACTGTTTCCATGCTAATGTTAGAATCCCCTCCTTCGTCGTACAAAAAGGAATCTGGTGAAACTCACGTTACTGCTCAGCTTTAGGCGTGAAAGATCGTGCAGAGCAAATCCAAGCTTTCTCACCGCGTTAATACGCGTCCTCACTGCTCCAGCAGCAATAACTGCCCCTAAGAACTCGGTACAAATCTCTGACGGCCTAAACGACGGAATGTGTATCCAAGGATGTCGCATGGATGCGTGATAAGAGAGGTACGCTTGCATTAAGGCTTCCAAGAATTCAATGGAAGGGAAAGACTCCACTATTTTTGAGACATAGGCTGGTTCGCAGGAACCGAGTATCATTGCTAAGACTCTATCTCTGTCCTTTTGTTCTAGACGCTTTCCAAGAACTAGTGGGCAGCGTTTCCCCAAGTTCTCTAGCCGTCCAAATGTTGATGGAGGAGGGGCGAGATCCGGCTGCTGCACAACTTGATAATTGAGTGATTCCGGAACATAGCACCAAACCGATCTTTTGAAGGCCGTCACTCTTGAGTCTAGTATATCGTCTGTAGGGTCGGCTCCTTGGTACATGCTGCGATCGAATCCTTGAAATATATCTTTATGGGCAAATGTCAAAAAGTTATTCAATGATTCTAAATCGCCAAGTTCGAAAGAAAACTCAGGATTCTCATCAAGATCCAATATGTCGTATTGTTTGCTTATGTCTAGTTGAAGTTGCGTACCCGCCGAAAGTAGCCCCGTGTCCCTTGCGGTACCCTCTCTCAAGATGCCTTGTAGAACAAAGCTATCCGATGATGATCGCTCAACAGGACCTAGAACTTTATCAATTGAAGCCGGCGATACTTGCGTTACATCTAACTTACTTGTGTGTGCATATGCACTTGTCACACCTTCAGCTTGTTTGGGGCTCCTATGGCAAGTGATCCCTTTCTTGATACACCTTCGACATACCTTCTCTTCGTCACATTTCACCTTTGAAGCGGCACAAGCTTTGCAAGCCTGAGAGACACGAGTACGTGGTTCTGCTCCTGGTGATCTTGGGCGTTTGCCTAGTGATCCATTGTGATGTTTGGCCACCGAGACTTCGCCTTTGTATCTAATCAGCATTAGTAGCTATACGCAAGCAACGAGGAGTAGTCGTTCCATGCTGCCTTGGATACTTACATGTCTGGAAGTCCATGGGCGCAGTTAAGACAGCTTGAGGAAGGGCTTGGAGCTAGGAGAATTGATCAGCTACACCGCACCTTGCCGAAAGAACAAGCAATGGCAGGGAGAAGTCACCGTCCGCAGCTGTTGTGCCAGGATTGAGAGCCGGAGTCATGATGTGAATATATAAGGGTGTTGAATGTAGTTGAATACGGTAGGTAGAACAGCAGAAGTAATGAAATACGGTGGTAGGCACGAATTGTGTTCCCTGAATGAAGGTTACCTATGACCGAGGCGAGATTAGTGCCAGCCGAGCGCCACAATCTCGGGTGTTTTATGATGCTTTTACAGTTTTTAAGGGACGAAAACGGGGTATTACGGGCAATGTGGGGGATAAATTACAGTAGGTACGATTCTGCATGGGGGGTTTTTCTTTTGTTACAGTAAATTATGGAAATATATATACTGTATGCGACCTCACTCAGACTTTTGAGTTTCCCCCTCCGCCGCTATCTTCCGGGGCTCGGGACCACATTTAAACTCTCACAGTGACTATAATCTCACAGCGCATGGAGAGTTGTGGAGATTGAGTTCTCTTCCTTCACCATATTCATGATGTAGGGAAAATTGGGCTCATTTATCATCTGGAAATGATGCTCCCTTTCTCTAACGGTCTCTTTATCCATCCGGTACAGTCGTGTCCGATTGTTAGTTGAGATAGGATTGGTGTAGCGTAGGAAGGCATTTCGTCGGGATTCGTTGTAGGTCTTCAAAGTCTCTGTAGCATCTGCATCCTTGCTGATTATTCTGATTAAGGTCGGGCCAAGTTCTGCAGCGTCCATGAAGCCTGTCATCAACCCAAGTCCACCGACAGGACTATTCAACTAGAAATCGGTTAATCTTTCTCCTTCGTAGATGTGACCGTATGGTGGTCAGGGCAAGAGACTTTACATGTGCAGCGTCTCCTGCGAGGACGACATGGCCCTTTACATATGTGGCAGCGCACCGTTGATGTGTTGTGTATGGGGCAATCTTTCCAAAAACGATATCCTCAGTAGGACCAGGAAGGAATCTCTTGACCTTCTCGCGAGCGCGTCGCACTGTTGCTTCAGCGTCAAATGGATTCTCATCTGTCTCTGGAGTATATTTTTCCCCGTAAGCAACTCTCCATGCATCACTTCGCTTGCCAGCCCTCAGCACAACAGCCCAATCTTCAGGATCTACAACATAGTTAACTTCTGGCCAGCCATACTTCCCGAGGTCATAATAGATATTCGCCGAATAGAACTTCCAGTCATCCCAAGTCGTTCCCTCCAGTGGAATGTCGAGTGCATGTCGGACTTCACTTTTGCCACCATCTGCTCCGACAAGGAAGCGAGACGTGTGTACAACTGGATCGTTCTCAGATCCACGCGCAAATGAAGCAATGACCCCCTTTTCAGTGTGCTCAAGCTTGGTGAATGTGTGATTCCAGTATATATCGACATTTGGCAATTTCTTGAGATGTGCGACTAGTATTGCTCCGACTTCATGCTGGCCAATTATCAAGGTGAAATAAGTCTTGCCTTTGAATGGAGGCGGTTCAATAAGTGCGAGGTTCTTTCCTTGTGGATCTTTCCAAGCTACTCCCTTACTTCCTTGATATGCTACTTTCTCAACGTCTTCCAGAATTCCAGCTTTCGCAAATTCGGCTATCACCACTGTGGCATACCTATACGGAGGGATCAGCACTCTTCTCATAAGCAAAATAAAACATTGTACCAGTATCTGTAGCTAAGCGGGAAACTGAAATCAGAGATTTTACTTACCCAAGTGCTCGGGGCGATTGGACGACGTCACTTTCCTTTTCAAACACTGCTACCTTGATTCCGGCTTTGCCAAGCAAGAGTGCAGTGAACAATCCTACAGGGCCAGCGCCCACGATTGCTACCGTACTATCCATTGTATGATTTCTTGTTCTGTTATTTTGTTGTTGACTCTGTCGGTTGTTGTATCCGTTGTGCAATCGCCAATCAAGTTTATGGCCTTTGTTCAGGATTACCTTTGCTTTAATACTGGGGTACGGCCAAAAGCCGGGAGCTTAGATAAGTAGACTTGGCATGGGATGCCGAGAACCATCTACTCAAGCAATTGCTTATGAGCCGGCTGGCTTTCATTCCTTTCTCTCGAACATCCAGTTCCCAGTACGGAGTATTGTTAATCAAGCTCACTATGTGCTCGGTTAAATCTTCGGAAGCGACTTCTCCACATCGGTTAGGGGGTACAGGGGGCTATGCGCTCCCGAGAATGCTCTCCCGAAGGACGGAAGCTAAAGCTAAAGTTATTCCTCTTTCATTGCTTCCTACCCCTCTCCCGATAGTTCTTCCTCGGCTAGTTATACTGCAAGTGCATTCAAAGTCTGCTGTAAGTGATTCCAATATTTTGGGCTCATCTAAAAGGCACGCCAAAAATCCATATCTTAAAGCCGATCGAAGTCCCCGTACCAGAACACCAGTATGCCATCCACAATCAAATTCATCTCCACATCAAACCTCCCAAGCAAATTTCCCTAACCCACCAAACCCAAATAACCAACAATGGAATACGATAGCACCCACGAAGTAATCTGGTACATCACCGTAACCAAACTCGAAGACTGGTCCACGCCAAAATTCGAGTATGAATACCACACAGTTCATGCGGGGATGACCAAACAATCCTCCGAATTCGACCCTTCACTAAAAGCCTACACACAACTAGCACATCTCCAAATTCATAACAAGGAAGAAAAAGATCAACCTGATTGGACTTGTATTACTCGACTTACTTTTGCGAATACGGCGGCTATGTATACTGGGTTTCAGAATCCGGGGTATAAGGAAAGTGCTGGGAAACATATTTTTTGTCGGTTGGATCAGAGGGGTCTTATTTCTCGGTTGGTTGTTAGTTGGGATGGAAAGAATAGGAAGGATGATGAGGGAGTTGATAAGGTGTTGATTGTTGTGCTTCATCGAAGATCTTTCGCTACTGATGAAGCCTCACAATCTTGGATGAAGAAAAGAGCTGAGCACGCTAAGGATATTCTTGCAAATGACGACAAGCTGCAAACTTATCGTCTATTTGTTGATGCTACGCCGAATGATGTTAGTAGGTTTTTCCAAGATACGCAGTTTGCTGGTGGGGTGTGGAATCGTTATTTGGCTGCTGAGGAGTACTTGTTTCCTACTAAGAAAGATGCGGAAAGGTTTTTGGATGAGAACAAAGCTTTTGTAGAGGAGACTGCTGGTGCTAGTCCTCCGGTTATTGTTGTCGGGGACGCTTTAAAGGTTGTTTAGGTAGGTTTTATTGTATGTAAATTGGAGGTGTGATGCTATTAAGTTCAAGTTGTTTTTAGATTCAATGGCAGACGTAATTTTCCAATTGGACTAAAGACGAAGATTATCAATTTAATGATCTAATGACTTGATTTGAGCGAGCCACTTGCTTCAATTGACTCACTTACTTGATATACCCGGTGCCTCATTTTTGGGAGTAACTCACTTGATTTACCTTAGTATTTCAGTCAGAACTTGTTTTGTCTTAATATAATTAGACAATTTGTGTTATTCAATATTAAATACGAGAGTTCCCGCCAAAAGTCGTGATAATACAGGCTACGAAGCCTGTAGCATAGGGCTTACAGCGGGCGATGCCCTGTAATTAAGCACTATAGTTGCCCTGCCAGCTGCCCTACCCTTTAAGTAGTGGAGTTTCGATTATAGGCCCTATAGCTATAGGGTGCTACAGGCTTCGTAGCCTGTATTATTACGACTTTTGGCGGGAACCTCCGTATGGTGAATATATTGGAATAGTCACGTGACCGTCCTCATCTGGCCATAACAAGTTGGCCCATTCCCACACACTAGTTCCACACAGAACACAGAATACAACTCCACATTGCCTACATGTTGCTCCCAAATAACCCTCCCATTTAATATTCAATTTTGTGATATTCAACACGGTCAGTTACGAGGTGACAGGAAAAATTCATAGCAGGACCTATCCATCCATTCACGACTTCTTCAAGTCCAACAACCACTTTATACCCTCAACAGTATCATCACCATGCTTCTTACTAACCGATAACATTGGAAAGAAACCCCAAAAATGATGTGGAAGACCTTTATAAACCTCAAGTCTCGTCTTAACTCCAAATTCAAGACGCAGCTTCTCTTCATATAACAAGTCTTCGTCGCGGAACGGGTCTAGACCGCATACTTGGATGTATGTTGGAGGTAGGTTTTTATGACCTTTTGGATGATTGAAAGCAGCATAGAGAGGCGATTTGAGATCGGCAGCATATGAATCTTTTGTAATATTAGTATTAAGTAATTTAAGAGATGGTAACCAATACTGGAGGCTTACCTTCAAACATCTGAATGACCTCCGGCGTAAGAAAACCATCTTTGTTATTCTGCTCTTGGCTGAGATATCTATCTTTGTACTTTTCCTCTACTTCACTCTTGGGGAGGAGTGGCGGTGCCATAAGAATCTGTCCTGATAAGGGAGGGGAGAGTTCATGATCTCTTGCTAGTAGAGTTAATGCGGCTGCAATATTCGCTCCTGCTGATACGCCGCCGACAAGAAATCCTTTCGAAATGTCTGCATTTATGGAGGCTGCATTGCTTATAGTCTATCAAGAGCCATAAGTTAGATATGACGGGGGTATATGATACTTTTCAAAGGAAGGTGAACTTACCCATTTCAATACATCTTCCCCATCATTCACAGCAGTAGGAAATTTGTATTCGGGAGCAAGTCTGTAATTAACAGATATAACAATGAGACCAAGCTCACTACTCCATCTCCTAGCATCAGCAAGTTCTTCCCGAGCATCACCAATGCAGAAGCCGCCTCCGTGGAACCAGAGAAGAACGGGGCTTCCAGTAGCATGCACGAGATTTGGAGATACAATCCATGCACCGATACTTGAAGCATCTCGAGTAGGAATAGTGATTTCCTTTTCGTTGAGTTCCGCTGGAGTTGCAGGCAGGTCCTCTAGTGCCTTGGCAAGTCTCGCCGCGCCCATCTTGCGGAAGAAGTTGATGTCTGCTGGGGGTGGTGGAGGCGGTGCATTGTTTTGAACAAACTATGAAAAGTTCAGAATTAACTTGAAAGATAATTTTGTAGTTCATCGTTATTGAAAGGTAACATACTGCGAGGAATTCAGGATTTGGCTCCGCCAACGCTAAATGTTCTTCTGGTGTCATGCTTCCGGTTTGTGGTTTCGGTTTTCGTCAAGGGAGATAGATCAGCTTGATTTTGATTCTGATGACTATAGCAGCTGAACGCCATAAGTATGTTTCCCCCCATGACACGATGAATGAAAGGCCGGGGTTCGGGACCTGGGAGCAATCCGCAGTGATCCTGTCTTACGGTAGGGTTTGACTCTATCGGGAGTGTCGGCTACACATACACATGTTGGACCGACGTCGGGAAGGGCAAAACCTTGCTTTGGAATACTATCCGTTGTATGATCATTGATTGGGTTAGTTTAGAGTATGTCGACTTGGCTATGCAATCCTGGGCAAGGTTCTCGCTGATAAACTTGGCAATGGCCCTATCTTAAGTATCAACAGACTGACTGCATTGCTCGAGCTTCCGTCGGAAGCCTTCCGACCCCATGCCCTAATTTTGGGTGGTATGTGCACTTCGTTACAAGCTGGCTTGAGCAACGTTGAGCAACGTTGAGCGTCCTCAAGAAGTTGGGATCAATCACCAGTAGGTAAATTCATTGGTTCATCCACGATTAGACTGCGGCGTTTCACCTTGGGTTCGTTTCGTGAAAGAGATTGTTCTGTAACAGATGCTCATCAGTCCAGTAACTGGCCTTAAAAGGTCTTTTCCTCATTCCACGCGACGGGCAATTGAATGCGAAGGAGTAGAAGTTATCCATCTCGAACTGCAATAATGAGGTTGATATTGAAGGTAAACATCTCTAGAGGTTATGGAAGACTTCCGGGGGGCTAGTGCGTAATAAGGAGGCTTAAGTGACATACGATTACACGTGACTCTATTCCTTTTTAACTCTCTGTCATAGCGACCTAAGAATCTACCAATATCGCCACAATAACTCATAGCATCTATGTATCTTATAGAACTATTCTAGATGATCTCTCGAGATCTTGGTGTGTTCCTAGTCACGTGTGCATCCGTTTTGGCTCTTAGCGGCTACCGGCAGGCCGTCGTACTTCTCCCCACCAGGATCCGCCAAGGGCGAAACAAAGCTTACTCGCTCGTTCCACTCCCAATTATGGGGCATCGCTGTCCACTGCTACCGCAGACCACAACACTCCAATATGCCATCCAACGACATGACCTGTCCGCTGCCACAATCTCTGAATAGCCTCAATCCTCCTGCCCAAAGTAACTTGCCTTCCGCCCAGCCAGAACGGCCCGCGCCCGTCCCAGAACGACGCGCCTACCTGTGTAACTTCTGTCAGCGATCCTTCAAGCGCAGGCAAGCTCCATACCTTCATACATCCCCGCCTCCACCTGTGAGCGAAGAGGATCCAGAGCTGACTGACTCAGTGACACTCGACGATTGCACTTTGGACGATGTCCGTCGCGTATATCTACGGGTAAGAGAATACCTCCCGCGGCGCAGAAGGGTCGAAAGCCACGTGCATGTGATGCGTGCGCCCACCGCAAAAGAGCATGCAATGAAGAGACGCCTTGCTCCCAATGTGTGACAAGAAAGATTGCTTGCACGCGTAATCGAGCCATCTCATCTAAGAGTGCGGATGTGATCAATGGTCTGGTGGCTAATAAGCAACCATCACCCGGTGATACGAATCAACGGCCAGCTGAACCACGGATCAACGATTCAACTGGCGATGTTTCCAACGACAACACCCAGCCTGGATATGCTCTACCAGACGGCGTGGACGCGACTTGGCTCAATGACACCTACACCGATTTTGGGAATGGAGCCTTCGACATAGTTCCTGTGAATACACGCCAATACCGTGCAGGAAACCAGCCTTGCCAATCTATCTCAAGGACTCTACGTCCAACCATCTATGACCCACCTCCAAGTCCTCTGACATTTCTTCTCAATTTTACGACATCCTCAGGAATTGCTTCCTCATTCAACTTCGCTTACTACGGCTCAGTTCACAAAAGCAGGAAAGCTCTTACCGCCCCGTCTAATTCATGGCAAGAACCTGGTTTACGACAACATGCTTATTTTGACGGCTTGAATCGACAAACAGAACCATTCGTGCAGTTCATGACCAATAACCTTCCACTCAATTCCATAGGCACATCCGCTGGCTCGGCTATGCAGCTAGGATTTAATAGTTTCGACTTCCCGTCTACAGATAATACAAATAATTATCCAAGCTTCTCAGGTCATGGCCTTAGGCAAACAGGAGATTATAATATAGGATATCAACCAGAGCACACAACTCGCCCCGAAGCAGCGAACATGGTGGAAGTACTTGCAGACTCTCTGTTCCCAAGGACTAGAGAAATCATGCTTGCCATTTACAGCATAAGCACAAGCCCAGAATCGTGGGGTACCTTGTCACAAATTATCAATCAGGCATCCGCAGGGAAGAACACGGAAGCAACACGTTGCCTTAAATATTTCTCTCCTAACAATCTCCGACGCTTCCTCAGCTTTTTCTGGGATGACTGGTTTCCGCACTGCCCTATCTTTCACCGACCATCATTCGATATTCAGCTGGCACCTCTAAGTCTTCTTATGGCTATGACGCTAATGGGTGCTGCACTATCACCTGATTTTAAAGATGCGGAAGAAACAAAGGAGTGGATGGACTATGTGGAGGAGATCGCTTTCCTAAAAGCTTGCGCCAAGCCGACAGTTTATGACTGCGCTGCCCCTAACCCAAGAGTTGAACGACCGATGGCTCTTCAGGCTGCTTTTTTGATATCATGTCTCCAGAACTGGGAAGGAAGTACTGAGTCGAGGACGAGAGTCCGGAGGCAACGTTACAGTACTTTAACCGATGTAAGTCTTTCTAACTTATGGTAACAAATAACCCATCTTTAACCAGTATAACCTCTTAGTTAGCAAGAGCCGTAGGCTTCGACAGAGCAACCCATGAAGGTGGGAAAAACTGGAAAACAGATCATAGCCATTTTGACTGGCCACAATTCATAGCGATAGAAGAAAACATCCGGTAAGTAACCTCCGGCTGTTTGATTTTGTTCCATTGCTATCCCACCTACTATCCCTCCTACTGTCTCTAACACCACGCCAGAATATTTACATTCATCTTTCTCGTCGACTCGTCCTACGTTATTTTTAACAACTCACCTCTCAAAGTTCTACTTCAAGAACTTACATTCGACCTCATCTGCCCATCCTCATGCTTCACGGCAGAGAACTCTAAGTCTTGCTTCTACGAGCTGCAAAGGCTATGTCCAGCTGAATGTCTAAGATCCAGATTAAGTTTCATCGAAGCAGTACAGATTCTGCATCAGAACACATTTGATGAGGAGACAAGTGCTGCCTTCTTACAGCTGGATAGTGTAAACCTATTTAGCATTCTTTCTGGTAACATGTACCTCTGGCTCCCCACAACTCAAAGCTGACACATATGCACCAGCAATCTACGTAACAATCTCCCAACAAACAACATCCCTCTTCGGGCCCACATCCCTACACACCCTCCTTCCAAGTATCCACAACAGCCTCTCCACCTGGTCTCTCCTCTGGAATGCCCGGTCCGACCTCCCTGAAATCCAAGCCTTAGAAACTGCACCGCCACATACTGTCGAGCCCTGGAAACGCGTCGGATTCTTCCAACACGCAGATGAATATCGTGTTTTCTCTTTGGGCGTTTTGCAGTTGCTGCAACGGGGTCATCAGAGAGGAAGGCAGGCTGGTATAGGCAGAATGAAGTTGGAGAGGCCGTTGCCTAAGTTTGATGAGACTAGTATGGAGCAAGTTACTAGGTTGTTGTGTAGTTTGGATGTCACGTGATCTCAATAATTAATCATCCCAAGTGAAGTTTGTTTCCGTAATGGCGTTTTATATGTATGGGAAAGTGGGTGGGGTGGTTTGTGCCTGCTAATTTGATTGGAATTCGGAATTAGGATATCGCGAAGGTAGATTGGACTTTGGAAGTTTTATGATGATACCGACACAACCGGGAAAGGTTGCAAGGAAGGGAATGGAATGGCGTCAAATGGAATTATTGTCGATTTCAAACTGGGTTCCAAATAGAGGTTTTCCTTTTCAATTTAAAACTAGTCGACTTCATTCGTTGAAAATTTAACATTCAATTTGGTGAGATGAGTGCGTGAGTTATTCCAATCTAGTGCGTCGTTCTAATCTCATGGTAGGTTCAACCAACGACTGGCTGAAGTATATCTATGGCCAGTAGGAATAAAACTTAGAAAGAGACGGATCCAAAGACTGTCATACAGTATAATTCGTGAGGTAACGTGTTCCAAGTAGCAGATATTAATTTCGTCGCCATTGTCATCACGTGACACCGACCAACATTAGTAGCGATGGACAGAATCCACATACCCATTCCAATAGAACCCAGGATCCAAAAGCGAAGCTTCGAGACACCATCAAGCATGATAATTTCAGTTCCCGTTTGTCCCGTTTGTCCCGTTCGTCCCGTTCGTCCCGTTCTCCATAGCCTTAGCCTTCCTAATATCACTCCCCTGCACCCAACTGCCATGCAACCCATCCCTCAACCTCAGCGGCAACCGAATAGTAGCAATAGGACCCTCCCCAATCTTCCTCGCATCAAACATCAATAAATCATCCCGTCTTTCCACCCATCGATTCGACAACAATAAAAGATATCCATCATCGATCTCAGCTCCTTCATACCTAGGTACGAAAACTGGTTCTTGGAGTGTTTGTGATGGTCCTGGCCAGTAGGTCTGTCTTGTATTGGTTGGTATGTGATGATAGTTTAATACGTTCATTCCTCCTTGGAATAATACTTGTCCTCCATGTGAAAACTTCTCTGGGTCGGAGGAGAGGATCCAGTAACTTGAGTATTTTTGGGTTGTTGCGCGGTCGTCGATTCGGCCGAATTCAAAGGTTCCATCGAGGAGGATTTCGGGTTGGAGGATCTTGGATGTATCGGCTTTGGGCGAGAAACGGTATCTGAAGACTGGTGCGGTCATTTTTGCTGGGTTTTGGGTGAATTTTATGCCGGAGGTGTTGGGGAAGAAGGGAAATATACAGTCGTTCCAGACGGAGGCGTCCAGTATTATGTCGCCATTTTCTTCGTATGCGTTGAGTGTGTGGACCCAGAAACCTCGGGGGGTCTTGAACCACTTCACGTCTTCTGGCTTGGCTCCGCGCCGAGGAAGGACACCGAGCATTTGGAAGTCTTGCTTCTCGTCGTAGAAGAAATGCTCGCCGCCCGCTTGCATCTGTTTGAGATCTGCTTTTAGAGTGTTCAAAGGAAATATCACGTAGTTTTCAGTGGAGAAGAAGTCGTGGATCATGCAGGCGTATGGGGCCATGATCCAGACTTCTTCTGAAATAGTACCCGTTTTATCCACCATGAAGTAGCAGATGTCCCTTGTTGCATCGCCCTTTGCTTCGTAGCCAAAGGCTATCATTTCGCCCGTCTTCTCGTCAAATTTAGGATGCGCTGTGTGCGTTTGTGATCTTAGAGTTCCGTTGAAGTCGACAATCTTCCGTGTCTCCAGGGTGACTGGGTCGAGCTCGTATGGTGGTCCATCTTCCTTCAATGACATAAGTTTACCGGCATGATACACGATATGAGTGTTCGAAGTAGTCCGAGTAATTATACCTTTTACCCGAGGGTCGTCTGTGTATTTATTGCGGTATCTTCCTACAAGGGCCTACAAAACATCCAATTAGAGAAATGGAGTGACAATCGGGAGATTGTATGAGTACCATCCGTGCTTCGTTCTCAGCAACATATTTAGCTGTGCGTACGTATCGATTCTTGAAATCGACGTGGCCATCTTTGAAGACAAAGCTGGCTACATTTCCGTCTCCGTTTATTGGTACGTCGTCTTCGAAACGAGGTGGGAAGGTTGAGTCTGGTTGGATGCGATAGAATGTTCCGTCGAGATCAGTTGGCACCTTTCCTTCTATCTCAAGGGATCGGACGTCTGCTTCGAACCGAGTTGGCTCATTCCACCCAGTGAAAGTCTCTGTCTTTGGGAAAAGGGTGCTTGGTACAGGATGTACCATTTTCAAGTACCTGGTAGGTGACTTGAGACAATATAATGATATTGAAGTAGTGGTCTTCACTGGTAACCGAGGCTAGTCGGGTGATTGGGGGAGAGGATGCAGCTATATATGGTTTCTTCGTGTCGGACTCCAGTTTGCATTGTCGCTCACCTGCGGACATCTACTCATGCTTGGCGTGGTATCAGACATGGTGTTTCCCAATGTCAATAAGCCGCCGTGGAGTATTGCTTCGGGAAACCGCGCAATATAATGACCATGTCAGCTCTTGCATTATCCTTACTAGATCTTGAAGTACTTATAAGAAAGTATAATGCGAAAAGCATCCAATGGAGCTCTTCGCATTACATGTCGGACACCATGTGGCGGGAAGATCTGCGGGGTGAACAAAAAGTGTGAGATTCCCGCGCTTCGTGTCGTTATCGTCCCCCCACTGGTACCGCTACTCCACAACTTGGCATACAAAGTAGTGAGGTTTGTGGAGAGGATGAGACCAGTGTAGCATGACTTTCGTCCAGTACGAAGATATGAAAAGCTAATCCAAGAGATGACAGCTGCACCTTCGTTCCATCTGTCCGGTCTTCATCTGCCAGTAAAGCCTCGTTGGCGTAATGTTTTTAGACGTCTTACTCCTAGTCTCTCTCGGCTAGCAAACATCTGTATGCATCTCACCGACTGGGCTGACATACAAGTATGCATGTCGGCAGATCTGCGGGACATCATAATAGCTTCTTTCTTCTAAGGATGCAGCTAGCCTCAACATCTTTGAACAGGAGGATTCGACGGAGATTGATATTCGAGAATGCCGACGAACATGCCGGATCCGTGAAGCATTCGTATGAGGTGGAAGAGAATATTATACAGTGATAATCGGCGGGTGTCGAAAGTCCCATCGATGTGCTCTTAGCCACGGGCGTAACTGTATTGCGTAGACTTCTATATAGAGGAGTCTTCTCGATCATTACGAAGGTCCTTAAGGTAACTCGCATAGCAGGGCAGGAACGCCTGTGGTAGTACAGGAAGGGAGAGGTTGGAACTCGTCATCGCGGTCGCTGTGTACAGAAGGGCGCAGCTGCGATCGGCGATTAATCTCTAGTCGTCAGCTCTTCAACAATCATGGCGGGAAGTTACATGAGTTGTAGTTAAGATTATTCAGCTTGGAGGGAGAAACTTACACCAGATACTCCAGCGTAATTAGCGAGCGGTTAATTTCCGCTATGGTCTACTCGTACTATGGATGAATAAACGTTAATTATTTGGTGACGAGCTACGTTAAATTTAACGTTTATTCGTCCTCAGTACGAGTACACAAAACCTTGGCACTAACTACCGCTTCTAACATATTAACGTAAATACATTGTTGTAAAAGGCTTAACAAGGGTTTTCTAACATAGTTTATAGTTTTTCTATATCTCTATTATAGGTAGAGAAATAATTTTTTTAAGTTATTAGACTTATATAACCTTTTAAAAATTTATCTATATATAGTTAATTTTTATATTTTTAAGAGGGGGAAAGGGGCGGAGCTCCTAGGGCTAGGGTAACCCTATCCTAGGTAACTTTAGTATAGTCTTATATTTAAGTATATAATTTTAAGTAAGTTTTAAAAAATTATACTATATGTAGTATTTACTAATTTGCTTGAATTGTTACTACCGGAGACTTAAAAGCAGAAGCTGCTACTGTCGCCTAAATGTAGGGTCCTATCTATATATAGGGTCTATACACCAAACCAAAAATAGTAATAGTTTTGTATACGACTACATTAAAGAGTGGTAAATAATACTAGTGCTCCTTTAGAAGAGCTACCTAGAAACTCAAAGACAGACTGTAAGCAAACTTCTGAAAGTCTAGTAGTAGCTATGCTCCGCAAAGAAAATGGTAACAAACTTATAACTGGTCCAATATCGGGAAAGGTACCGAGAAGGACGAGTGTCACTAAGACTCGTTGTATCATGACATAGATTATGCTAAGACTCTGATATACTATTGTTAATTCTTTGTAACTAGAGAATCTGCGTAGATGTTGGCTAGCGTACCATTGTATGCACCACTCTCGCTGAGATCGATCATTTTCCAGAAGAAGAGGCGCTCTGAAAGTTGAGATCAAGTTGATACTTTAGTTGCTCCTGTTTACTAACTAATTATAAAATATTCTTTGTTGCCAGCATGCGCAAAGACACATTTCTTGTTATTCCTTTTGGCAGAGGCCCTATTATGTTGTGTTAGTATTATACAATTAGCTGCACTAAAAGAAAGGACTTGCCATCCTGTAATTAGGGTTCTATTTACGGTTTTGTCTTCAGATAGGTTTGCAAGCGTGCTTGTTGCTATAGATTGAATGACATAGATTCCACCGCCAGTGTAGTCACTTATGTTAAAGTTAGTAGAGCTTAGCTTAGATAGTAGAATGACAGTAAACGCTTATGAGAATAATAAAGGAAGCGCTTTTACTAATACATTCTTAGGGGGTATGATCGACTATTTATCTTAGAATCATTTAACTTGAAAAGTTTTGAACGTGCTTGCGGAGTTGATTAATCCATCTTTGCCCTCCTTCTAAAAAGTCGTGTGGTGTTACAGACATCCAGAACATAGTTGATCGCCTATTGAAAGGGGCTCTGTGGTTTCATTTGAGAGTTGTACAACTATGTTGAGCTTGCAATGATATACACCTATATGGACGTGAGACCTGCTTGACATCACACAAATGCATACTCATTTGACATAATCGAGATTTCTAGCATTATACAATATGACTTTTCGCTATTGCTTTATTCTTGTACATTTACACATGATAAGCTATGTTAAACTATATACAATAAAAGAATTCACACTTCCTTGAGATATTGGGCTAGGATGAAAATATTATCTCCCGAAAGAAGGCATGAACTTGAGATTTCATAGTAGAACTTGCAAGTATGACCTTAGTACCACCAGTAGCGGCAGTAATTTGGAACGAAAGTGATGTAGAAGTAAGTCCTTTTTTTTTAGTTGACATTTGGTTAATCGTCGTTTACTGTAGCAAAGATAGAAAAATTACGCAGTATCTAGATAAGGCGCTACAGAACACACCAAGAACGCTAGAGTGTATCATTTGGTGCCTGGGAAACATTAGTTTTCGTGCCCCACGCGCAGAATGGCGTGTGGCACGCTATGTAGTCACTCTATTTATGCCCTGGTACACCACTTTAGTCAACCTCGATTTAGAATTGTTGTAATTCCTAAGTGACTCTAGTTTTATTAAAGAGAATCAATGAGTATTCCTAGTAATCGGTTTAAAGTAGTTAACGAGCCTAGCAGATAAGAATATCTGTAAGATGGCTATCAAGCGAGCACGCCTCGCTTGATTTGAAATTTCAAGAATACTGACCTACTTACTAACTTGTTGGCCCTTTACTGTGGGGTACAGATACTTAGTACTATATGTAAGGAGTCAGTGCTGAGTTATACTACAAGGTATTACACTAATTAGGGAGTCGCAGTTGAATTAGCATTGCCTTTATCTTTTGTCTTATTTATAGGTAGCTTGTATTTTGAAATCACGCTGATTGTCTATAACACTATTACAAGTACAAATAATACGTATACAACGGTTAATATAGGACATAGAGGCGGCGCTTTAACTGTAAGATACCCTAATGATGAAATATTCAATAATTCCATCAAGCATAGATGATGCTAAGGATAACTAGCCTTGTATAATATCCTATCCCAAGACGCCACTAGCAAGCACCATTACTAAATGATGATAGTTATAGTTGTGGTTGTGAGCCCCGATTACAAGTATTATTCCCTACGATGTTTAATTACAGCATTAAAAATGCTTGGTTCTACTAGCTTATAACGAAACAAACTCGAGCCATTACTCAACTACTAGTACACCTTAATCGTATGGAGAAAAACGCGCAGACCAAGGCAACAATATAAAGGTTTTCTAGAATTCTACTATCCTCCGCAACTCCCCCGCTCCTAAATAAACCCTATTTAGTAGGGGCGTATCCCTTCCCATGAATATTGGCTGGGCGCTTGGGCCACAGGGGCGTGCATTAAGGTACTGTATTGATCAAACAGAATAGTTCTGGCTAGTAAACTTCCTTTATTTGCCTCTGAGACGCGTTAAGCGATTATAGACGAGCAGAGTGTTAAATCCCTGCCTAGATTGCCAATATTCCTGGGAAGGGATAAGGGGGAAGAGAGAGGTCTCTCAAGTTCCGGGTTTCACAGACCGCTGATATGCCAGGGCCTTTTCCTCCGCCGGACGGCGGAGAAAGTAGCAGATTCATATGGACTACGTGTGAGACTGGCTAGCAGATTATTCATTCAGAGGTTGAGATCTGTGAAGTAGCTTAAGTATTTCATCGTGCGTACTTGTCTAAGTACTGCCTTCATAGCTTCTGAGAAACCCTATGCATTGCCGATTATGATGACAACGACACTAAAAACAAATTTGGATAGATTACAGAACATTGACGTTTGTGTTGCTCCCAGGAACCTAGATCGAAATGCGACGTCGCTTTAGTGTTATTTGGTAACGATCAGAATCGACGTAAGAGGGACAGTTTATGATTGAACCTCCCACTGATGGTGTCTGGAATCGAAGATTCTTTTTTGTCTTGGCTCGACACTTTTTTTTTAGTTAGGCGCAGTACATATGTTCTTCTAGGGAGAAGATTAGGTTGTACGCACTTAGAGCAAGTTGTCACCGAAAAGTGACATGTAGTACTCTCTTCTCTTAAGGAGAAATCTTATCCCCTACGGTAGATATATTTACTATGGCATAATCTTTATCTTTTCCTTTCGGTACCTTAAAAGAAATAAGACCCATGTAGATCGGTTAAACGATGCGCACCATTGACGGTAGCCGCTTCTCAAAAGCTTCCGGATGCCAGAATTAGGTTCATACCGCTCCACATGTTGACTATCAATAATATCGTGTCTACAGTACTTTGGTTCTTGCCTCCCACAAATTATTCATAACTATGTTATTTACCCTGTTTCATGATTCGTCAATCATGATTCAGTGTCCCATTTTTCGTTCATAGCATCTTCAAGTCCGAGACCGAGAGCACCAAACGCGGTATCTCACCTTTGTACCACTGAACGAGCCGAGTTTCGAATGAACTATGTAACGAGGATAAGAGCAGACAGGTTTGTGTGTTTTATTTTCTTCATCAGTTAGCACTTGCTAAGTTTATTTTTCTACAATATGGCAGGGAAAAAAAGCGACTTCAAAGTAATCATTGTTGGGGGTTCAATTGCAGGCCTTACCCTGGCACATTGTCTATATAAGGCCGGCATCGACTTCGTTGTTCTCGAAGCACGAGATGAAATCGCTCCCCAAGTTGGAGCCTCGATTGGAATTTTGCCTAACGGCGCCCGCGTATTTGATCAGCTAGGAGTCTGGGATGACATTGAGGCATTGATCGAGCCTCTGGCTTTTACGCAGATATGGAATAACAATCAACTGATTACAGAGTCCAAACAGGCACTCTTACTGACGTCGCGGTATTTCAAGTCCCTTAACACGCATTATCAGTTGCTAATCTGAAAAAGTATGGGATACCCCACAGCCTTCCTCGACCGACAACTCGTTCTCCGGGTTTTGTATGACCGTTTGAAAGGAAACGATAAGGTCCTGGTCGACAAAAGAGCTGTTTCGGTACAGTGTTCAAACCACGGAGTAACAGTCACCTGTAAAGATGGCTCTACATACTCTGGCGATATGGTGGCTGGAGCAGATGGTGTGCATAGTACGATCCGAAACGAGATGTGGCGACATTTTGAGAAGTGTGGAAAGCAAGAATTGGTCGCTAACGATATGGTCGGTAAGTGCTAATCATTCTCACCACTGTTGGTGCAAAAATTCCACTTGGAAGTACTGTACCGGTTGGTTAACTGAACCACAGCGCTATCCGCGGAGTATAAATGTATGTTTGGTATTTCATCCCCAGTCCCTGGGTTGAACGTGGGAACGTCTCATCGAGCTTACAATGACGACTGGTCCGGTTTAATCATTGTCGGTCAAGCTGGGCGCGTCTTCTGGTTCTTGTTTGAGAAAATGGAAAAAAGATACTGGGCTCCTAATATCCCTCGATTCAGTAAATCTGATGCAGACGACTTTGTTAAACGATTCTCTAAGCGATATGTGGCTGGCAATATCACATTTGATGCACTTTGGGCGACAAAGGCCACAAGTACGCTGGTTGCTTTGGAAGAAGCGCAGCACGAGCATTGGACATTTGATCGATTTGCCTGTCTTGGTGATTCGATTCACAAGATGACTCCGAATTTGTAAGCCTATCTTCTACCTCTAGCGCTTGTGACAACTTATTCTAACAAGATGCCAGGGGCCAGGGAGGTAATAGTGCCATTGAAAGTGCTGCTGCGCTAGCCAATAGTCTCTGCAAGCTGCTTGAGGATACAGCAGGCGCAAAACCATCCATCGATCAAGTACGACAAGCGCTGCAAGTGTACGAAAAAAAGAGGCAATTCCGAACAGCAAAGATCTGCGGTACTGCCAATAAGCTTACGAGGCTCGAAGCATTCGCTGATCTAAAGCACAAGATCATTAGCAAGTATATCATACCCAACTCTGGAGACTATCTCATCAATTTAACATGTGACAACATGGTCGGAGCTACAAAGTTAGATTTCTTGCCCGCAACACTAAGATCTTTGCAAGGAACCATGCCTTTTGACCCTAACCTTGGAGTTGGTCACGAAGAGAGTCGTTTATCGCGAGCGTTATTCGCGCTTCCACTTTTAGGAACGTTGTACTTCAGTCGCCAAATCCTAAGCGAAACCCTCCGCCAGACAGGGCCATACATGATGAACGTGATGAAAGCGGGTGCCATTGCGACAGCTCATGGACCTTCGATCGCCCTCAGGTCAGGGTTTGTCGGCGTTGACTGGATTGACAAGCTTCTGAAGCTCTACACTACAATATTCACGCCAGGAATCAGCGGCATAGATTCCGCCCAGCGACTCCAAATGGTCGGATTTCTAGCAGACCTCACACCCGTTCAGATCATTTGGACAATTGAGGCTCTCCGAAGGGGAAATCTAATGACATTCGCATCACTCCCAACTCTCTTCGCCACAGCGTACCAGTTCAAAGGGATCGGGCTTGTAGCGCCACTGTATTACTTTCTCCACTACATCCAGTCGCCGCAAGAGAAATACCACGCGGCCGATAACAGGATGGTCCCTACAAACTTTGCAAGAACCATAATTCCAGCAGTCGCTCTTGGATATGTGGCCCCATCAGTTGGAATGTTTCTCCCATTCTCTATTGGCACACGTCAAGCAATTAACGCTGTCTGGCAAGTCTTCCCGGCTACCACTGCCATTTTACATTGCATCTTCTCGAAGACTGTTATTGATACGACAAATGAGGACCGCCGCAACAACGTCACGGCTGACATGCCGTACCTTCGATATGCGTATGCCTTTGGAGGTTGTGTTTCAGCAGCAGCTTATGTGTATCTCTGGACCCGATCTCCATTTTCAATGTCAAACCTATTCTTCAGTGGGATCTCATCACCGACTTCACCGGTCACATCTTTCAGCGGCGGGATCGGTCGATTTTTAAAGTATGACCAGTTATTTGCCTTTTCATCTGGTCTATACTGGGAAATATTGCATTTTAAAGACTTGAAGAAGGCTGGGAAAATGAACACTAGCTGGTGGAAAATTATAGGTGTACTTGGTGGGACGACGATTGCATTTGGACCTGGTGCAGCGATGTCTTTGGGGTGGGCATGGAGAGAGGAGGCTATGGCTGCGAGACGTACTCTTACTGCATAAGAAAGGGATAAGTCATAACGTACAGTACTAGACAAAACTTAACTAGACGCGAATTTTTCATGTAGACTACTATTTACTTCACAATATCAAGGTTACAACAGGAGAGAATTAAAATCTAATGTATACAAATTAAATTTAACATTCAAACAAGAAAGGGTATCATAGTGAATCTGACGATGGGGCGGTTATATTTGAAACATATTGCAGTGTTTGTGGGTGTTTTTTGATGTAAAACTTGCTATTGGCCGTTACCAAAGATAGGCAGGGTGATAAATAAGGTATTTAAGCGAAGAGTAAGCGAAGTATAGGAGTTGATGATGATGATGATATCAATTATTCCACCGACCCAAGGTCGATAGGCCTTATGCAGCGGTTTCTATCTAGTGTACCTAAGCTATGGGGGCCCATATGGGGCACTAGTGGGTGGTTCTAAACTACAAGTTCCTGTGATACATGGCCTAGCGAGCCCGAGGATAATGGAAGTATAGGAGTGGGATGCATAAATGGAAATTGTAACAGACCATGTTCTAGAATATTTCCGTCATGGCTAGCGTACACCGGCTTCAAAGAACTTCGAAAGAATTTCTCGGATATACGCCGTCCCCGCTATGGGAGATTACCAGTCCAAAACTTCACTGGGTGGGCACTTTACGAAAGAGAGGCTTGTATTGGCTTGATCAGCGATATTCGGAATGATCTGGATGATCTGGAGAACTTGGTTAATTATGGTACAAGTACATTGGATTCAAGAAGGGAGCTAGCCAAACAAGAGGTCGCAAATATCGACAGTGGAGACCTGGCAGTTCTCACGAGGGTCATTGAAAACGATGATGATGAAGTTCTCAGCGAAGCAGCTTCTAAGGCTATTGAAGATCGTGGTGATGTTCATTACTTTGAAGGTGTGGTGTTGGAGGACTATGCGAGAAGCAAGTTTGGGGATTATGTTGGCCGTGGTGAAAAGGGAAGATCTCAGCATGTCACCAATGTCAAAGCTGGTGGTCACTCTAGGTCACATTTTGGAAATACACACGAGGGGTTCACTGGGACGACAGTCTTTGATTCTGGAGATGGAGAGAATGAATCAAAGCAGAAGGAGCAGCTAAAGTGAGGGTTGGGAGCTTATTTGCAAGTTTGGGTGGAGTGTTTGGATGGGGCGGAGCTATTTGCCAGCAGATTGGCCAGGATTGAGTGCGCTTTTGTGTTATGGGTTAAGGTTTCAGGAGTTCAGTGTTGAATGGATGACTCAATATTCTGGATTTGTGAAGACACTATTACATCCATCTTCCTTCAACTCGGCTGTTTTCAAGATCGTCTGCACGTTCCAATCCTGCGAGCTCCAACTTCAACCTTGCAATCTCTTCACCTCTCTCCCTTTGTGTCATATTTTGACCTTCGACAACAGCTGCTACATAACTATCCATATTATGGTCGGCATATGTCGAATACTGGCGAGTTACCTGGCCACGTTTATGGCTTCTACGACGTGAACTACGTCGAACTCGATGGCACCCAGTTTTAGGAGATAGGCTTAGTGGCATTTCGGTCCTACTTCTATCTCTTCTAAGTGTACTACGGCTTATCGACCGTTGGTGATATAGTGATCTTGATCTCGAACTAGAGTAGCTTCTATGACGGTGATGTCTGCCTCGTGTTGGCGAACAACTACTTGACCGAGATTTTCTTCTGTGATCTATCCTAGGTCTCGATAATCTGGGTTTCTGACATTCTTGAATATAAGAATTTGCTTCACTTTCCTGAAAGTCCTCGTCAACAACGTAGGTTTCCGTTGAATGTGTCTCGGAGATCCCAGTACTCTGTTCCTGCGTCCAGGTTTCTTCGGCGCTGCCATAATTCTGATCACCTCCAACTAGCTCAATTTTCCTGAGCAACAATTGATAGCTTTGGCGGTCTAGTCTCGGATGTATGGTATTTTTAATATCGTAAGGTCTAAGAGACGCTGCCGGAATTTCGTAGACGTGGTCCCATTTGATATATGATTGCTTAAGAAGTTCCTGGGTACCTTGAAGAGTTAAGTGTCCAAAAGGATGTTCTGCACCAAAGGTGATGGAGTTCTTATGTGCCACAGGAATAGAAAGTTTCATGTCCAGCCGCTTACGAGAATATGACAGCAAATCCATGTTGCCAAATGATGTGATCTATAGTTTTCGATTAGCTACATTTCCAGACGGAGGAGTCACTGGGGAAGTCCCGATACTCACCATCGCTATAGTACATATTCGTTCTCTTCTGCCCTTCTCATAATATCTGTTTCCTAGTCTCAATACCACTACGGGATGGTCATGGCCGCCCCGAAAGATCTCATGATCGTTCCAACACAAAACACATTTGCTCCAGAATTCATGCTGATAGCATCTTTCTTGCGAAGGTAACCATAAAAACGATCCAACGCAAAGATCGTGTTCGTCAACAGAATCCATTTGAGCTTTAAATATAGGTCGAAATTCAAATTCAATGTTCAGTCGATATACCCAAAAGTTTATAAAGTATAGTTTTTATAAGCGGATGATTTTCAGTTCAAATTAAGTACTGCTAAAATACTAAGGATAAGCTTAGCAATACTTAGTTTGGTCTACTAAATCAAGACACTACAGTAAAGCCACCTAGTCGAACTAGCGTTGCCACCAAACTAGCCTAATCGATCGCAAGGCAGGCGTCGTGAAATGAAACCGTTTTGAGTTTTTCATCCTTATAATAGATCTTTAATTTGCAGCTTTGAGCTTGGATTTTGTCTTTCCAGCTTATATAGAGGCAAATATGGCTTTGGCTAGTACGGCTCTTGCTTGAGAATTTGTACGTGGGTGACAGTTCCAACTGATGTTCGACCCTGTAGCGACTCCTGATGCAATCAGTTGTTACACACCATCAGATTCGGAAAGTTTTACATCACAAGAAGGCTCAAGTGCCCAAGAGGCTTAGGCTCAAGAGCTTGTCTTACAACTGCCCGACGATCATAACAGTCCTCAAGTAAGCTTTATTTATGTTCTTGGACGCATCAAACAGCTGATGGCCACTTTCTAGATACCGTCAGATCACAATTTTAGCAGCACAATACAGAGTAACAGTCCAGGTGAGTTTCAAACAATGATATTTTGTCGTTTATGTTCAAAATAACCCTTAGGTTTTTCATTAAATATCGCAACCAGCTTTGCTAACCACGGTCTTCTTTCTACAGCCCCATCTGCTCCATTTCAACCTGACCCTCTATCAATTGAACCCCCTCCGCATCCTTTAGGGGCACAAGAATTTGGTGTTGGTGCACCTCAGGGGCATTCTTTTCAATATTCAAATCGCACTGGGCGAAGGAAAGCCTTGCTGATCGGAATAAACTATATTAAACAGTGGGGAGAGTTATCTAGATGTATCAATGACGTGACAAACATGTCAGCATTCTTGCATGAGAATTTCGGGTATCAGCGAAACGATATGGTCATTCTTACTGATGATCAGCAAAGCCCAATGAGCCAGCCGACCAAACAGAAAACTTTACGAGAAATGCACTGGCTTGTAAAGAATAGTCAACCGAACGATCCCCTGTTCTTCCCCTTTTCAGGTATTGATATTATCCCGTCATCCGTTTTGCGTAAAATCTGATCTAAGATAGGTCACGGCGGTCAAACTAGGAACATCAACAGCAGCGAAGAGAATGGCTATAATGAGGTTATCTATCCGGTTGACTTCCGAAGAGAGGGAGATGCATAGAATCATGGCCCAACCATTGCCAGCTAGTGTGCGGCTAACTGCAATCTTCGATTCATACCACTCGAGAACAGCTGTTGACTTGCCATATATTTTCTCAACTCAAGGTCTCCTTAAGGAACCAACCCTTGCGGAGGTTGCTGGTCAGGAACTACTTGGTATTGTATCACCTTTCAGCAAAGGTGATATAACTGGCGTTGAGGTAGCTTGACGGGCCTTTTTGAGGAGTGCTTGAGTATTGGCGACAAACCAAAAGAAAAGATCGTGGTATCGAAGACCTTGCCAGCCGACGTTGTTATATACACTAACGGCTATATTAACCTCGGACTGTAAGTGTATTGTTCCATTTCGTGTTCCCAAGCTGCTACATAATTCACCCATATAAAAAGTTTCACCCTGCTGTGGCAGAGATGTATGCTCTGGCCTGCTAGCCACGTTCAAGTTTCTTCTCAGAGATTTCCGTAGCTTTGCTAAGTCTGACTTCTGTAAGATCTCCAGCGTACTATGGTATATATGGGAGGTAAAATCATAGGTAAAATCATTACTAGTGCTATATCATCCAAGTTCATTACCGCTATGAAGCAGAGCCCACAGCAAAGCTACTCGCAATTTCTCAACAGACTTTGTGACAAATTCACATCTAAAAATTACGATTAGAGGCCACAATTGAGCTTTAGTCATCCTCTGGGTTAGAGCTCCTTATAGCAAAACTCGTCTGTCTACAATACTGATGGAATACTGTAGATATCAATCGCCCTTTCATTATGTAGCAAATATGACCTCTTATTCATCTACCAAGCCTCATACAAAGGCGTTCAAAAATGGATTCAGTTTCCCCTACAACTCAATAGCTGGCACAAATTACTTGGAAGCAGCAGCGGTTCGCGAAATGACATGTGGAAAGAGATGCAATTGATGAAGCTTCAGTGTTTTATCAATAGAAAAGCTATTACCATTTCAAATAAATATAGTTAGATCACTTCGGGGAAACATACTATCTACGTCCCGTTGCAAAAGACGTCTTGCACCTTCGATTGTTTCGAGTGTGTGGGACTTCAATTTTGTTAGGGATTTTGCACCGGTTGTGGCTTCTTTTAGACCGAAGAGAGCAGCCCATCTGGTAAGACGAACATGAGCGACTTCAAGGCGGGTCATGTATATCTCGAAATCCTCCCCAAAGCGGCAGCCAAATTGAATACTTTCGAACCATCGGATGCACGTATCGAAGGTAACATGGAGTTGTGAGATGGCAGTAAGAAGATCGGTGGCCTCCATGATGTAGTTTGGGTTTGAATGATTTTAGATGGGTGGTAGACAAGACTCTTGAAGTTGATGGCAGATGGCAATGATGGGGGAAGAGATAGGCTTATATGCGGAAGGAATTGCTATCAAGTTTGTTCCGGATAAAGGTTTGTCTATAAAAGTGATCTAAAAATCGTTGTCTAAGTCCAATGGATAAAAGAGAGAGTAGGAAATAGGAAAACTTTTCATTGTAGAGTTTGCTTTAGTTGAAATTGAAAATGGTAAGGTACTGCATGGAAATCAAGAGACAATACAGATCCAATACTTCTTCCACTTGCAGCATATCTTCATCTAGAAGCCGACACCTTAGCCAACAACAGCTCAAAAAGAACCCAAGAAGGATAAAGACATTACAACAGTCGAGACCATGACTACTCAAGTCACTAACGTAATTAACAATGACAAAGCACGTTGGTTCTTAGACCTCTTTATACATTAACAAAGTATTAGTTCCTAAATTCGCCCCAAAGCGGACTGATCTAGGAATGCACTCAAGAGGGAGTCAGCATATTCCGGGACCGCATATAATGACGGATCCTCTGATGTAGCACCAAGTGATTCACCCCAGATCGGTTTGGACGAAGTTGTCAAAATCAAGGAGATTCACGAGGAACGTCTGTCTGACCAAGTTTGCAGGATTACTGGAACAACGAGATCACACATGACAGGCGCATCATGCATGACAACAAAGCCCTAATTTTGTTTCAATAAGAAATACAGCTAATCACAGGCTCCTTTTATAACGACAAAGCTACCCATCAAAAGTAGAATGTAAACATGGATGACCTAGTACTAAACATTGTACTCGCTCTTAATGTGGACTTTTTGTTTCTTGTGGGACCTGATGAACGCAGATTGAGTACCTCTAGCTGGTATTGTAGACTCTTTGATGGGTAATCAACAGCCTTTTCTTAAATTACTCGCTTAATCCGGTTCTAGTAGTTTCCATGTATCGGGACCAAAAGAAGTCTGTATAATAACTGGCTATATAAATTAGAGTGCAATGAAACTAGACTCGTTGTCTGAATTATGTTGCATATTTCCTGACTTTTCTTGTATTTCAAAGCAAGAAAGTAATGTGATTATTGCCGAAAGCCTCTTAATAATTCGGATTCAAGCTCCAACAAAGAACACTCTCGCAAATGTGATACAAACCTAGTCCCAGAAGCAGTAAACGCCAAGCAGTATTTAAAACGATACAAAAAAAGAACGTAAATTCTTCAAAAGGAAATACAGTGGATCTGTATCTAGCTGCAGGTTGTGATTACTAGTCTTTCTGTTACATTCCACTGAAGTAAGCGAGCACACTGCAAGAAATTTATATGCAAAGGCCCGATTAGGAAACCCCTTCAATGTCTAGCACAGAAAAGAGTATAGAGACTGTTTTCTACTTTCAGATCATCTCCAATTGGGACTAAATGGTTAGAGCAAACTTCAAGCATTTCACTACTTGTCAAGACCGACGTTGCTCTGTCATCGCTTTGCAGACTTTGCGATGTGGCAGACACAAGACAGTGATGGTGTAGACGATTAAAGGCAACCCCATTTCTCACAAAGCGAAAACATCAGCTTTTATTGTTAGACAATATTTCACTATAGTTAACTTTTTGTATTAGAACTCAAATACTTCAAAGAATACACCATGGCACCAATTCAATCCAGTTGCCTTGGCGGCACAAACTGTCAGGAATAATATGATGAATTGACTGAATTGTCTATATTCTTGTAATTGATGAAGCTATTTACATGTAGGGTTGCTATACTACACGTAAGACTAAATAGACTTTCCGAATGTTCCGATGCCCGGAGCCTATTGTAAGTACTATTTCTAATAAATACGTATCTTCTTTAATGCAGACCTAGACTTAAAATTTATATAGTACTGTATAGATGAGGATAAACTCACTACTGCAGCTTTCACCCTTAACATCTTATATCCTTCAATCCCGAGATCGTTTCTAGTAAACTTAAACCTTTTACCAACAGAGCCAATAGCGGTAATGAGATCACCAGCTATTTTTGTGGGGAGTATGGTAGGTTTTTAATTGGGACTAGATCGGATTTCCAGGGAAGATGGGTATTAAAGTAGGTTCAATTGATGGAGTCGATACTAGTGAGAAGTCTGTGCCTGATGCGGAGATATTTTCTAGGAGTAGATTGTATTAGGTAACTACTGTACAGGGTGCGAAGCAGGAGCCGAGGGATTTTGGATCTTCTGGTGATGTACTTGTACTCTAATCTTCGAGGAGTCTTGGAGTTATAATGTCTGTGGCTGCGCACTCACTATTAGAGCAATATAAATAGGTCCATTTTTTGACTCTTTAGCTCTTTTCGAAGCTTATAATACAACACTATCTTGTCAACAATTTCTCTCTTAAACTGTTTACTTGGGTATAAGCCAGGCTATATGTCTGATTCAGATAATAATTCTACTTTGCTAGAGAAGATGCCCAGTCCAAATACTTTTCCCCCTGACAAATGCTCCACTAAAAACATACAGAGTATTAGGGGCCAAAATCAGATGATAGAAACGTTTGTCCTCAAGAGACCGCCTAAGTCTGCATCAGAGAGTGCGACAGTACACAGCTTTGGTAGATTCCAGGTTCCTCATCATGTGTATGACTTGGTTTAAGTAGCTTGACTCGGAAATTCCAGATTCCGGGAAGGGAGTCTGTAAACTAATGCTATTCTTGTCGTGATATATATAGACGTTAAGATTAAGAGACAAGCCTCTGTAGATACGAATACGAGATAGACCGACAGTTCGGTTGTTTCTCAGCCTTGCTTAATAAGCAAGGCCACCAACAGAGACATGGTCGCGACGCGTCGAAGTTTCCACCAAAAAACACTCACCACATACCACATACATCCCACTCCCCGCCAGTAATCGAACAAAGGCTGTGCAAGAACTCCATTACTATGCGCGCATCTGCGTGTCGATGAGACTCCTCCTGAGAAATGGCCTCGGTCACTTCGCTAGGCCTGCATCAGCCTACAGGACTTCAATATGCGATTCAAGAAGGCCTACTCCCACCGGACCCTCCTAGCTCGTCCTACTCGTGGCATAACGATTGCGACGCCGACTCCCAGGAAGACGAGCTATTGGTGACTCGGCGATGTGTGATATGGTCGCGAGGGGGGGTTTTCCGGAAGAGCTATAAGTTTGACTTGGAGAAGGAAGAGGTCTGCCAGGCTTTGTTGACATCATTTCCTAGTCTTGGACCTCTACCTCCCAAACATAAGAAGTCTGCAGATCAAGCTACAACTGCACATACCAACTCAAAGGCCATTGTTGTGTTCTTGAAGACTCAAGCTCATGTCTACTTTTTGTCCGGCACAAGCCATGTTATACACCTCCCCTTCGAGGTCGAATATGCATCTCCAGCGCCCAACGGCCTCGTTGTACAGCGGAAGCTACGGGTAGACAATCTGGTGGCCGCGTCTTTGAAGTTCCCCAAGGTTCCTCCGAACTCATTTGTTTCCTCGCAACCTCAGCCATGGTCCGCGACTAGTTCGCAACAATCCACATTCTCAATTGCAGATCTTGGCGCTCTGAAGCAATTGCCGTTACCACCGGTCTCTACGTTGAAGGATATGTGGGAGCCACCAACCCTTAGCAACGACTCGAATTGGCCCCGGCTTTTTTCCCTTACAGACCCTCTGGCAGAGATGGGTTTGGTTGTAACACAACCCGTCAAGTCAGAAGGCCGTGGGTACAGGCGAAGCTCAACCAAAATACAGCATCTTGATGTTGCAGAAGAAATCTTGCATGTCTCCCGCCGAGGTGATTTCTTCCACAAGGACAACGAACATCCTCTGGTTCTTGCCCTAACCCTCAACCGAGAAACTAGCATGTACAATGTGTGGAAGCTGTCATATATTGGACAAGAAAATGGCAAGAAAGCAAATCAGCGTGCCACTAGCGGGGTTATGTCGCGCCGAAGAAGCTCTTTTCTTCCTGGAACTGGTACAGGAGCTACCACGCCAGGCGCAAATGGCCAGCAATCTTTCCGCGAAAGCTATGGGACGGAAACCAAGGGGTTCAACCCGAAAACCAGTATTCACCAGGATGACGAGGCGAGAGATAGCTTTGCCTCAACGCTGGATCCCGATTTTGAAAGTGCTGCCATCCCCCGTCGGAAATCCCGGCGTGTTAGTTCTATGCTGGCTAGGGCTGATTTATCTGCTTCTCACGAACGTTCCGCCTTTAATGATTTAACCAGTCATCAGAATGCAGGACCCAGACGTGGAGAGTCCCTTGGCAGCCAGCATACACGAGTAAGCACTGGTGGAAATGCACAAAGCTTTTCCCAGGTCCCACCATTCAACCAAAGCATCAATAGTTATTTGGAGGCTCCGGTTGACGAGCTTCTTGATGAGCTTAGAGCTGGTGGCGACTTTGAGGGATTTCATAGTATGGGCCTAGATGACGAGGAATTTGACACCCTGAAACAGGAGATTGTTCTCACAAAGGTCTGTACTGTTCCAGCGCAGCATAGCAATGTGCGGTATTCAAGCCAGCATATGCCTGCCAAGAGTCAATGTAAAGTATTTACTCTCGCAGCACCGCCTTCAGCGGCAGACGATCAGCAGAGGAATACAATCGTTATCTGTATTTTAGATCCCGACGAGAAGAGGCTACTGGTCTTGACTCTCTTCACCAAAAGTCATAAAACAGCCCGTCTTGATGTCAATGGTAGCCAGATTGAAGCACAAAAGGCGGACAAGAATGTTACGGTTGTATCTCTAGGTGACACAATGAAGGCCGACGGCATCATAGATGCATGTAGACTCGACGATGGGTTCGTTTCACGGATCTTGGTCTTAGCCGATACTCCTGATGGTTATGGGGAACTTACTCTGCAAGCTCCTTGGTGCGCTTTAATGAAGGTAGCATTACCTGGCAAGTTTGCAATCAGTAACATTCGAAACCTTGGTCATGGTGCCACGCCACTCGCAAGGCGTGAAGGAGGCTTCAAACGAGTGCTTAGCCAGGGACCTCGGGCTTTACGGGGCCTTCGAAATTCGAAACCTCGTGGGTTAATTGATCTACTAGATGATGAAGGCAAGCTCCATCAGGTCCAGATTCGAATGCAACCCCGCAATCACCTTGTCTCTAAAGTGCTTCAAGTTTGCAGGGCAGTCATCCCTGGGTCTCGTGGTGGCGAAGGAATTTTGGTGGGCTGGTGGAACGTCATGAAATGGCTCGAGTTGGAAGCTATAGAGACCGTTGATATGGAATGGACTGCTCTGGTAGTCACCATATTCTCACTGGTTCTCGCCTTGGCGGATTCGTCAAAGTCGGTGTCAAGCCGCGTTAATACCAGAGAACGTAAACCCAGGACTGGTCACCTCCGTTCTAGCAGCGGAGCGAAATCTGATCTAGGAAACTGGGAGATAATGCTAGGACAAGAGGCTTTCAATGGCAATCCCACTCCGTACTGGGCTGAGAATCCTGGTTGGCAATGGCTCACGGCGCAGGAAGAGCTAAAGATCATTCATGGCGAAGATTCTAGGCTAGATTCGAATGTTTTCGAGCCTAGTCCTGGCGACAAAGTTGACTTTATACAAAAGCATGTGAAACTAGCCAAAGATTTTGTGCACACAACTCTAGGTCAGGAGGCGCTCCCTGGGTTTCCAACTTCCGCTTCTGGAGGCAGGTCATTAGAAAGTAGGAGAGCCGCACTTTCTGACGCGATCGTCGCCATTCATCTTCTCAGGGAAGAACAGAAGCTTGACACTATGGCCGTTGATTCATTTACTACCGGTGTTGCAAGTTTATTGCCTGTTTTAGCGCAGGTTACCAGATGGCTGGGTTGGACAGGCTGGGTCCATGCATATGATGTAGAAGAAGCATCTTTACTTGAACTGAATTATGACTTAGGTAAATCTTGAAGTGCGTGCAAACTTGTCAATTGCTAATCTGCATAGGGTCCTCTCTGCGGAAGCAGTTTTCTGAGCCATTTGCTTGCCCTTCAATTTACGATTGGTTGCAAACCTGCATTATCAAACGGAAACTAGCACCTTTCACCACCCTCGCGGAACTAGTAGCGAACAGATCTCTTGCTTCCAGCAAAAGTGTCTGGGATCTTGAACAATGGACAGGATTGACACCGAGGACACTTTTGTTTGTGAAATTCTTCGCAGCGATGCGTCCCGACTGGTCTTCAGTCCAGTTTGTAGAGGCCCTATGCACGGCCGGCATTGATCTGGTTTTTCTAGAGACTCTACCTGAAGCTATCCTAGCACCTCTTCAAGAGGCAATAGTTGAGTGTCAAACCGAGCCTCCAACTACGTGGAGTAAACGTCTCCTAGCTATTGTAGGTCGCGAAGATGTCAACATGCTTCTGACACCAGGGCAACGGCCTAAATATGCCCATACAACTCTTCTGGTAATTGTCCCATTTTTTCTCTCATAAGCGACTCTGACATTCCACAGGCCCCTTCTCACGAGTCTAATATCGATGTACACTCCATATGTAACTCAACAGCAGATCCTGAAAGTACTAGCTCCTTCGATGGCTCTGCAGAAGTGGATCGACAGGCGATTACTCGCTCAATATTTAAAGATGATCGAAGAATGAACGAAGCCATGAACATCTTGAATACTTTCAGGCCCACCGTTGCCAAGGTCAAGGCTGAACCAGATTGGTCGGAATCCGACTTACTAGAGGCGCAGAAGGAGCACGTGCAGATGCTAGCATACCGAACTCTTGCAATACCTTCTGGCCGAGGTCTGCTATATTTCAGCGCCAGGATACCTCTACTGACACAGCGTTTTAATATCGGCGGATTCAATTTAAACTGTGTCATGAAGCCGGATAATAACACCGTTGGAGTCGACAAGAACTCCTTCACCGAAGAAAAGGTCTGCTGGGCATTCTTCCATGCCGGCGTAGCTGCTGGACTTAGCATTTCTCGGGATGCGAAGGGTATTGATACTTCCTGGATTCTTTATAATAAACCTACTCAAGACTTGAGTAACCGCCATGCAGGCTTCTTGTTGGCATTGGGGCTGAATGGGCATTTGAAGTCTGTAGCCAAATGGGTCGCCTTCAAATATCTCACTCCAAAACACACGATGACTTCAATAGGACTACTCCTTGGTTTGGCTGCATCTTACATGGGCACCATGGACTCTTTGATCACTCGACTGCTCTCTGTTCATGTTACACGGATGTTGCCACCAGGCGCGGCCGAGCTAAACCTCTCGCCACTTACACAGACAACTGGGATCATGGGCATCGGACTTCTTTATTGCAACACCCAACATCGTAGAATGAGCGAGATCATGGTTTCAGAGATTGAGCATATTGATCTAGAGACGGACGAGGAGCCCTTAAGGAACGAGGGTTACCGGCTTGCTGCTGGATTTTCTCTGGGGTTCATTAACCTTGGCAAAGGGTTGGATCTCAAAGGTCTTCATGACATGGGTTTGACCGAGCGGCTTCTGGCATTGGCTGCTGGAAGTAAAAAGGTGGATTTGGTCCACGTGTTGGACAAAGCGACTGCAGCGGCTGTTGTGGCTATTGCTCTCATCTTTATGAAGTCTGAGGACAAAGTTCTTGCACGGAAGATTGATGTCCCAGATTCGCTTCTGCAATTCGACTACGTCAGACCTGACATATTTTTGCTCCGGACTCTGGCAAAACATTTAATCCTGTGGAGTGGAATAGAGCCCACGCCTGTGTGGATCAAAGCAAGTCTACCTGAACCCTACCGGAATCGCAGCAGTCTCGAGAATGTCGTCAAATTGACAAGCGAAGATCTCCCATTCTATGATATTATCACAGGTCTTTGCTTCGCCATTGCGCTGCGATATGCTGGCTCGGCTTCTGTGGTCGCTCGGGACTTGCTAATACATTACTTGGACGAGCTAATGCGGATATGTCGAATCCCGGCAGATACTTTTGATAAGAAGTTGACGAGGAACACAATTCGAAATTGTCAAGATCTCTTGGCACTTGCCGCAGCAACTGTCATGGCAGGCACTGGAGATACTGTGGTATTCCGTCGGCTTAGAGCTATGCATGGCCGAGACGATGGCATAGAAACGCCTTACGGAAGCCACCTCGCTGCCCATCTTGCTGTAGGAGCTCTTTTTCTTGGTGGGGGGACTTACACCTTTAGCACCTCAAACTTAGCAATTGCCTCGTTACTTGTAGCATTTTACCCAATATTTCCGTCATCTGTCCAGGACAACAAATCCCATCTCCAAGCTTTCCGCCATTTTTGGGTTTTTGCGGCAGAAGCTCGATGCCTCGTTACTAGGGACATTGATACTAATCAGCCAGTTCCAATCCCAATCTTAATTACTCTCCGCAATGGCGAACAAATACAGCGCCATACGCCATGCCTCTTACCTGAACTTGACCAGATTAAAACTGTACGCACAGACAGTTCCGAGTATTGGAATGTCGTGCTGGATCTAGAGAACAACGAAACTCACCTAGGGTCTTTCAAAGCAACGCAGACCATATATATTCGAAAACGGCCTGTCCACGACTCAAGTGTATCGACCTTCCAAGCGACGCTCCAAGCTCTCAGTGATACTAATGACCTACCCAGCCAGCCTTTGGACTGGTTGTTCGAACTTCCGGTCTTTGCATCGCTCACGAAGGCGGAGCGTGCGCTCGTCCTTCCGCCGGATAATGGCGGTCCAACCGATATACGTGCTGGCACCGAAGAAACCGTCGTTGACGCTCGGTTGGTGCTTGAGAACGCCACGTTAGAAAGTGGAAAGAAGGACCGCCTGTTGGGAATCCGGTTATTGTTTGAATGGGCAGATATGGCGAGAGCAGAACGTAAGGATATGCAGTGGATCCGGAGTGAGGTTGTGGAGAAGTTAAAGGGGCGGGTATGGATGGCAGCAAGGGAGTAATAGATCTTGGTTGTCGCATCATGATCCGTGAGTGGCTAGGCGTCCGGTTTCAGCATATAATGACTGATAATGACTTGATGGTTGGGAATCTAAGGTGCATAGCGTGCGGGTTGGTAAAAAATGAAGATGGTATTTTGATAGACGTGTGATGAAGTTTTACCATGCATGTTTGTCTTTGGACCACAGGTACTATGAGCTCAGTCAGGTACATGGGTGCCGCGCCGCGCTCTAGGGGATGCATCAGGGAAGGACAGTGATGCAAGTGGCCTTGTCCGCTATAACTGTGCTGCTTGCATTTTACATCGCGTACATTCTCAAATTCGTGGAATCTACTTCTCAGCAGATCTCTTTCCACCACTGACCCCAAGATAATCACTGTCGTTGATATCGTATAACCAAATCAGTGTATCTGAGAACGAGTTAACTGTTTCTTGTGCATGTCGCGTAAAATCAGAGATTTTTCTCCTGAATATACTTCCAAGCGAGCCAAGTTGCCAATACCAGGGCCAAGTACGAACTAGTTATAAGGAGTTCCGCCCCAAACTGGGGTATTGAAGTGGCCTTACTTACCCCGCTTTCTTCATTGGTCTCTAAGCCTAGATTCGGCCTTGTATACGGAGTACTATAGAGTCTGGAACCTGTGCATCTATTGGATGCCCCCACTTCGGGGTCGCTTGTCAAACTCAGATCGCATATTCAAGCGTCATTGACTGAAAGTAACAATACATACTACTAGCTCATTACGGGCTCACTTTTACCTTGAACTTTTATTTTATCTTTAGACTCTACTTGCAATTTGACAGTTTGGACTAGTCCGTGGATATCTATGAAGAACCTCGTAGAGTATTGGTCATGTGCTTCAGCTATTTGAGCGTTTTCCCCAGACATCAAAGCCAAGTCTTGGCATCTACCATATAAGAACTTTATCCAAGACTTCTGTCATGGAATCGATTTGCGATATTTTGAGTAGTGCTTGCTAATTGGTATTTCTGCTCCATATCTCCGTCCTGGCATACGTCGAGGCCCAAGTAATGGAAAGTTGACTTCGAGCGACCAGCCGAATGCTTTGGCAAGGATTGCGTTAAAGTATATAAGTTACTAGCTTTATCCCCAAATTCTGGGGCTCATTCTTATTGAAGTCATCTTCTTGTTCCCCGCATTTTTTTTGTTTCAACTTCCTTCCAACATCAGCGTAACATCAGGATGGAGCAGATAAGCAAGAGCAGCGACCTGTCGCTTGAGTCCGAGGAGAAAACAATACCTCAACATGCTGAGAATACCGAGAAGGGCATCTCTACGAATGTGGCAAGTGATAATGACGAGCCGACATTTGATGCGAAAGCGACGAAGAGACTCCTAAAAAAGATGGATATTCGTCTGGTGCCTTTCCTTGCTCTGCTGTACCTGTAGGACTCCTTATCCATTCATTCGTTCGTTCATATATCTCAGAGTCATAAGCTGATTGAAACTCCACGCTGTAGCTTGAGCTTCTTAGATAGAACCAATATTGGTAACGCACGGCTATTTGGCCTCGAGGCGGATCTCGGTATGGCTGGTATCGACTATAATGTCGCACTTGCTGTCTTCTTCCCACCATATGTTCTCGCGGAGATCCCGTCGAATATGATGATGAAGCGGTATAGGCCTAGTGTATGGCTTACTATAATCATGCTTGCTTGGTCTTTCTGCGTTATCTTTATGGGGTTTGTGAATAACTTGACAGGGCTGATGATTGCAAGAATCTTCTTGGGTCTTGCTGAAGGAGGATTGTTCGTATGTGCCCCTTGCTCATTTTAGTTCCGTTGTTCGGATGTAGGATACTGATTTGTCCGCAGCCAGGCGTCAATTACTATATCACTATGTGGTATCGACGACACGAATGTGGTTTTCGAATGGCACTGTTTTTCTCAGCTGCAACTCTTGCTGGTGCATTTGGAGGTCTTCTTGCACGTGCTATAGGATCCATGGACGGAATTGGAGGGAAGAAAGGCTGGGCTTGGATCTTCATCATTGAAGGACTTCTAACTCTTATTGTAGCAGCCGCTGCTTACTGGCTAATTGCCGACTATCCAGCAACGTAAGCCTCACTCTCCTATTCCCCATCTAATTACACTCTAACCTCTCTTCACAGCGCTGGATTTTTGACGCCCAACGAAAAACTGGAAGTCCAGAGACGTTTGAAGTTGGATAGAAACTCACTTGCAGATGAATTCAACATAAAATTCTTCTGGGATGCCCTCAAAGACTGGAAGATCTACATACAAATGCTAATCTATATCGGTATCCTGACACCCCTCTACTCAGTATCCCTCTTCCTCCCAACCATAATAAAAACAATGGGAGACGGAAAATACACAGCCAACACCGCACAACTGATGTCCGTACCACCCTACATCATCGGATGCCTAACTACCGTCCTTGCCGGCTACTATGCCGATAAACACAAACAACGAGGAATCTTCATACTTGGTTTTCAGGTTATTGCTATGATTGGTTGGGTTTTACTTATTTCTAGTAGTAAGGCGGTCAATCAGTATATCGGGACTTTCTTTTGCGTTAGTGGGATTTATCCTCTTGTTCCTATGAGTGTTGCTTGGAATGGGAATAATATTGGGGGATCCTTGAAGAGAGGGGTGGGTATTGCTATGCAGGTTGGTTTTGGGAACTTGGGGGGTTGTATTTCGGCTTTTGTGTATATGTCTAAGGATGCTCCTAGGTATGTTCCTTTCCTTCTCTTTGCTTGGTCCCTTTTTTGGCTTTGGAGTTTGGAGTTTGGAGTTTGGAGTATCGTTTTGAATTATCGAAGTGTGGGATATTGTACTAATTTTGATTTTTGAATGAAGGTTCTATTCGGGTCATGGAGCTCTGATTGGTATGATTGTTATGTCCTTCTTTCTTACGGGTATCTTAACGCTTTATCTGAGAAGGGAAAATGAGAGGAGGGATCGCGTGTATCCTGCGCCTGAGTCGTATACAGATGAGATGAAGGATGCTGAGAGGGAACGCGGTGATTTGGCGAGTTTTTATAGGTATACGATTTAGGACTTTGAAGACTGGGCTTTTAGATCTTTGAAGTGTTTTAAAATCGGGGTGATAAGATGGGTAGAGTGGTAGACTTGGGAGATGGGGTGGTGATGTGGATGGGTTTGGAATGTAATAACTGGACAGTGCGTTGGCTCCAGTTGGGTAGTTAAGATGTGTATAGAAATATATAATCACACAACTATTGGTGTTGTATACTACTATAGATGAGGACTTCAACCTCCCTTTGACGCAGCATGTCTCAGACGAAAGATTACTAGTCTCTTAGGGATACGCGATGGTAAGCGAGTAAATCAAGGGAACCTACCTAGCCTTGGCTTAGATTAATGTTAGACTTTTCTGATTCTACTCCTTCCGTTAACATTATCTATAGTTATATTGAAAACCGAACAAAATATCCTGTATATTAGCATGGTCTAGCATTCTCTACTTGCTAAATTATAATGAAGTGAAACCCCTAAGCTTCTCACAGTAGATATATACCCATTAGATAAGGGGAGATTTTATAAAACAATATTACCTTATTACTTTAACTTAAAGATGGATCCCAGGCATTTGCACTACGGAGAATCGAGACAGAGTAACTATACAATTGTATAATGTTTCAATCTTTCAGTAATCTTGAATATAATTGCCATCGCAACTCCGCTATACTCTGAACTACACATTGAATACTATTGCTGCCGCTTAATCTGAAGCACAGACTAACATCAATTTTACTTAGCAAAAACAACAACAAACTCCCTTCGTTTCAACTCTTGATATCAGTTTTCTTCACCACATACTTTTGCCGATTTCACAATCCCACGGTGGAGTGGGGTTGCTTCACTACCCAGAATAACAAGTGACTGGTATTGGTCCTGGTGTATATCACCTGTTGGTGAATGGTTTTCCTGCCATGCTAAGTATGCTGGCTCACCATCTACATTCCCAGAACTGTCTCTCAAAGTACCAAGTTTCTGGTCTAGTTGCGAGATTTCGGCATTACTGAGCGGTAGCAACTTGTAAATGACAGCTTGTGGGGAGGATCCTGCTGGATTGTTTTGATTCTCCATGTCGAAAGGCGATGCAGAAACTGATTCTGAAACTTGTAATTCAATGTCATTCATTTCAATATCTGACTGAGACGCAAGCTCCGTTTCCATTTCATGGTCCGTGGTCGAGGCTAAAGTTGGGTCAGGTAGACCATTATCAGGCGCTGCATTTTCATGCTGAAGTTGGCGAAGAGGTAAAGTCTGTTCAAAAATCTCGTGGCGGCTCGGAAGTGTCTTCTGGCAGATGTCATTATTACTCAGGAGGCCGCACTTTTGTTCGATAAACTTGGCGATTGCTATGCACCTAGAACTCAGAGCATAGTCCAGAGCTGTTCGTCCCTCGTTGTCGCGCATCAAAAGAATTTCAGGCTTCTTCACATATCCCCAAAGAAACTCGAAAATATCTGCGTCCCCTATGCCTGCTGCAATGTGAAAGGACGTTGCACCCTGGCTATCCTGTTCAGTGACATCTTGTCCACATTCTATCAAATTTTTAATAGTTTGATACCGAAGAAGACGGCTTGAGTCCTCTTCTTTGGCCAGAATTGCGAGGTGCAGCAAAACTTCCTTGACATCAAGTTCCGAAAGAATATCGGATAGATTGACAGAGTTGACTCTCAGACCTTCAATCATATCAGATAGAAAGCAGCAGTCACAGCCCTGCACAGCTTCTAGTAATAGCTTCTTCAATATTTGAACCAAGCAGTCATACGTCAACAAACTTTTCCCATGTAACAGTAAGTATTTATATAGTGAAGCAAAAACTGATGGAATGCTTCCCTTGTCAATTCCATCTCCCAGAACTTTGTGCATCCATTCTTGTGTATCCTTTTTTGGAGGTGGAATGGTAAACATTATTGGGATATCGATAAATTGCCAGTCGCGGAAGTTTGAAATGCACCAGGCCAGACATAACGAGAACAACTCGCCATGTGCATCGGTAGCAATAGAGTTGATATGTTGCCGAAAAAGCCAACCAGTTATCTCATCGGCCAATAAATATTCGTGAAAGATATCTTCTAAAATGATGGCCCTCCTCCAATGTATTAGAGGTTCAGCTTGTACCTGCACCCCAGCGGCTAATATATTATCGCAGATTTCTTCATCTCCGGTCCGTATTGCGATCCAAATCAGTGACAAGTCTGAATCTGGAGGAGGAGCAATTTCTGGTGTCGCACCCGCGCTCAAGATAACTTGCACTGTTTCGCATCGTAGCCTGCATTCAGGATGAACAGGAATGCTCTCATCTAATTCATCTAAACCCTGAACTGCATAAAGTCCCGCCACCGCGCAGCACAGTGGACTTCCTATGAAGCTGACATGATTAACATCTTGCTTCTGTTCTATAAGCCAAGCACAAACACTCGGAAGCCCCAGAGCTGCTGCGTAATGAAGAGGATTAGAGATGGGGCAGTGATATGCTTCAAGCACATCAACATTCTGCTCAGCAAATTCTAGGATAGAATCTTCCAGAACTTGGACTCCATCTTTTTCGTCATAGTCAATCTCACAGAAGTTAATTTGATATATCATCGTAATATAAAGTAGGAATTGCCCAGATATGTCGGGGGAGAAAAGCCTGCAGGCCAGTTGCAGAACAGAAGCATCTTCTCCAAGGTCAAACGCATGGTAATTCCAAAATGTGACTGCGTATACTATGAACGGATGCTTCTCCAGAAGTTGACGAAAGTCTCGAGGAACCCTAGAGAAGGCAGCAAATGATTTGGCGTTCAGGTACGTCAGGCAGTTCCGTGCAATATCAAAATGAGCGCTGTCGCTCATTCGATACTGGAAAAACTGCGGACTCTGTACCAAATCAATAGCAAGAAGAAATTCCTTGACGGTAAAGTGTGCAAGCTCGAACCCACCCGCTGCTCTTCTTCGCACAAGACTGCTGCACCAGAGCAAAACTTCGTCTTCAGTTGTTGTAGAGTGAGGATCCAAATCTATATCGCCATCGTTAACTGAAAGTGCTTCCAACAGTTCCTTCGTCCTAAGCGGGATCTGTGTAAAACAAATCAATTGAAGCGTCCGAATAACTAGTTGTCTATTTGCCTTGTTCTTGCTGTCTTTTTGTCCGTGTGTTAATGTTTTGACAAGAAGATAGCCTGGACCTTCATCGAATACGACAGCTAGTGCAATGGTGTTCTGAGGCATGTTATGATATTTCTTGTGTAATGATTTATAGATAAGAGTGATTCAAGAATGGAAGTGAAAATACAAATAAAATTGAATTTAATCGAACGCAGGAAAGAGACTGTGGAGTACGAATGAAACTGATTTAGTACTATGGTTCAAAGTTGCTGATGACTTTTATCTTCTAATGCATGAAGGGAATCAAGATTTTGTAAATGTGTTCCGCTTTTCAAAATCGTGGAGGATGAAGTGGCCAAGAATAATAGGCACAATACGACAATGTGTCACAAATTGTACACACAATTTGTCCCAGGCATAATAGGGTTCCTACGGAAGCAGATGAAGCCACAAATAGAGGTTCATTGACTAGCAGAAAAGAAGGGTTAAGCGACCGAGTCGAGGCAGAGAAGACCAGCCACAGTTCAAGTCTTTGTCACGGCTTTTCTACTTCACAGAAGGATAAATGTAAACAAAGGATAGGTTGCCTATTTTTAACAATGGCAACAAAGGATCCATCTTGGCGTAGGATTCTTCTAGATCGAGGTCGTAGTAGCTTTGACAAAGATAGAAGGCTTGAGGAAGTCGCCTAAAAATAAAACTCAACGACCAGAAAAAAAGCCCCTTCATTACGATGAATTATGAGGCCCTGTTATGGTATAACGAGGTAAGAACATTCGAGATTATGATAGCTATTTAAAATACGCTGGTTTATAGAAAACTCTGGAAAGACAAATAGACAAGAAAAATGAGGCAAGATTATTGACTGACTTCTAAAAGTAAAGACCTCTCAATGCTCGCTTAATCTTTCCAAATCTCATAGCAATCAACTTCAAAAAACCTTGTGTTCCACTCCTCATATTCTCATCTTTAAAGTCACAAGTCGGTATTTCAACTCCAGTTTTCGAAGAGCCATCTGTAAAAAATAGTTAGATATTGTATTAAAATACAGCACAACCCGTCATATCCGACCATAGACTGAGGAGAATTGGGCTGTCTCGCAAGTCTAGACAAACATTTGCCTCAGACCAGTATGATAAATAGCTTCTAACCTTTGCACCAGTCCTAATAGCTTTACTCTTCATCCATCTCAAAATCGTCAGAGCTGTTGTCGCTGCTGTTTGAGCTAGCCTCGCTATCAGAATCTTCTTCGTTAACGAAACTTTCTGGGCTAAACATGGCCTTGCGTAACATCTCGACGACCTCTTCGTTGTTGCTAGGGAGGCTCTCTGCAATCTGTAGTGGTGTGAGGCAGTCAATCATGCGTCGTAAGTGCGGATCCGCTCCCTTTCTGAGAAGTAGTCGTATAATGGCCTTTGCGCGATCTCCCAGCGCAGCGGCACTGGTGAGAGCTGTTCGACCCCAGACAACATCTTTGGCCCAATCTCGCTGTTGGTCCGTCTCCTGAGAAGTTGCCTTTCTCAACCTGTCGTCAAATTCCTCCTCTGTCCATAAGTTTCTGCAGTACCCAACCTCTTTGACGTATGATTTTTCATTGTCGATTGAACGATGGTGAAGGCGGTCAATTGGAATACGGAAATTGACGTCAGCACCCTTTTTGATCAATACTTTGACGTTAGCATATCCGTGATCACCGAATCTCATAGCTGCTTGCAGAACCGTCTGGAAATAGGATTCTTCCAGTCCGGTGGCATCCTTATTCCTATTTGCTTCATCGAAAGTGACATCGAGGAAGCCATTAACATCAGCATCGGTCTTTTTGATAAGTATACGAAGCACGTTCGCTGCGCGAGGGCTACCACGGACTGCCGCATGCAGTACTGTATCCTCATAGTAGTCCGATGTTCGTAGTACCTTTGAATAGCCATTACGCAAGTGCTCCAGTAGTTTTGCTACCTGAGCTTCGCAAGCATCTCCTTTTGAAACCAAGATTGACAACGAGGTGTTAAGTTGTCCTGGCCAGACATCATCCCACGTTGTGCATATCCCTTCTTCTGCTATGTCATCTGGACCACTTTCAGGATTGCAGTAGCACGAAGGGCAATGGGCGTTATCCAGAGGATTAGTACCGTAGTCGAGAAGAAGCTGCAAAATGCGGAGGCCGTTGTCCCCTCGAGCTTCCGCAACATCAGAGAGAGCGGTACCGCATACTCCACCGCGGACATCGTTGAATCCCCAATCTAGAAGCTGTTCGACCATATTTAAATTTTCCTCACGAACCGCTTTACGCAGTGGAATGTCAATTTTAGCAAATTTGATTGGGTCTTCCTCGTCATCATCGTCGTTGGGAAGTGCTACTTCAGCTCCCCATGCCATGATGTATTTTATAACGGACTCCAGTGAGTTCTTGTTGTAACTCGGATGCCGCTTTGTGTTGTCGAACAATTGTTCACAAGAATTAGATCTTGTAGCAAGAAAGACCCCCAGCAAATGTTCATGTCCGTACATGGCTGCGATTTCAACAGAAGTGTGCCTTGTACTATAAGTAGGATTGTCGTGATCACTTCCAGCTCTGATAAGCGCCTGGACCAGCTTCAAGTGGCCCCAAGACGCTGCATGATGAAGCGGCTCCCATTTATTGAGATCTCTCAATTTCATTCCATCCGGATATCTCTCAAGTTCACAGAAGCAAGCCCTGTTATTCAGAAGCAGAATGATTGTGTCCGATAGATCCAGACTGGACTGCACATCCAGCAAATCCTTGTAGAGCCGGCGGAAGGTTAAACGTCTCTCAAGAAGTCGTATTCTTCCCGACCACGATTCGAAAGCAAAAGTTCCCCCGTCAGATGGAAACCCAAATTGTTTATCTAGTCGCTGGTAAGTATTGCCAGCAAGCTCGGCTTTTCTGGAGTGGCGAAACCAATATCTTTCCGAGTAGTCTAGAAACAGAAGATGATGGTCTCGTGGAGTTTCGGAACTTCGCACGAAGTTTGTCATATGCCTCGGAAAGGCATTGTCAGCTACCCAGTTTCTCAAGTCGATGGTCTGTGTTCCTTTTGGAAGTAGGGGATAGCTCCGTCTAAGGCATCCGATGCAAGCCCTTGCCAATCGAGCTTGGCTTTCGCCAATAATATCCCCGTCTGGTCTGAAATAATGTTGAATGTTTCCTGACCTTTGGTGGAATTCCTGTAGAAGATACTTGAGACCACTATCTCGCATGTAATCACTAACGGATCCGTGTATGAACTGCACAGAAGTGCCGCGGTTTTTCACTTCGATCAGACCACCGGATAAGCTGTTGATCAACTTGATATTGTCGATCACATCTTCGTTGAAAGATTCGTTTTCAGATTTGAGGGGCGCGTTATTGTCACAAGCTGTTGCCCAGTGCAACTCCTTTACAGAAAGCGGCCTTTCTGCAAAGACAACCCATTGAATGAGGAGCAATGTCCGTGGCAAATTCTCGGGACGAATAACGTTTTTGAGGATGTGTTCATAAACTTCACACAGCCCAGGAGGAACAACCATCAAGCGTTTCTTGACAGTCAACAACGATTCCCCATCCTCGATGAGACCAAGGACAAGGCGGACCGCAAGCCATGCTATAAACGAGACGATCAGCTATTGACCCTCCTTGAACTTTTCACACCTTTTTAGGAGCTCACTCGGAAGATCCTGCAGAGTGTTGCTCCTGCATGCGTACTAAGAATGAAGAAGGGAAATTTTGGCTATTCAAATTACTCACCCCATTGGAATACGCCCACGGCCCTTCTGCTAATCTCTCTGTAGAGGAATTCACGGTCTTCAGAAAGAGCTTGGTCATTCGGATGCTGCATCCGTGTGTCAAGCTTGTCGCGAACGTACGTCTTGATATCGTTGTAATTCTCCTGTTCCACGTGAATATCGAGTGACACTTTCGTGGCAAGAACGGGGTAATGGCGACAGGAAATGCAAATATTCGCCGAGGCGTTCCTGGAAAGAAGCTCAGAGCTTAAAGCGTTGAAGTATTCAGCAAGATCCTTGGCGTCTTCTGTACCAGCTTCATCTAGAGCATCTACGAAGAGCACCACCTTCCTTGAAGAAGCAATTTCAACAAAGCATTTGGTGAAAATTCTCTTGACTTCCTCCACATGCCATTCCCAGTCCTCATTGACCTTCCCTTGAGTTTCCGTTTTCTCGGCAAAGATCGAGGTAACTTGCGACTTAACAGAGGGTTCGGAGACGCAGAGTTGATATAAAAGAGAGCGGAACATTCCCAATGTAGTCTTCTGCTCTGGTACCCCTCGACCGTGAAAAAAGAAATCCAGAATCAAGTCGTCCGTATTTTGACCTGCGAATTTCCTCAGTCTCGGTAGCTCGGTAGTGAGAGACTTTCAGGCTCAGGTTCATGTGCGCAAACGCACATAATAATGTAAGGTAATGAAAAAATCGGCGGATATCATACCTTTCAGATATTTGTAAACCCACGCCAACACGGTGGACTTCCCTGCTCCAGGCTTTCCCTTGATCCATAGTAAATGGCCACTGCCTCTTCGCCATGTTTCGAAGTGCTGATGTGACAATATCCATTGACAGGTATTTTTATGAGCTCGATCTGCTTCCACTATGGAATTTTACTATTAGGCTTTTCTTGTCACGAGAGGAAATAAATTTAGGAAGTAATCGCGAGCTGCAACGCATCCTTGAAGTTTCCAAGTCTGCGGTCGCGGAGAGTATTAAATTTTGAAAATATACGTACGTCTTCGATGTGGAAGCTCCCGGAAGAAAAGGGAAGGAAGGCATTCTAAGAAGAAATTCAGTCACAATGCAGGGCATGCGGTTCATGGAATTCTTGGTGAACCCCACCTTTCTCATATTGTGCAATTCTCTCTTGATCTTTCACTAACATGATGTGTTACCAACAGTCCCAGAATTGTGACTTGGTGGTTCACTAACTCTTTACAGCTTCTTTGGCGAAACTTTGCAGAACGTCCAACACTTGATTGTATCTGGAATCGGCGTGCTTGAAACGACAAATGCTTGTGTGGTTGTCACCAGTCATCGGTCTGTTTAATTCGCCTGGAATCCCCATCAACGCACTCCACTGCTCAACAATCTGGGCTATTCATTAGTTTCGTAGGAACACTTTACGCTCAGACCTCGGGGGCTCTTACCACGGCATCGATGCCCATCCCTTGCAATTTCACCGTTTCCCAGAATGAGGCAATTTTCTTGCCTTTCAGCTGTTCCACCGAGTCGCTACTCAGCCTTGTGAGCTCTGGGGAATTTTTTTTGAGGCTCCCAATAAGATCCTCTCGAATGTCTGTATTTTCTGTTAGCACATGGTAACACGGTTCGGGAAATGCCAAAGCAAGGGCAAAAGTAAGACGTACCAGGGAAGAAACGATTCACTTTGTGAGCAACGTTCACGATCTGAGCCAACATCTTAGCCAGAGCAGCTGAATTCGATCCACGATGAGGCGTAGCAAGGAACAAGAGCCCGCATATTGCGTCGCTAATATCCCCCAAATCGTCTCTATTGAGGCAGCCAATCACCAGAGCCTTTCACGTATCAGCAATTGTGATGTCTCAGGACAGTGGTTCGCATTACCTTTTTAGCCAAAATTCCCCCCATACTATGGCAGACCAAGATAATAGGTCGATATGGCTTCTGGTAACGCAGGAATCAGTTGCTGACCGATGACCAATGGATTCAGGCTCCTTACCACAGCTCCGGGGCTTCTGTCCTTTAGATTTGTCTTCAGCGTGACTAGCATCTCTCGAGCATATGCATCCCAATCTGCTGTTCCAAGACTGTTAAAGACTGCTGCATCATATCCATAAGAGAATACACGTGCTCCTGGAAGGTCTTTTGGTAAAATATCTCGAAGCCAAATTACACCATCTGTCTCCCAGGTGGTATGGGAACTTCCAGTAAGACCATGAATAGCAACAATATCGACGGGATAAGTCATCTCTTTAGTTGCATTTCCACCCAGAGTTGTCGCGGAGCTGAATTCGATAAGCCCAAACTGCTCGACACTATCAGATTCTTCCTTCTTGCCACTAGGCGCAGAAGTAGATGACGAGGAACCTTCCGGACCACTGGATGTGGAGCCAGTATTACGTCCCCACTTGAAAGATCCTCGTGTTGAGTATTCGATATTCGGAGGAAGAGCAGAGCGATTTGAGAGTTGAGATTGTAGCACATCATCATCTATCAAGTAGTTGGGAGGAGGATCGAAATCGACACTAGACGACATCGTGGTTGGAGATCCTCACGTGGCAAGAGACCACGCCTTGGATATGAGAGAATTCCAGAATTCTGTATTCGTGGGTGACTAGAAACCGATCTTGAAGAAATATTTTGAGAATGTGGCAAGCTGTGAGAAAAGTACCTGACAACAGCCCTATAAAACCTTCCTTCAGAAGTCAAACAGGATGTCATTCTTTCAAAGAAACCGCTCCGTACACCACGTACTCACCCGTGGCGCATTATTAAGAGCAAAGAAGCGAAAAAGAAAAATGCAGGAGACCGAATATTATGGACAAATTTTGAAAGAAAATTATCAAACAAAGCTCGTTTCAGAACTGACAGTCGAGACAGACGGGACACACACACATAAAGCCCAGATATCAAGAACACAAGGGATCTCTCTATATACAGTTAGCTTACAACCACTATTCTTTACCTGCAGGAAAAGGAACTATTTACTTAAGCATTTCCCCTTATCAGAAACACAAGGGTAGGAAGGCCAGAGCCCAAAAGAGGATGTTTTCACGAGGGGTGTTGTGTTGGCTATTGGGCTCTCGGCGAGCTACTGGCTGTTGCCGCAGTGGCCGCCCGTATCACGGCTTGCGAACGCAGACAGGAGTAAGGACCGCAATTCTTTGACGCGGTCATAGACCAAATCATTGGCTCATACATTTGTAGCGAATGAAATAACCACAAATGGAATTTACAAAGACTGAGATTTTGTTTCAAAATTGGGGTCGGTGAGTCGCAGAAATGACGGGCTTCCTCCTAACCTATCTCTTTGTTGGTATGTACACTGGCTTCCAGGGGCCATGATGAAAATCAAGGTTCAGGCTCTAATCTACTATATTTTATTAGAGTTATTGTTTGGTAAAACTATACGGTACCTTATATTAGCTACAAAATACAAGAACAGCTCTACCAAGTTGTGTGGCGAACTGCACTCCGGGCCATGCTATGGATGTATATGTGCAGAAATTTGATATCACGAGTTAGGAATACAGATCAGGAATTGATTGGCCTTTATGTGCATTTCCCTGCTACTAATTCTAACCCACAAACGAGTTGTCTAAAATCTAGAATAACCTTTAAAGAATTTAGAAATCAGTATTATGTTTTTATAGTAGTCAAAGGATTGTGGTTAACGGACTTCGGAGAACTTCTATCTGGATTAAACATATATCTAGATATGGAAAAGAAGAGCACATACGACCATAGACTGAGGAGAATTGGGCATCCCGTCCGCTCTGCCATACACAAGCCTCAGATCGGTAGATTAGTAGTTGGGTGGGTGACCACCAGCGAATACCTACTGTTGTATGTACTTTTTTTGGGTACCTCATGTTTGGTTGTGCTTGGTTTTCTTTTTTCCTGTTTTCGTTCTGTTTTTATGCCTTGTAAACGAGCTTAGGTATTCACGGAAGTATAGCTGAGGTACTCAATGATCCTAGCCAGATACAAGGTATTAAATAGGCTATTCAAGGTATGAATTGTTATAGTTTGTTAGACGTAACTTCGTGCAGGGATTCGACACTCTAAGAATTTTACTATTAAAAAATATATACGTTTTGTCGTGCACGTCCTAGTAGTCTGTGCAGGTCACAACTAACGAACGAACTGGGGGATAAATTGGGTCATCCCTGGTACACGTAGGAGTATTTCAAGCTCTCCTTATTTATAGAATATGACTCTTTACTACTACTATATATTACTCTACTACTCTCTATAATAATTTAATGTAGCTGGTCTAGGCTAATAAGCTGGATTCTTACCTATATGAAAGTGCTGTTATGTTGTACTAATTTTGTTTGTATTACGAAGTATAAGATCGCTTAGCTAGCACAAACCAATCCCTCTCCCCTTCTCCCACAAAACCCCTTCCCGAATTAAATTTGTTCACTTGCTGAAGTCAACGAGTATACTTTATTTGAGTGATTAAATTATTTGTTAAAAGTTGTATCTGTACGAAGTTCCCGTCTCTTGGAGTTCAGGATACTCAAACAAGACTGAGGTAACTAGTAGGTCACCAAGGCGACGGTTCCTCGCTAAGGAAATTAGAATTCGGGCACTAAACAAGCGGAGCCGAGGAACGCTCAAAACACCTTATACGTGTACGTGAGTTACTTTAATAAAAAGAGTTATGAAAATTAAGAGAGTCATTCTAATAAATTAAGTTACTCAAATCAAGTCAATTGCACAAATTAAGTGAGTTAATTAAGGTATTTTGATGTTTCCCAGCTCCAATTTCCACAGCGAGCGCTTATTACCAATAGCCAACTTAACACATTTGACGCAAGAAAATCGTTCGATTGAATGAGACGGACAAATGTAAAAGATATTGTGTGGAATTAATAGTAGGAGGTAGTGGGATTAAATGTGAATATGAATAGGTACCTCTAACGCTGACGTGCCGGTCGGATGTTATAGTGCCCCTGGGGCTGACTGAGCTTTGATATATCGAGGTCGTGCACCAGTTTGTGGCTTTCTAATCCTGGGAAAGATGCGGGATGGGCTCTTAGATTTAAAATCTCACTCAAATTCCATTCGCTCCTTTTACGTGCAGGAATACAGTAAGAAAGTACTGGTTGTGTCTGATTCATCGACTTCTTGACCTTTTGTTTAAAACCTCAACCTCAACCTCAACCTCCACTGTCGTCTTCAATTTAGACTTCACCTAGACTTTTCATTGCAGCATTTTCTTTTTCAAGAGAGTGGAAATGTCTTCACCCCGCAACTCTCTAGACGAAAATGGTACTCCTAAGCCCCGTGTCGTGGAAACCAACGAGCAAGAAGAGAACAGTATGAATGGCAATATGTCCTCACCCAGCAGTTCCGGCCCCGAATCCAAACCTCTAACCGGACGTCCTCCACTTTCTCCCCTGCGCGAAATCGCCTTTGTCCTTGTAGTTTGCATGGGACAACTTATGACCCTGGCAGGTTTGAGTCAAACAATAGCACCTCTACGCATCATCGGTAAATCGTTTGGCACTGACGACGACCCGGCACAACTGTTGTGGTTTCCAGCAGCGTACAGCCTCACATCAGGAACATTCATCCTTGTCGCTGGTCGACTAGGAGATCTCTATGGTCATAAACGATTGTTCGTCGCGGGATTCTTTTGGTTTGGTATCTGGTCCGCTCTCGCTGGTTTTGCTGTCTATAGTGGCCCGATACTCTTCATCTGCTGTAGAGCTTTTCAAGGCATTGGTCCCGCTTTCTTGCTGCCGAATGGGCTCGCGATTTTTGGGACGACATATGAGCCTGGTATTAGGAAAGCGCTAGTCTTCAGTGCTTTTGGGTTTATGGCACCGAGTGGTTTTGTTGTTGGCGCTCTCTTCTCATCTATATTCGCAGACTTGCTTTGGTGGCCATGGGCATTCTGGGTCATGGGCATTTTCTGTTTTCTATTTGGCTTCGCTTCAATCTTCCTTATTCCGAACACTCGATTATCACCACCGTTCAACAATTTGCATGGTATATGGGCGCGGGCAGATATTGCTGGAGGTATTACTGGCGTCAGTGGGCTTGTGCTTGTCAACTTTGCATGGAATCAGGCACCTGCCGTCGGATGGAATGATCCCTACGTCTACTCCCTGTTGGCAGCTGGACTTATCTCCCTCGTCGTCTTCGGACAAATCGAAAAGCGGGCAACGTTTCCCCTGGTCCCAATTGCTTCTATGACTCCGGATATCGGGTTTATTTTCGGCTCTTTAGCTTGCGGATGGCTCACATTTACCATTTGGATTTACTATACCTGGCAATTTATAGAATTGCTTCGTGGAGTATCTCCTCTTTTGGGGACGGCACAATTGGCTCCTGCGACTGTTGGTGGATTTATGGCTTCTCTTACAACAGGTTTACTTTTTACCCGAGTGCCAGGGAGCGTTCTTATGATGATCTCCCTTGTTATGTTTTCCACTGGCCCAATTTTGTTGGCAACTGCCCCCGTAGAACAAACTTACTGGGCGCAAACATTTGTTGCAATCTGTCTCATGCCATTTGGAATGTATGTCGCCTCTATTGCCCCTTTAACCCTCACGTCACTGACAAAAATAGGGATATGTCTTTCCCAGCGGCAACCCTGCTGCTCTCCAATGCTATGCCACAAGAACACCAGGGATTATCAGCCAGCTTGGTGGCTACTGTCGTCAATTACTCCATCTCCCTGGGGCTGGGACTCGCAGGAACGGTAGAGGTACAGGTCAATGACGGCGGCAAAGATATTTTAGCTGGATATCGAGGAGCCTGGTACTTGGCCATTGGGCTGAGCGGGCTAGGCGTCGTCCTTGCAGTGTTTTATGGGCTGCATGAGCACCGGAAATCTAAGAAGACGAGAATGGATGTAGCGGTCGAAACTGGTGCCGGTGGGTAGGGTAAAGCCTGGAGCCAATCACCTATGCATGTGTTGCCGGGTTAGTGGGCAGTGTCTGACCCAGGGATATGGTCGCTGAGGAAATTGAAATCAGGACACCAAACAAGCGAAAGTCGGGAGTACTGAGAAGGCTGTATAAGCAAGTTGCTTACGACTTGTCGATAAAACTAATGGTAAAGTCTAAAAGGTTAAAGATTAAAGGTAAATAAGCATACAAAAGCATCAAAGGTAGAAGAGCTTCTGCCAAGTCTTGAAGGTTGTTTAGAGTAAAAGTACTTTAGATAATATATTAGAGAGAGATATACTACTGTAGGAAGGTCGTCAAATACTTAGGAAGAGAAAGCTCTGCTATCTATAAAGTGGGCACATATCACTATTAGTAGTCGGGAGCTCGGCTAGCCTCTGGCATGTGAAGGCCAAGCCCATGACACAAAGTAGATTGAGAAATAAGGATCACATAGCAAATCGTTAAAAACCGCTCAAACGGATGCCAACCGAACACTCAGCGCTCCACTGCTACATGCTCGTGAAAATTAAGCGGTTGTGGAAGGTTCAAGGTTATTTCAGCTCATGTTTACTCCCCAGTCCCTTTCATATTATCAGTATTATGCTTTGGAATATATTTCGCAAATCAAAACCCTAGCGCAGATGGCAACCATAGCTTAAGAAAACTCCTTCATAGAACAATAATTGAAGAAACTATTGATGAAACTGATCATCAGCTCAAAATATGCTGTGCCATGCTATTCGAAAAGGGACCTCCGCGACTGCAGCAGAGCTTTAAAGAATGGAAATAAATTTTATCACTAAGCAGTCATATCTTCTTGATATAACGCGAATAATTATACTAATTTGTCAACCAAATATTCAGTACCATGTAAACCTCAACATAAGTCTCACTTGGCCAGAGTTTCCTTCACCAGAGCAATGGTAGTCTCCGCCAACAATTCAGCATCAAGTGGAAACCTCGCACTAACGTAGTTATACTTCTCATCCTGCACAACAAACGGACTCATACCAAGACTGTTCTTATACTGATTCTCATGGTCCGCAAGACTCTTGCGGACAGAATCCTCAACATTCTCACTGCAATGACCATAAGTCTTGTAGTAATCACCCAAGAAGACCCTTGTACCCCAGTACGCGCTCTGCTCAAAACGTGCTGGTAAAGAAGTGGTAACGCATTCGTGTAACAAACTCTTTCCATCTGGTAGCACCGTCTCCGAGAGTACCATAACTCCATGGCATACAGCTGCAACTGTTCTCGTACTCGGTTTCTTTGTTGTCGGAAAATATGCCGCGAGATGTTTGTGCATAATTGGAGAGTCAATGATTTGACGAACTCCCTTCTCGTGTCCACCGGGGAGGAAAATAAGATTGTATGAGTCGAGACTGAAGTCTTCAGAGGACCATGAGAGTGGCTTCTCGAATTCGGGGGTAATGGACATCTTGTCATAGGCGTCGACTGCTCGCTTATTTGCACCCTTCATGCAGTTCAAGTCAATGGATGTTATTACGGCTAAGAAGTAGAGGTCTGGGTCATTACCAGTAGTTTTTGGGTGATACCCGTCAACATCTTCTTGTCGCATTCTGGCTTCTTCCCATTCTCGGTGGCAAAGTGGATTTCGAAGCCCGCTTCTTTGAATGCTTCGTATGGGATGGCGGTTTCTGATCAAATTTGGCTTGTCAGTTTCTCCCAGTCACCCAGAAATCGAAATCCAACCTGTTGGGTCATGCCCATAATCGGCCATGGGAATCAAGACCTTGGGGGTAGCCATGGTAACGTGACGTGTAACGTGATATGATTTTGCGGTCGGGTGACTTGAGCAACAACAGTTCAGACAATTACGGGGAAACCTGGGGAGATGAGGATGGAGATGGAGATGGAGATGGAGATGTCTTGGAGGGTTTGAAAGATGATAAAGAGCGATGAAGTCGGGTGTTGATGTCATGAGGCTGCAATAAGTTCAGCTCTACCCCCAACAGTCTATTGAGGCTTAGCGTCATTCCACAGAGGGTAAATCTGACCCCCTTCCCTCACACTGCTGCCTTTCCATCACACCCTCTTGAGATACTCAGCCCTGGGCGCCCAGTCAAATTTGGGGTTTTCTTTACCAATAGCCTCAACGTCGGAGAGACATTTATATGATAATGTTGTCGGCCTCTACCGGTACTTCGAGATGCAGATCTTGGCGGAAATGTGATTCGCCAAACTCGGAAAAAGAAGATGGCTGATCACCGCTCATTCAGCCCCTAATGCACATCTTCCCGGTGAGCACCACCACCCACGATACGGGTAGCAAATACTGCTATGGAGCGTATATGAAGATCACATTCTCCATAACTGTCGGCCTTGTCATCTGCTTCTGTTGTTACTGTCTTTTCTGTTTGTTGATATCGAGCGCTATTCCGCCAGTCGCTCTGAAAAAATGGCTCTCACCAAGTTCTTTGGATCTCAGGTTGGCGGGAAGATGGTGAGTTCTCACAGTTATACGGGATCTCCATTACAGCTTCTTCGTTCTGATGTCGTCTCTGCGCTATCACTATACAAGTTAATTCCCTTCATTGTCTGGCCACTCAAGCCAACGGCGTCAGGTGACCTATGCGAATTATATCCTTCTCCGGGAAATTTATTCGATGTGGCCTTGCATGTGATACTCGTGCTATTGCAACTTCCGTTTCTCTTATCGATACCATTTTGGTTCTTTCTACCATTCCCGCCTATAACTTACGCTGTTGGAATTGCTTTGTTCTGGGGCGTAAATCAGAGTATTTGCTATGTAAGTCTTAAGCTCTCAGAGCAGATTTGTCCCTTCCAGGCTCAAATCAATTATCGATCCTGAATAATGTTTGAGTTACTACCGATATATCTGCAACAAGTAAACTAATTCCAAATCTCCGATAGGTTCTCAACGGATCGAAAATGCAGTATGAGTCCGATCCGAGGTACGCTGTTCGTAAGAAGGTGCATGAACACGAACAGTGGATCTTTTTGAATGGCGTGGCGGTTGGGTAAGTCTCTAAATTGACGTCAGAAAACAAGGCTAATGCCAATTTAGTCGCCACTGGCTGCAAAGCAACGTCAATCGTCTGGCCTTGACATTTGGACGCCCGGTTCTTGGAGTACACAATAAGACGTAAGCAGGACACTTTGAATGCTCGTATACACTCTGCTTACAATACCATTTATGCAGCAATGGAATATTGTTCGATATCATCCAATGTCTTATACAACGCAACTTTACTTACGCTACCAACGATATTCGAGATTGCTATGCCATAGTCAAAGAAACACTATACAAACGCGAGCTCACCAAGGTCGTTTTTATTCTTCATAGTCAAGGTGGCATTGAAGGTGGAATGATAATCGACTGGCTTCTTCAAGAAGTCCCACAGGATCTCCTTGCAAAGCTCGAAGTCTACACTTTCGGAAATGCAGCTAACCATTTCAATAACCCTCACATGCACCTCCTTTCTCAACATGCGGCCCTCTCCAATCCTACCATTCCATTGATGACTCACAGTACCATACGAGTCCACTATCATGATCCTGCTCCAATTAACGGCATTGGCGGTACGGAACCACCGCCCCTCAAGCCTTCCCATTCAAGCTCTTCTTCTGGAAAGGCAATTCGATATATTGAGCATTATGCAAATAATCAAGATTTCGTAGCACGATGGGGTGTCCTGGAATTCATCTCTAATTTTAGTATCTCACCCACAGCACCTCGATTCATGGGACGTTGTTTTGAACGTCAAGGCCAAGGACATCAATTCTGTCAGCATTATATGGATAATATGTTTCCTCTGAAAAGGACGGCGGATGGCAAGGGAGGAATTGGCAATACTGGATTTGAAGGTTGCGAGGAGGAAGATACGGAATTTATGAATTCGATTCTTCAGCTTGGAACTGACTCTAACGAAAACAAAGATGAAAGAGAAGGATATGAAACGAGTTATTGCGGAACACATGGTGAACCTTTGAGTAGAGAGGAACAGGATGTTCTGTTGAGAGATATGAGTCCTATTTCAGCTGGTAGTATTCGACGTGCGATGTCTATGGAATTTACAAATAGAAGTTGGATAATGACGGGCGTGGGAGAGGAGAGGATGCAGTTTCGGGTTAAGGATTTGAGTCGTTTGTGGCTATATCGGAATGGACAGAGTCCTAGGAAAGATGAGGTGGATGCTGGGATTGCTAGGATGGCTACTATTTGAATTGTTAGCGGGCTCTGGTTCTTTCTCTGCATTTACAGGTTTGGTTTGCAGGTTTATTGTGGAATGATTATGAATGAAATGTTAGCGTAGGGCAAAACCCCTGCACCGACTCTTGCATTAGATAAATTCTACCAACGTCACTGCTTGACACGGGAACGAACTATTCATGATATAATCCCTAGATAGTTTATTGATGCTTAATTGTAAACACTAGTTATCATCTATAGGTTGATACATGCAGGAGATTGATTATTAAACCAGAGTCGTGATTCGAAGCCTTTTTGTACGAGTAAACTATACATATGTCCTCCAAGAAACCAATTGAATAAAATAGTGTTGCTAATCGCGGCATCAAATTTTGTAATACTATCAAGAGTTTTAAGGGCTCCCAGTCTGCTGATTAGTTGTAGATATCAATACAGGCATCAGGTAGGGACTAGAGGGTTAAATGCGAAGTCATATGACTTACTCCTGCTTGCGTTGTAATATATCCTCTAGATAGTCTTTTAGAGGATTAGGAACCCTAAAGTTAATACATGATACTTAAAATCTTTCTATGACTTTTACAAATAGACTTTGTATTCTGTATATAATGAGGGTGTCTAAATAGGTTTGACGAAAGGGGTGGACTGTCACATGACTTTCACGTACTCTGTACACTTTTTGACACAGGAAACAAGCTTTCTTGTATCATGAGTCTCAGTTTGCGAACTTACTATAAGATGCATAAAAAGCTATCATTTAGCAAATACCGAAGTTGCAATGTATTAACCAATACGAAACACATTTGCGACTTTCACAATCATCGGCTAATTCGTTGACAATTTAACCGATGTAACTATTCGCAAGCGTGTTTTTTATATCACACCACTCGAACTAAAATGTAACTTAAGACTTTTATTATTATTAGAAACAGGTCGGTCCCGTGAAGTAGAGGATAGGAAGTAGTAATGATATATTAAGTAGGGAGCTTAACTCAGGTTAAAATTCAGACTTTCAATGAATCATAGACAATTGACGTCAGATACTTTTTATCTACCACGTGGAGAGCAAAATTTCAAATGAACAGCACCAGTGTATGATCTTAAATAGAGTATATGATCCCCAAATCCATCCTTTCTCGCCTTGAGATCTACACTACAAGCGCACAGTCTCGTCTCGCAACAACCGAAACCACAAGCTGAATTTCCAAAATAATACAAAGGTCCTGACTCAAAAAGACAATCCCATCCCAACATTTACCGTGATATGATTCGTTGAATTAAAAAAGACAACCCGCGAGCGCGGAGTGCTTCAAGCTGTTAAAGTCTCAGAACCGTCTGGGCAAGACCCGGCCAAAGCGTGCAAGGCTCGCTAAACACCCGGCAGATCATTCATGCATACCACAGACTTACCACAGACCACATCTTATATGTTCCTCTCACCAATACCATTGCAGCCCCTCACTAAAATCTAAATTCTCCTATGGAACAGTTCTTGAACGGCTTTATGCAATATTCGCATTGCCGTACACGGGGCTGTTTGGACTGAAGTGAAAATCGTGACGCATATGAAGTAGAATGGATGCAACGTCCCTCTGATTTTCCTTCTCTTTCTCAGACGAAAATCCTTTCACTTCTCATCTCATAATGTGATTTAATACGTGTAGTTCTTGCCCTAGTACTCTTATTTGATAAGACTTCTTAACTGAGCTGAGCTCTTGTCGAAGTTTGCTTCTAAAAATGATTTTTCCATTCGTTTTCATACTAGCTGCTGGTGCTGTCAAAGCTGCGACCACATTTGCAGTGAGTGGATATAAATTCCTATTAAAAATGATAACCGTTTACTAAGCTTTTCAATAGGGTGTCAATATCGCAGGATTTGATTTCGGCTCCGACATTACTGTAAGTCACTTCCGTATAAATCTTATCAGCTCAAAAGCGACTAACTTCTACTTTTCAAGGGCACCGCAAATCTAGCAAATGCATTACCACCAGTGAAAGCCTTGAACGGGCCGGATGGTGGCGGGCAAATGGCCCATTTCGCCAAAGACGACAATCTCAACCTCTTCCGTCTACGTACGTTTATTCCTATACCCCAGCCTCAAAATAAAAACTAAAAATTCCCCATCTAGCTGTAACATGGCAATTCCTCCTAAACTCAACTACCCTCCCCGAGAACTGTACCCTCTCTACCTCAAGCATGAATACCTATAACCAACTAGTCCAAGCCTGTCTCGGCACAGGAGCTCACTGTATAATTGACATTCATAACTATGCTCGCTTCAACAACAAGATAATCGGACAAGGAGGCCCAACAGATGAACAATTTGCAAATATGTGGTCCCAGATCGCAACACGCTACGCAAACGAATCGAATGTCATATTCGGTATCATGAATGAACCACATGATCTACCTTCTATATCTACATGGGCGACAAGCGTTCAAGCAGCCGTGACAGCAATTCGAAAAGCAGGTGCTACGTCTCAGATGTGTCTGTTACCTGGAAATGATTTCACGGGCGCACAGACATTTATCAGTAATGGCAGTGCTGGGAATTTGAGTAAGGTGGTTAATTTGGATGGGAGTACGACGGGTTTGGTGTTCGATGTGCATAAGTATCTTGATTCGGATGGAAGTGGTACTCACACGGAGTGCGTATCTAGTCATGTGCAAGATACATTCATGCCACTTGCTGCGTTCTTGAAGACGGCGAATAGGACTGCTATGTTGAGTGAGACTGGAGGGGGGAATACTACTTCTGTAAGCTCTATCTCATCATCTCTTGCCTCCAATTTCAAAATTACTTGCGCTAACCTTTATGGTGTGAAAGTGTCTAACAGACCTCTGTCAAACTTTGATGTTCGTCAATGCAAATGCAGACGTTTTTATGGGTTATACAGGTTGGGGCGCTGGAGGCTTCGATGCTACATATAACTTGACCGAGACGCCGACGTTGAATGCGAACGGGAATTTTACCGACGTCCCAATTGTTAGTCAGTGTATTGTTGGGACGAGGAAGGCTAATGGCGGTGGGATTGCAAGCAAACGGAGTAAGAGGACAAGGTGGAGTCGGAACTAGAGGTTTTGAAGCTTATTCTATACACTCTAGAATACCGGTAGTATATCACCGCTATTTCAAAACAATAGCAAACGCTAAATCCATAGTGGTATTGCCCAAACTCCTATAGTACATATTCCTAAAACTTTTAATTCCAACCGAGACTCCAGCCAAAGGCTCGCCGTTTTGGACCCTGTCTATCCACTAATACCTGGGCATCTTAGGATAACGGCGCCTCGATCCAGATGAGTAACCTGGGTAGTAATTTGAGGAGTAGCTTGAAGACTTAGAGATTCTGTAAGTCGAACTCGTCGCTGGCTTGGGCTTGGGCTTGGGCTTTTCTGGTGCCTTGTAGTTCCCCGAAGCCTTTGCCGCCTTCTGTCTCTCTTTATCTCTCACAAAGCGTTCCTTCTCAAAGACTGCTTTGCGTTGGATCTCCTCTTTCTGTGAGTTTGACTTACATTGCCATATCTGTTCATTGGCATAGCTGCTTGTAACTTCCTTGCCATCTGTGAGACCAATTGCCTTTAGCCATTCACGTTTTTTGTTAGAGAAGCAAGGATCCTTTTCGTCGACAAATGAGTATATGGCCTCAAATGCCGCCCAGGTTTGCAGCAAAGGGTTGTCGTTATTCCTGATAAGTTTAGCCTTCTCTTCAATGGCTATACGTTGGGATGCAGGCATTGTCGTCCATGCCACAACGATGGCTTCCTTATCCATCTCTGTTGATGTTGCACCAATTCTGATGTACTGAAATGGTATGATATCCAATCCATCTGGGTGTGATGGTGTCTTCAGCATTTTCAACCATTCTCGTCTCTTTTCGACATACGTGGAATGGTTAGTAAAGGTCGATCGTAGGTATATCTCGTACTTGGCCTCGAGCTCCGCCCAAGTTGGAGTCACAGGAGTGAGAATGGCTTTCAAGTACTTAGCTTTTGCGTTGACAGCTCTACGTTCAGAGATTGTTTTCTGGCTATAAAACGCTTCGAGATCAACTTCTTCCTCCACTGTTGTGCACAAATCATGGTACGGTTGTTCGTACAAGCCAAGTCGTGATAACCATACTTGCCGTTCTGCGAGTATAGCATCGAAAGCTGCGTCGTTGGCCTCGCTTGGAATGGTGTCATCAGTGATCATCGCTAACTTTCGTTCGGGGACATCGAAGTACTCTCTTTCAAGTTGCAAAAAAGGGATGGGAGGAGGGCCTCGAAACTCGACGGGAACGGGTCGGATAGGTACTTCGACTAAACAGCCGTGTTTCAGCGCTATAGCCTTTTTCTCAATATGCTGCCGCTTTTCGGGAGACTCCCCAGCCCAGCATCTTTCCACTTCGGCCTTCTTAAAATCCAAAACCCATATGTTTTGGTAAGGCATTTTATCTATCCCCAGTCCTTCAAGCCACTGCCTCCTTTTCTCTCGAAACTTTTTGGTATTGCCACCGAAATCAGACTCCCGATACGGTCCGTATTTCTCTTCCAGCTCGTAGTACGTGAGGTATTGACCTGCAGGAAGAGGTGAATGATTGGGTTTACCGGTACTGTCGCTGCTAGTGACCATCGATCGATTGCTACGGGAATCGGTGAGCTGGGCAAGAGGTTGCTGGATGGAAGCTGGTGGGGTGTGGAATTCTGGTTGTTTCGAAATCTGCTGCATTGGAGTGGCATAGTTATTTTCCACCTTCACAGCCGAGGCAACAGGAGTGATACTCGAAGTAGCCTGGAAGTCGCGAAGCGCTTGGAGGGCGCTTGATGGTGGGGTGTGCGGCGTAGGTTCATTTTTGATTGGTTGTGCTGGCGTCGAAGAGAATGTCCTCTGCGACATAGAAGGGTTCGGCGTCGTGGCATAGGGCTGCTGGGTTTGGAGAAGAGTAGAGCTGCTACTGTATGGAGATCTAGAGGATGGCGCTTGGGAGGAGGTGAACTCGGGCATGGTGTTGAGGGTCCGCATAAGCTCGTGCATATCCCCAGTCTGTCTACTTGCATTAGCCCCGGAGCTCTGCGGAGTCGCCTGCGACTGTCTGGGGAAGCCTGTCAGTTAGAAAACCGCATATTCTGGACACAAAATCCGTACTTTTGGGACGCTTTCTTCGAAGATATGCCGCCATTGTGGGCAGAAAGATTAGCCGCAGTCAATCGAGTCGCATCGTGTTGTGCCAGGCGTTGAGCCAATTGATTCTTCGTCCCGTCATGAGGAAGGCCTCTGGCTTTCAAAAAGCCCCGGAGAGTTGGAACGGTAAATTCAGTGTAGTCAAGTGTCATCGTTATGGTGCTTTCGTATGGGTTTGTAGTTGCAACCACTGTGGTGTGAGGTGTTGTTAGAATAGGGCACAGACCATCGCGTTTACTTCGTCTCGCGCTTAACGAATAGGAGGGGTCAATATTTTCCTTCTTTTTATCATCCATCACTGTTTCCTGTGGTAGATACAAATTGGGTGAAATAATTATGACAGCATATATCTCTAAGTGCTATTTTTAGTCTAATTTTTGCTACAGAACCTTGGTTCTAAAAGGGCTATACAAGGAATCCAAGATATAATGTTGCGAATCTAGCTCGCATCGCCAAGGAGAGGTTTCTACTCGCACGGGAATCTCAAGTATCAAACGAAACGACGCGAAATCCATCTAATCATCCTGAGACTATATTTCTCTCTTGGGCTCTTAGCCGATGTATGGTGATGTTCTCTTTCAGATAAGCGACCGACGTTTTATGAGACGGGAGTGACTCGTTGGCGACCACGTGATGTTTCCCCGACCATTTCCTTCGATTTAATTTGCTTATATTTCGCCAACCCCTGGGTGGTTGGTTTGGGCGATGCGATCATTATCCTCCTAGTTCGTTAGTTGTGACCTGCACAGACCACTAGGACGTGCACAACAAAACGTATACATTTTTCAATAGTAAAATTCTTGGAGTGTCGAATCCCTGCGCAAAGTCACATCTAACGAACTAAGGGATAGCCATGCGATCTTTTTATTTTTTTGACCTAAGCAAGGGTTAGAACACAAAAAGTCTAGAATGCCTTTACAAGATATACGTATATCTTAATACATATATAAGTAAATTATCTTGTTTCTCTTAAGGATTATATATATAGTAAGAGGGAGTATATATCTTTTTTTGCTTAATTTTATCTATTATTCTTAGTAGGTTATATATGAAATAATCGCATCGCCCAAACCAACCCCCCTAAGAGTTAGCGAAAAAAAAAAGAAAAATTGATTCAAGCATTTCACTCAGAACATCAGATGGTCGCCAACGAGTAGGTTCCAAACTCTCGCATCGCAAATGAAATCTCATCGCCCAAACTAGTACATCAGACTACCGGAGGCAATAAGAATAGCATCACCGCTCGGTGCTTGAAAATTGGCAAGTGCATTCCAGTATATAAGATAACTATCTATTCTACAATAAACCTTTCTTCATTACCTTCAAGCTTCTCTATCATCTTTTACAATTACCTTTTAAGCAACGCCATCTCCTATCAAAAGCACATTCATAATCATAAAAGTCAAAACCCTCTCTCTTTCTATCCAGTCAATTCCCTTCTCAACAAACACAAACTATCAAAATGTACATCAACATCGTCGCTATCTCATTCTTCCTCTTAACTACAGCGCATGCCATGCCAATGAGCACATTGTAAGTCACCTACTCCATCCATCAATTTCTAACATCCCACTCCCACCCCAGCTCCGCTTACTGACACAACTCAAGCTCTCACGAGTTTTCAGCCCTCGAGACTAGAGGGGATGCAGGAGACATCGTTCAATCAGTAGCCGACGGACTCGGTGAAGACACACTCGCCGGTGGTATTGTCGGCGACGTAGCAGATGGTCTTAAAGCTGGAGGAGTTCGCATGAGGAGCCAATAAAGAAGCTGGTGGAGCGACTAAGGCAGGAAAGGGAGCTGCAAAGGCTGCTAGAAAAGGTGCCAACAAAGTATAGCTCGCATGGAACAATGGCGTTTCTGAAAAGAGAGTGAGGATTGTGCAGCGGGGTAGGAGATGTTGTGTGAGAGATATTGGAAGTTGTTGCGTTTGCTGGACAGGTTATGAGAAGGAGTTATAGAAGGGGCTAAGTTTTAGGAATTATGAGTTACGGCTTCTTTTCATTGGTTTTGGTTTTATTACTTATCTTCGAATTTCCTTTCTGGATTTGACTTTCACTTCTTGTATCCATTTAGCCTCATCTTTTTATCTATTAAAAAACATTTAACCAACTTCTTCAACCATTGATGCTTATTTCCTCGCCTCCCTTTTCAAGTGATGGATACTACCTCGCTAAACCCAACTCCACATTTCTCGTTTCGGTCGATCACAACAGGGCGTAGTATTACGGCACAGATTTTGCGAAAATCCTTCTTTACAGGGGTTTGAAAACCCCTTTCCGTATTCGAGCAAAATAAATATAATCCTTCACCGATGGCCGCCAAGGGAAATGTCACGTTGCAACTAGTTCTCCAGCGGGCGCAGCCGCACAAGGTTGAAATGGTACCTAGGCAAGCCATCCAGAACCTACGATTATGTGGGCTTAGAAAGCGGTGTTGAATTGCACCATGACCTCTTATACCATTTTTGGTCTCTAGAGTTCTTGGAGGTGAGAGCTAGAAGGTGCTTATGTTTGTTCATGTCTCCATCTGCTGTCATGGTCTCATTTGGATTCAACTCCGAATGTGCCTTTTATGGTAACTAAGCCGTGCTTATGGTGGGTTGTGAGATTTCATTGTGGAGCTATGTAAATTGTTATATATAGTCGCCTTTTTGCTTTGGAATATAATCAGAGCAGTTTGCATTTTCACAACGATATTTCTAGCTGTACTTTTGTAGTTGGAGAAGCCTTTAATCATGTCGCTTATTTCCGTAGCCTCGATAATCGCCCTCGGTCTTTCGCACGCCTCTTCTACAAGTGCATACTCACTAGTATCCTCTTACGACAGCACAAACTGGTTCACAAGCTTCAGCTACCAAGATGTATACCTCTCCGTCTTTCCCCTTCTTTCCCCCGCCCTCGGTTTCTAGACTCCTGCCCAACTAACAATCTACATCTCATAGTTACCCGACCCAACAAACGGCTTCGTAGACTACGTCTCCCTTACAGATGCACAAAGTCTAGGCTTAACGAAAATAATCAACAATCAAGTATATATGGGCGTCGACAACACATCAATTATCTCCAACACTTCAACAGGCAGAAAAAGCATTTGGGTAGAAAGCAATGAATCTTTTTTACATGGGTTATTGATTGGAGATTTTGCTCATATGCCAGGAAGTGATTGTGGGACATGGCCTGCATTGTAAGTCATTTTCTCCCCCTCCATCCAACCCAATCCAATCCCGCGACAAACTTATGGAGGGATATTAATCTAATTAAAATTCACAAAGCTGGACAATCCGCAACGGCGAAGGTGCCTACGGCGAAATCGACATCCTAGAAGGCTTCTCCGATATAACCCAAGCCTACACAACCCTACATACCGAAAACGGAATCTGTACATTCAACCCACCCACAACAGCACAACTCGGTACATCAAATCAAGGAAGCACGGATTGTAATATTGATACCTCCGATATAGGATGTAGTGTTATAGGTCCTGCTGATAGTTATGGAACTCCGTTTAATGAGAATGGTGGTGGTGTTTATGCTTTGGAGTGGAGTAGTAGCGCTATTAAGATTTTCTTTTTTAAGAGGGATAGTATTCCGGCTGATATCACGGCTGGAAATCCGGATCCGACGGGTTGGGGATTACCTGTTGCGGATTTCGATACGCAGTATGGGGATTGTGATATCGATGCTAATTTTCCTGCACAAACTATTGCAAGTCTCTCTCTCTCTCTCTTTCTCTATTCTTCCTCTCCTGAACATGGAAACAAAAGTAAAAGAGCGGTCTTTAGAAGGTGCTGACACATCTTTTATTTATAGTATTTTGACACCACGTTTTGCGGTGCCGAAGCTGGAGGGCAGGCTTGGACTGATTGGACTGATTGTTCTGCGAAGACTGGATATAGTACTTGTGAAGCATATGTCGCGGCTAACCCGGCGGCTTATGATGATGCGTATTGGCTTATTAATTCTGTTAAGGTTTATCAGTAGGTAGCTTGGAAATTGTATAGAATTTGAATACTGAGAGATGTTTTGAATACCTGGTCACTTGACTAAAGCACATCAAGAAGAGGAACTGAACAAAAACGCTTCAACATACTCTTTGGACCTTCAATAATAGTTTCCTTTTGGCTGTGCTGGTATTAAATGTGGCAGTGGTGATGATTTATTTGCTAGCGCTGAGGAGGTCGCTTAGCTAGTGCTCAGTCACTGACACAGTTTCAGTAATGTGAAATGAACATTACAATTATAACTTCTTCAACATACCTTCCCTTCTAAAACCAAGGTTGATTTGCCTCCACAAAACTTTCCCAACTATTAGGTTTCTCATCCATCTGTTCCAAAGTCCAAGCCAACCCCCCCTCCCCACCGACACCGTAATAACCCACCTCCTTCTCAACATTACTCTTCCCAAGTTGCTCTCTCTGCTCCTTCGTCATGTTACTATTAGCTATCCCATCAAAAGCCTCATCAAATCTAACAGTCCTTCCAGTGACTTTCGTCCAAACGTCACAGATTTGATCGGGTGTGTAAAAAGCAGTTGACGTGATGAAACGAGCGTGATTATATTTTTCAGGGTGGTTGAGGAAAGGAGCGATGTATTTTCCTGTATCAGCGATATCGACAAGAGGAACAAGACTCGTAGATGTTGCGGTTGGCCATGGTTTAGCAAGAATGTCTGTCCCATCGGAAGCCTAAATGATCAGCCAAACATTTAAATACTTTTAAATAGGGAACAAAAAATATAAATACCAATTTCGGTTTCATAATAACCAAGAAATTCTGCATAAACCAGCCTGGCATGTAGAAGGCACTTTTGATTGGTAACGTGCGGATGTAATCTTCGACATCTGCTTTACTGTTGAAATGACCGATTCCGGTTCGTGGAAGGATCGTTCATATCAGCCTGATGGGTTGAGCTAGCTGGATTTGACAGTGCTAATATGGTTGTGAAAACTTAGGTCAGTAACTTACTTCAACAACTTCCACACCTTGTTCCTTCAAAGAAATAGCAGCTGGCTTTTTCGAATCCCGAGTGACGCCACGGATCTTATAGATCTTTGAGAATTGAGGATGATTTATGAGATATTTGATCAGTGAACCGCCCTGCTGGCCGGTGGCCCCGAAAACAGTAAAGACTTTGCCCATTTTGAGAATGGGCGGTGATAAATCTAGTAGTTGTAGTGAAGAAATGAAGAATGATTGAGAGGATACTTTCTTGGAATGGAATGCAGAGAATAATATACAGACGTTGAAAGGTAATGTGACCTTGGTTCCGTTCCGAAGAAAAGGTAGCTAATTAGCAACCTTTCCGGAAACTTTATTTCCGTTGACTTTAACGTGAAGTACATAGAGTAGCATTTGTCATAATTGCAACCATCAAGGCCTATTTCGGACTTCTCTCGGCACTAGTAAGCGAATGCGAAAACATAAATAGGAGAGAGATGTGTGGTATAGAAGTAGCGTGATTTGTAGACGAGAAATTAACAAAGAATACAAGGAGAACAAATTAAAACTAAAAGCACCACGCGGAATTGATTCATGAAGCAAATGACACAGTAGCTGACTGGGCTAAGGGTTTCAATATATAAATTCTATGACTCCTCAAGTCCACGAAAAGTATCTCTATAACTAGAAAAAGCATGGTAAGAAAGCATTAGTAATTCATCAAAATCTAAGTGTTATACTAAAGGTTAATAAAGAATAATTATTTGGATTTATTCAAGTCGGTTATCTTACAAATGCTTCAGAGATCTCCATTTTAACCATTTTATTTGTTCATGGTTCCCCATTTGCAGCATCCGTCGTCCTTAGTACTTGCTATCTCTCCGCAATTTTCGCAGATCTTGTCTTTGGATCTAGATTTGGCTTTGGAAGCTTCAGGCTCGGCCTTTCCATCTTCACTTTCTGATTCTGATTCTGATTCACCTAGAAAATCGCGAACTTCTTGTTCCCTACTTGAATGTCAGATTTCGGGTCGCTACCACTCGTAAAAGAAATCCATGGGCATTGCATCCTACTTTGCGTCTTGCATTGTGCGCCATTTACAGCAGCCGTCGCTATCATCTGGATCGCCGCCATAGTTGTCGCAGACCTCAGTTTCTGCCCTCTTATTCTTCTTTCTAGCAAACATCAAAATGTCCCTAGCTTCCTATCTCCTATAAAAGTGTCAGATTCCTAGATAACATCAGCAAATACCTATAATTAACTCACTTTGATTCTTGCATCCTGCTCTATTTGCAACAGCCATCACTATCATATTGTTCTTCTCCACAGTTTTCACATCTTGGCAGGTCTGGATTATCTCTCTTGCGTTTTGCAATTTTTGAGCGTAATAATCCTAGCCACCATATCTATTAGCTTTGGTTGCAAGCGTACGCTTCCGACCTGCGTCGAGCACAATCTTTTGCTTGGGCATTTCGTCCATGTTCTTGTGGGAGGGTGGTGGAGAAGGTGAATTAGTGAGATTGACGACAGTTGGTGAAGCTTTTGGCGGCATTCTTGCGTATAATATTTGTTATTTATGAAGGTATGAAGAGATAAGAATAGAGAAAACGGTACTATAAGGAGAAATAAAAAGGTGAGAGGCTACGACGTGTGTCATTCGCGACAGACATTTATATAACCAACCAGTCTGTGCTGCCGGGTAAAATAGCGGCATCACGTGTACATCGATATTTCAAAGCTTTTGTCAAATTTCCTGCGCAAAAAAGGGAGTAACTTCCTGGTTCATTCTCCTTCAAGGAGAGCTCGGTCAATAGAAGAATTGACTGGGGAAAAAATAACCACAAGTACTCAGGTGCAACATACGCTAGTCCTAATACGGCTTTACTACGCCGTGCCGAGATATTCCATGATCCGATCTGAACTTCTCATGCTTCTTCAACTCTCTCCATCACGAACTATCTATGTTGTCTTCCGGGTTGAGCTCCTCTCCTTACGTCTTCACCTCCCTCTTAAAAGGTCTGGAGATTGACTTATGAGCTATCACCTTGGCGCTGCAGCATATCGACGAATAACGGTTATCGCCGTTGACACGCCTGCTTATTCCGCATTGCCAAGATGCTATCGCCGTTCTCAATTCCTTAACCAACGAGGTCTTGGGCACTTCATTCGATTCATTTATTACCACTAGGATGATAGTCATCACAATTATTTTAAGATACAATCTCTTTACAAGCGTTCTCGTTTACTCCTGGTGCTCCAATGTTGTGAGCCCCGAGCTGTGCCAGGAACCATCAAGTGACTGAGTTCCGGTGGCTTAAGCAGCCAAGAACAAGCCAAGTCTTGTCCAAGCACACGTTTTTGATTATCTCTAATTGATTGCTTCAATTTTACCTTTTTGTCTTTCTGCGTTCCTTGGTTCATCTGAAGTGATTGGAAGTTCATAATTCATGGTTCGTCATCTTGCTCGAGGTGGGGAAGTCGTACAAGTCCGTACCTGACAATCGTCCCATTCCTTTGGAATCTTATAAAAGGTAAGTACCGTACCTTGATGTCTTTTTCTGAATCTGTACGAATTGACTTCCTGCACCACCCGGAAGCGCTCCTAACCATGGTTTCAGTCTCGCGATTCGCAGTGGTGGCAGCATCCCTTTTTACCCTGACTGCAGCACAGACTTTCCAAAGATTGGGTGCATGTCCAAGTAAGGCTGAGCTATCCAACCCCACATACCCCACAATCACTGACGTTTATGGGTAGCACTTGGTTGTGTTCTTCCTCCAGACCAGTAGGCCTCTCGTTTTTTCTTCTTCTAGTTTGCCATCAGTTAACAACTCGGATAGGACCGATTTCCTCGCTGGACAATACTTTGACATCCGACTGGAGGTACACGCTCCCGTTAATGGCTCCGAGGCAAACGGTGGAATTCCAGACCCAGATTTCTCATTCACAATTTCCAAAGCTGGTGAAGTTGCTCAATCTGCGGCCACTTTTTTCAATGTTCCGGAGCCGGATCTTGAGCGCTGGAACTTTACGTGGTATGAGGATCTTTTCGCACAAGATGCCAAAACCCCTTCCGTGGTCAGGGTAACGTCGAAAGCCTATCGTCGGGTTGCTTTGTATGAGCCTGGAGAGTATGTCGCAACCTTGAACTACTATAATGGTACACAAACTGTTGCCAACTGGCTCGTACGGCCTCTTCAGCAACAAAAGAAAGCCAAGAACGTGATTCTCTTCATTGGTAGGTGAAAACTAAAAACACTCTCATTGTTTTACTCGCTGACAGGTTGATAGGCGATGGAATGACAACAAATATGATCACTGCTGCGAGACTTATCGGACACAAGAGCATCAATGGAAAATATCAGTCAACGATGCAGATGGATAAATTCCCAGTTTTGGGTCACCAGATGGTACTTCCTTGCCTGCCATCCGACTCTCGGCATTTCCTTCATGTGACAATAACTGACTTTTCGTAGACCCACTCCCTTGATAGCTACATCACCGATTCCGCCAACAGTGCTTCGGCATTGTACTCCGGACACAAGAGTACCGTCAACGCGATGGGTGTCTACGCAGACTCAAGTGCTAATCCATTCGACGACCCAAAGGTCGAAACTATCGTTGAGCTTCTCACACGCATCTGGGGAAGTGCCATTGGCGTCGTGTCTACTGCGTTCCTTGCAGATGCAACTCCCATTGCCCTAACAGGTCATACCCGCCTACGCAGCCAGTACGGACCCCTTATTGATCAAGCTCTTCGAGGTGTCACCAACTACACCTGGACCAATTACACTGGAGCCGATGTCTTCTTTGGCGCCGGAGCCGAGACAGGATTTATTGCAAACTCCGTTTCTTACCAGGGCAAAGATTACTATACAGAGTTTGCGAATGAAGGATACACCGTCTCACTCAACAAAACTTCTATGGAAGCAGCTTCAAACACATCAAAAGCACTCGGTGTATTCTGCACATCCAACCTCCCAGTCTGGCTAGATCGCAACGTCTACACAGACAATCTCAACAAATCCAACGATCCAACTGGAGCTAAGAAGCCAGCTCTCGATCTACCAGGCCTCAAGGAAATGACTCTCAAAGCCATCGATATCCTGCATACTCGAGGTGGCGAAAAGGGATTCTTCATGATGTCCGAAGCAGCATCAATAGACAAACAAATGCACGTCCTAGATTACGATCGAGCCCTCGGAGATTTACTAGAACTGGACGATACCGTCAAAGCAACCATCGAAAAACTAAAGGAAATGGGAGAACTGAACAATACCCTCATAATAGTAACAGCCGATCACGGCCACGGCTTCGACGTTTTCGGTTCCGCCGACACAAAATACTTGAGTTCCAAGGAAAACGACCGAGAAAAGCGCAACGCAATCGGAGTATATCAAAACTCAGGACTAAGTCAATACACCGTAACCAACGCCAGTGTATCCTACAACACAGGAGTAAACTTCCCAGTGAACTGGGATCCAAGATACACACTAGCACAAGGCGTAGGAGCAGCACCAGACCACCGCGAAAACTACAAAGTTCATAAATCAGGTTCTCGTGTTCCAGCAACCAATATAACTGGGTTTTCATCTACAGATTACTTTGTTAATCCAACCGATAACACCGATGGTTTCATTGTCAATGGGACTCTACCAACGAATGAGAATCAAGGTGTTCATAGTTTGACAGACGTACCTGTTTTCGCCATGGGTCCTTGCCAGGAACTCTTTGGTGGTGTTTATGGAAATATCGATATCTTTTTTAATATGGCTAATTGTCTCGGTCTTGCGAGATCTGATAATGCAACGGGAATTCTAGATTCCAGTAATTAGAAACTTAATGACGATAATGATGGTGGGTGGGACCCGAGTTCTATGTACATATTTATCTATACGAATTATTCATGAAGTTCTTTCCCAATAGCCGCCTAGATACAAACTATATTGACCGAGTTCAGAATTCTAGAAAACGTTATGTACAATATAATAGCCGCAAAAGAGTCTAGAAACTCAATTAATGCACACCAGCTCATCCCAAACACGTTTTCCACTCCTTCACTCAGGTATACAATACAAGCTTCAAATCAAATTCCGAAAATAAGTAGGTTATTTAAATCAAGTGAGTTGCTCTAACCAAGCACCCTTCTCATATAAAACCTCTTACACTCCCACATCATTAATTCCAGACTCACGGTACAAAGCACGGAAACTCAGATAAGCCACACGACCTCGCCCCAAACACCCTCTCTCCAGCCCTCATCCTATCGTAGGCCTTAATCACCAAATGAACTTAGATAGCTTACTTGTTTCGAACTTGATGTGGAAGTGCATACAGCATAGTAATCATATTTTCTTTCGCTCATGCTAACGCTGTCTTCCTACCTTATGCATATGAGACTCTAATCATATCTGTAAACTAAAACTTTCGTAGACACCTCCAAGTGCAACTCCCTCTTCGTTTCTTGGTAAGATCTAGTACTCCAATCCCTATAAACAACGTACATCAGTACACAACAATAAATAAGAAGTCCTTTAGAATCTAGTCTTACCCTCATTTTACTTCAAAACGACTTATACCCCCTCTTGCAAACTGTTGACGACAGCAGACCCTCCCAAATTTAGAATCCATTACTCGTAAGAGCTCCGTTGCTCATGATAGCTTATTGCTCCCAATGGCTACTGTTTTGACGATCCTTATATAAAACAACATAGTCACGGTCTGAATACTCTACCAATTCATACCGAAGTTCAAGGTGACGAGCAATATTGCGGATAATCTGCCGAACCCTAGGAAGCACCATGAATCTTTCGGGGAAAACAAAGGCTTCGCCAGAACTACGCAAAAAAACAATCACCGTCTCCCAAATTTCCGCCACTACAGGATTACTAAAATCCAATTCTGGAGGAATGTCTGGAAGAGTTAGAAAAAAGAAGTCATGAAATGAATTTGGGTTTGATACTTACTCGTTTCACCTCTTTCCAAAGTAAAGGAAGCTGAATTGGTTTCGACATCCCGAACGTTGGATTCATCTTGTAATTGTTCCGCATCTTCCCCCTCAGTAATCAAGTGATCCGAATCGGTTTCGAGATTTGGAGGGGTGGGTGGCTCCTCATTTTCGTCAATGGTGTTGGCGGTTGATGTTAATAATGGGAGCGATAAGGTAACATCGTCGTTATCAAATGAAGGATTCATGTTGGAAAAGACGAGGTTGAAGAAACCAGGTTTGAATCACACAGAATTGAGAAAAAATGATTCTATGGTAATATTGATGTATGTTTATTGTTGATGTTGATGTTGTTTGTTGAAAGAGAAGTGAGGAAGGATGAGTTGGGAGAAGTTACCTATGGTAGAAGGGTAGAGTACGCTAAGCGAGGTGCTCCTTACTCGTTATGCTTGAAGTGTTGTGGTAATTGCTCTCCGTGACGCAAACCGAGTCAACATATCAACCCGTACCTTCCCTTCATTTAACGCTATTTCCAAAAACACAAAACTCTCAAAGCAAGTCACCACTTGAAAGTTTTCGTCATAGGAAGAGTGATGACAGGCAAAGTTTCCTATTTAAGAAGATTTAGCATTTGGAGATAATCGCACGAAGAACTCGTGGTGGTATTCGTACAAATTTAATTGTTGATTTCTTTTTTTACTTGGTTTCGACTTGTTTAGTGCCGATAAGCTAGCTCATCAAATCGCTTAGTTCATAGAACGGACCAACGTAACTCACTTGAATTGAGTAACACAACCTTTAGATATGTTTCTCGCTTTAAGTAACTGGCTTGTTCGGCATATCTCCGAGTAGAAGTCCATGATTGATCCCATTGTTTTCTGCGCTGCCTGCTGTAGATGTGAGTGTGATAGAGAAAAGACCACGAGAACGGGCGTAGCCTTACAGGCAAGCCCGTGCCAGCCGATTCACTTCACCATTTCACAGCAATGCAGTGAATCTTACCGGGCAGTGTCAGCATCTGGCCAATGAAAGGTTCGACACGTGATGAGAAGTGACATCCACCTCTTCCCTCTTCAACGTCTAACGATGACGGGAAACATGGTGAAGATGGCTCAGAAATTGTCCGCGCTGCCTAATGTGACGGAGAGAAGAGAACGGCCCCTGTGCAGTCTGACGAAACACACAGCGCTCTAGCCTCTTTGGTAGTCCGTGGCAATCTAGGGCGCAGAATCTCAAATTATATCCGAGTGCAGCGCGTAAAACGTACAGAGACAGCAGCAGCAAATCTCACCGGGCAGTGCCAGCACCTGACCAATGAAAATATCGACACGTGAGAAGTATCGACCCACTCTGGACTTCAAAACCTACTCGAGTAACACAACGATCCCAGCTTATTGTACTAATCGTTGGCGGCGCTCATCTCCCCTCGTCTCCCCTCGTCTCCCCTCGTCTCCCCTCTTGGTCCCTCGTCGCTGTCACCTCCTGCTGGTACCGTGGTGTGTGTGACTGGGGGAGGTGCTCGCCCCAAGATCTTCAGGACACCAGAAATTTGTCGCTTAAGCATTAACCCTTGTTAGTTCGGTTCTGAATCGCAGCTAGTGGCGTCTCATTGGTTATCGTCACTTGGGGGCCGGGAAAATTTCCGGTTGCTGCTGCACTACTTGGTGTTGGTTGTGTGGGTTGCATGTGGAAAGATATTCACACTCTCTCAACCACAGCTTCTCATGGCATACCCTCCACTCTTTCTTCTCCAAATATTCTCATCTCAATCCACTGTTGAATTCGCCTTTCCGCAATCCGCATTCTGTTTATCCTCTTTTTACATCTTCAGAAGAAAAAGCGATTCTACAAGATATCATGCCTCGTAGAAGCACCTCGATCAAGGTAGTCCATGGAGGGTAAGAATTTTCCTTTCATTAGCCAAGAAAAAGAGAAAACCTTCATTCTGAATTCTCCGTTTCGTTTATTTAACAATCAAACGTCAATCAAACTACCTACTCCAATATCAAAACTAATTCTCTATCTACCTTAGCTCTACTAAAAGCAACGAAGAACTCACACATCCCCCGTCCCAAGACAACCTTCACTCTACAACTTCTCAACAACAACTGTCGATAACCGACGATCATAAAGTCCCATCAACATCAAAGCAAACCCACGATTCGAAAGTATCGAATGATGAAAATGAGGGGAGTTTTACACAACACAAATGTACATTACTTCTTGGTTGCGGCGCTCAGTTCGACGGCAATGAAGACGAGCGAACGAACGATATATCGTAAGTAAAGTACAGAACAATCCAATACAACAAAATTAACTAACACCTCACTTCTCAAGCAACAATACTCCCGCTCCACCTAACCCATCCTCTCTATCCCACTATCACAACCACAATCACAACCACAATCACAACCACAACTGCACATCATGCACACGACTCGAACTCTTCATAACCAACAACGAAGCCCCAACATTACACACCACCTCAGAAATTACTACAATCAATGCTGCGAGAAAATTTATGGCTCTGAAGCTTCAAACACTCGAAAAGAATTTACAAACCGAAGAGAATAGTGGGAGCGAATGTTATGTGGATATAAAGAGATTAGAGAACCTTGAAGTGTCTGCTAGAATATAATAAGCGAGGTTGCTCCAACAGGTTGACCAATTCGATGATAATAGGTAAAATAGCTACGAATTGACTAATACCTACGTTGAATTGACCAAATCTCTGTATTAATCTATTCGATAAAAATATTTAGTCTATTTGATTTTGCCCTTACCCTTGACCTTAGCCTCAGCCTCAGTCTTGATCTCATTTCTCTGCTTCTCATTATTAATAACCTTGTGAACTATATCTATATAACACCATGGTTCTTTTCGATACGTATTCTTTGCTATTATAGTCTTCTAATCTAATTAGGCCATTAAATTCTTAAAAAATTGAGGGCTAAGAATACAGTAACCTGCAAGCGAGGACTTATTAGAAAGCAGTTGATCTGTATAATGCCGTTAATTATCACAGCGCACACAGTCGTAAGAGTACCCTCAGATACACTTTATAGTCGTTACTACAGTTTGATCTAGTGTTAATTTTCGTATAGGATTAATTGTTGTTTTGCTAGGTCTATGCTAATAATTTTTTATAGGTTATTTGTTTTTATTAATATTTCACTAAACTATGCTGAATTAGCTAAATAAGTAACTTAGTTATTCTGGTCTAGTAATATATTGAAGAAAAAAAAAGAGAATTTACTTGACTACCTCTATAAATTGGTCATTTCTTGGGCTTTTGGTCATTTCTGTCATCGCTCGCTTATTTCTCTCTCACCTCCTGCCAATCAAACCACCAATCTCTTAACTTATTTCCATTTTGATTTTTCCACCGACGAATGTTCTATTGAAAATTTTATAACACCAAGTTATATCCGGATATCTTCTATACCTAGACCGTCAACGCCGTATACCCTGTCAACCCCTTAAATATGTCACCACGCCCATGGCCGCTCGCTTACCATCCTGCCCTACCAACACTTCAAACCCCATCAACACCCACACATCCCCCCAACATCCTATTTAATCCCCTTCTCTCCCTTGAATCTCCCTCTCCAATACTTTTAATTTCATCCGCATACATTTTCTCGAAGAATTAATTTTATTATCCTCCAAGGTCGTATTGTTGGTACTTGTACGTAGTAGTGGTGACGCTTCGTCGTCTGTGATGAAGAGTTCGAGACGTGTACATGTCATGCAACAATGAGTCCTGGATGGTGGTTGTTGATAGGTTGGATTGTTGAGAGCGTTGCTGGATGAGAGTGTTGTGTTAGGTTAGGTTACCTGAGAGGATTGTTTGAGAACCCTTACCCTGGTGTGCCCTTTGTTCCATCCACCTCCAAAATCCCATCAAACTGAGTACCATAGCCTAGAATCAAGGTGCTTATGTCGTTTGAAGCAGTCTGCATTGTATCCTCGGGCCCACCCAAGTTTTCGGCCTGCGTTGACGTTGATGCAGTTCCGTTGGTGCCCGACAAGTCTTGTTGTCCACGAGCTGCTGAATGATTGTTGTCTTGCGAAGAGGAGGCAGCAGGAGAGTGGGAGGTTAATGGAGCTTTGTTGCTTTTGTCGGAGCTGTTGATAATTGGGATCAGTCCTGATATCCGAGTATGCAAGTACTTGTCGACCAAGGGAGAGAGAGAGAGGGAGGAAAGTCTTTAGCTGCAAGGAAAGGACAAACCCGATGGAAGACCCATGAACGGCCTTAGTTGACGAGCGTTTGCGAGGCATGATACTTTGCAATATCCAAAGGCTGTTGAAGGAGTGGTAAAGTATAGGTAAGGACTCGGGGGAATAGAATATACGGGAAATAGTTTACACGTGATGAAGAATCGCTTATGGGACAGCTTCGACAAAGACCGTAAGAAAAGAACGGAAAGATCGCAATGACAAGAAGAAGAATGAGAGATTAGTGAGATAGGGCTCAACAATTATATAGTCCATACTGAGATCTTACAAGGAGGCGTCAGGAACACCGTTACAAGACTGATGCGCTCTCAGCAGCTACACTGTGGATAGCACAAGCCTCCAAGTCAAGCTCGACTACCACGACTAGCCTGGTTAGCCATTCGGGCGATGACTAGGGGACGACCGGGTGCTGTTTCCATCCTATTATTGTGCAGCCCCTCAGCCGAGCACTGCAGGCTACCCCACTACGCTCGCACACCATCTCGTACGTTGCGTTATCGCCCTGAAGCTAGTAAAGTTGCGAACGCATTCTAATAATTTTAACACACTAACTTTTATGAATTTACTTGTACAGTACAGTATCTTGGAGTTGCAATTTTCGTACCTGAATAAGATGGCTGAGTCTATCACATGGACTTCCCCATACCGATCGCCACGTCGTTCCTCGGCTCCCTGGCAGAATATTCTATGCCACGCCGTTATTTAGATGCTCACTGGCTATTTTGGCCGCCGCACAAAGATACAGATAACTGAAGCAGTTTGGATTAGGGAATATAAAATGACGGTCATTTTATAGAATTACCGTCACTCGACTGTAATTAATGTAATTATTCATAAATTGACGGGTCAAATTGACCAATCACACGTGATTATCGGCTGGAAATATTATATATTCCACTTATTAAGTAGAGAATTTCCTACCTTTACCGACGTACCTTTATATATAAAATACTTCAAAACATAAGAACTTTAATAATTCTATTAATATTTAATTCTAAACAAATAATTTTACTAGTTAAAATAATAGAAGTCTTTTAGATTTAGGAGGTATATAGTAAAATTATTAGGGTAGTTAGGATTCGGTCGGATTTAAAAAATGACGGTAATTTGACACGTAAATTTACAAATAGACCGATAGGTAAATTGAGCCGTGTATTCCCTAGTTTCGGGTGCGTCAGTCAGCCTGCCGAGACTCAACTCCTGTCAAGACTCCAGCCTGTCACGAGTCCAGCCCGTAAAGAGTAAGGCTTCAGCCTCTCACCACTCAAGCTCCATCTCCAACTCCTCCTTTAGCACCAAATCCACACAACCCACTTGAAGCCTAGCCAAATAACCACCTCTTCTCGTATCAGACTGCCGGATTGTTCGGTTGACAAGAGAGAGGTTTATCGCCTGTATTGCTTAGGCCCCTCCTAATGTATGTTCATTTTTAGTCGGCGAAAGCAGTTTGCGTCAGCAAGCAATTTACGTTGCATTAAAACACACCAAAAAAAATACGCATTTTTGCAGGAAAAGCGTAGAAAAATTATAATTCAAACCTATCCTCTTACAGTATTCTATAAGGGAAAATTCTTAAATTTAAGGTTATATATAAAGTATAATATTATATTTGCGCAAAAAAAATTAATATGCTTCTTACAAGGAGGTACGACTACAAAGAAGTGTTACCCCGCGAGGGTGTGCTAGGCGAGAAATTAGAGTTCCTTGGGTAAGGCAATTCAGTCCAGAAGGCAATTAAGTAAGGCAATTACAAGTGCCTAGATTCCGGAGCCTATTAGTTCCTACTGCAATGTCTATATAGCTCGATTTCAGAGCCCATATTAGCTCCTATTACAATACCTATATATTCACCTATATTTGCCTCTCTTAAAATCATGTATCCTCCTTCTAAGAAGTCTAGGGATGCGCGCAGAGCATCCCCCTATATAATTCATGTATGTTATATGTTATAAGGTTAAAAAATAGTACTTTTATATCATATATTATATAAGTAAAATTAAAGTAAAATTGAAAAAAGAATTAAGGAATTACTACTAAAATTTAATATAATACACTTTGCTTACCGACATAGATTGCTTTCTCTAACTAAAAACGAACGTACAGAAGGGGGTCATCAAGAAATACGCGTCACCTCCTTGGCTAGCGTAACAAATTATACGCACTTTCAGGGCTAAATTATTAGAACTATGTACCTCAGAGACGATAAAAGCTTTCAAGAGAGCTAGGGAGAGTGACGCTTATATCTTGAGACCCCCTTCCGTACATTAGGAGGGGCCTAAGCGAATACCAACAATTACTGTTTTTTCTTTGTCCCTTATACAATTGTCCTAATGTCGGTATTTTATCCCCTACTGCATTAAACGTCATTTTTTTCACAGGGATTTAACACTCAGAGAATTTCACTACCAGAACTTGTATGTATTTGGATGTGCACATCCTATTGGTCTGTACATATGTTATTTAGCACACTAGGGGAAAGCTAAAGGATGTTTGCTTAATTCCCTGGAAAATCTAAGTTCGTTAATTGTGGCTGACTTACTCATCAAGGCATTTCAGCGTTAACCATGTAAAATGATTAGGGAATTCTGTTTTGCGGACACTCAGCCTTTGGGGTTTAATATTTGTTTCTTTCATTCATAATGTAATTGCTGCATGTTGATCATTTCATCCACCGCACCCAACTATAAACATACATCCTCCTAACTCCGGCGACCCGCAGACTCCAAATCCTGCTGTCGATTACGCCTTATAAGCAGGCAACTCATCAGCGGGCAAATCAAACTCCGGTTTCAAGATCTCGCTATATCCAGGTGGGTCAACAGGATAAACGCTTCCCAATAAATCCTCCACGACCAACCGCTCACAGACGCGACCATGAACATCAAAGAAGCCAACATGAGGATTGAACTTTGCTACTCGCTCCAATTCAATAGCATGCGAATGATGGTGTGGACAATTCTCCATTCCAACAAGTGCAATGGTAACATATGCCCATGTTTCGCCTAGCAACTCAAGTTCAAATTCATCCATATCGAATGCTTCACCATCGAGGAAGACGAGGAGGGAGAGCTTGGGCATCCCGGGAGTTGGTTGCCAGCCATAGACCGGATCGAAGCGACCGTGGCCGTACGTGCGGTTTTGGTGTGTGAAGTATGTATTTTTGACGACTTGCCAACCTTGCATAACTTGGGTTCCACCTCCAAGTCGAACCTTAGAATACCAGTCTCGCTGGAAGGTTCTTGTAGATAGTTGACCAATGTAATTTCCCATTGTAGAAAATGTTACGGTATCAATACCCGTTGTTTGGGGGTGTTCCTTTTGAGCTCGAGGAATCATATGGTGGAGAACTCGATGAACGAGATGCTGGACAAGTGCGATGTTTGAAGGTTGGTCATGATAACGCCGCATTCCATCCGGTCCGACAACACCTTGGTGGGGATTCCAAGTCATTGAACCGGACACATCGATAAGAAGCATAGTCTCCAGATGGTCTGTACCATGAATAATGCCATCCGCTAGCTCATGTAGCGCTCGTTGTCTAGCCTCATTGACCGTATTTGTAACTTGCAGCGAGTATTCATGTGACTTGATCTGCTTGTCGTTGTGGAAGACATCTCCCGGACTTCCATATGCGGCAAGTTTCTGAGCATCTATACGAACTTGTCTTGCATTTCGGGCATTTCCGCGTCGAATAATGGTGTTTCTGTCTCGGTTGATGTTGAGGGGATACAGTTGGGCATGCTGACTTCCATCAGGAGTCACACCGTTATTCAATAGGTAATAGAGTCGCTTTTCCGCAGGAGTTTCATAGAGAGATCCTTCAGGATAAAGGTATGCTAACTGTCGTGATTGAACCCATGCAGTCGGGATTGGTTCCATGTAGCCTTTATTAAGCCGTTTGGCAAATTGCCTAGGATGCTGTTCTCCCAGGTATTCCCAATGCTGCTGCATTCTGGTTGCTTTCATGTAGCGCATAACCATTTCATAGACTGGCGAGCCTGGCGGTCCCCATCTCTGGGTCATTAAGGCGAAGGCCTTCTCCATAATTTCCTGTGTTTTCTGCTCTTTGGTCTTAGCTTCGCCTCCAACACCAAGGGAAGCAAGGAGGCCTCTTAAACCAGTAGATCTTCCTAGAGAGCTGTCAATGTGGTTTCAGAAAATTTTGGTTACTTTTAGCTGCTCACGCTTTGCGTTGATAGCTTCAACATCTGGATTTGGTTGTCCTTTTTTGCTCTCTTCCACTTGTGACGGCGCGCCTCCAGTCTTTGAAAACATTCTAGAAGTGTTGATGGGTGCTTGATACGAACTACCTATAGATTGTTGTTTATGGCTGTACGTTGGAGCTAGATCCGTTGACTTGCTTGTGGACTCGTGCATCTCGATGGAATCAACACACGCATTTACGTGGGCTTCTCTCTCACCGATGCCCTTTGATTGAAGAGAAATATGGCAAATGGGACACTGGTCTTGTTCTGGAACCTCGCTCTTCGTTGGAGCAGTAGAAGATGACATGGCTGAGGAGCTTCCACTTGCTTGTGTTGCAGTTGATTCATGGGCAGTCGTAGATATTTTGGCATTGTCTTTATTGCCTTCGAGGTGATTCGCTATGCAAGTGGCGACATGGCTCTCGCTAGCTTGGGAGTCGGCTGGTAAAGGACTCTCGCACACAGGACATTGGCCATCGCTTGACATCTGAATTGAATGGTAATAGCTAGGAAGGAGTTAAGCTGAGTATTTACTCGATGCCAGGGATGCCTTTGCTGTTCTCGTTGCAAAGCTGCAGTTGAGTATTTAACATAGAAAAGAGAGTGAGGGATTTTAAGGGAATGGAATTATGGAAGTACGGCGTGCGTGGCGTCTAGGATTGCTTGCTTGCTATGAAAGGAAGGAGGGGTCAGATTCGAAAGGGGGCTATGCCAATGCTTCGTCTAAAAGCTTGTTTCATCACTGGGGTTTCTGACTGGTTCATAGGAGGAGATAGCAGCATTTTGGATGCCCATCATTGTTGGAGTGGTGAAGCTTGGTGTAGGCACACCTGGATTTAATGTAATGGAGTTAGGGATTCCAAATTGAAACATCATAAGTCTTTGTGCAGAACATAGGAATAGGTAGAGTCGACAAGAGGAGGAGGTTCCATGGTTCTGGTGCTCCGTATTTTGTAGTTGGCGTGTGGCTGGTAAAGTGTGGCGGTCGTTGTAAGTTGTGATCACGTGCACCGAATCGCCTGAGGGTCTGAGGTGATTTCCCCTCCTCATCGCGATGTGTCTTTCAGCTCTTCTTCCTCTTGTTCACCTCCTTCCTTTTCATACAAGTGAAGAGTCACTCTATAGACACAATAATAGAAATCGGACATCTACCTTACACCATCTTACTATTCCAATAACCCAGTCTATATCATACATACAAACTCAAATTACAGCCAATTCAATTCTCTCCCGCCAAGGACCTCACCAGAGTTCACAAGAATGGCCCTCCATCAAAGACTCCAACCAAGGACCTCATCCTCATGGCCTCGTCGGCGCCGTGTCAGCAGGCACACCGAGATATTTGACAAATGCCTCATTGATTGGCCTCCCATCCCACTTTATCATCACCGCCCATGATTATGGAGTTCCATCTTGCTTAAACCTGCCATTAGGGATCTCGTCGGATACAGCATCACTTAGGAGTATCGCGGGTCGCTTCTACCTGTACTTAGGGGAACGGAAGTCTTCACTTTTACCTAACGAGTCTGCATTCCGAGACCGCCCAAATTTCTTACAAAATGAGTGCGGAATCCTGCACCTAAGTTTTCCCATTTCTCTTGAAACATTCACTCTCGAGTTCCATGAGTTGTATGAAATATCTTTAGTTGCATCTTGACCCTCTAGTTTCGCGCCGCCAACTGCCCCGCTATCAACACCAAATATCAACAACCCTCCAATCTCACCTTTTAAACAACACGTCGCACGAACAACAAAATCCACTTCCCATCATGACGACCGACAGTATGGTTCAGCCAAAGTTCTTGTCGAAGCCCGAACAGCTGGGTGTTGTTGCGGTCGGTTTCTCTGGCGGCCAAGTAAGCCTCGACCTTTTCTACCCCTCCATCAACAACGTATCCTAATAATTCGTAGTGTAAGCCAGGAGTCGATGCCGCACCATCTGCCCTGATTGCCAGCGGCCTACTCAAATCGCTCGAAGAGGACCTAGGATACGAGTTGCATCACGACGATACCGTTCACTCATACAAAGAGCTCATGCCAGCCTCGGATCCAGACTATCGCAACATGAAGAAGCCTCTGGCTGTCTCTGCTGTCACAAAGAAGCTGTCAGAGCAAGTCTACAACCATGCCAAGGAGGGCCGCTGTGTTCTAACCCTTGGAGGTGATCACTCGATCGCCATTGGTACCATCTCTGGCACCGCCAAGGCAATCCGTGAGAGACTTGGTCGGGAGATGGCTGTCATCTGGGTCGATGCGCATGCCGATATCAACACCCCCGAGACCTCGGGTTCGGGTAACATCCACGGTATGCCAGTGGCTTTCCTGGCGGGTCTTGCTGAAGAGAAGAGAGAGGACATCTTTGGTTGGATTGGCGATGACAACAAGATCAGCGTCAAGAAGCTCGTCTACATTGGATTGCGAGATGTTGACCGCGGGGAGAAGAAGATCCTCAGAGACAACGGCATCAAGGCATTCAGTATGCACGACATTGACCGGTAAGTAAACCTGCAGCATCTGGTGGAGCGCATGCTGATCAGTGGGACAGATATGGCATTGGAAAGGTCATGGACATGGCTCTAGGACACATTGGGAATGACACTCCCATCCATCTCTCATTTGACGTAGATGCACTAGACCCCACCTATGCACCAAGCACAGGAACTCCAGTCCGCGGAGGGCTCACTTTGAGAGAAGGTGATTTCATATGTGAGTGCGTTCACGAGACAGGCTCATTGGTCGCTATGGATCTAGTCGAGGTAAACCCAACATTAGAGCCAGGTATCAACGACATCGGTGCTCAAGAGACAGTCCGAGCTGGCTGTTCCCTGGTACGATGTGCTCTGGGAGAGTCTTTGCTGTAAATTTGGGATTTGCTGGGAGCGTCAAATGGGTGGAAATTGATATGATACCATAGAGGAAGGGAAGGCTTTCTTTCAAAGTGACTGATCTAGTTGGGCTGTGTTGATGCTGGCAGTTTCGGACATACATATGCTCCAAATAGACTCGAAGACACTTTGTAGTAATAATGAACAATACCTTAACAATTATTCTCATCATCATCTAATAATGAATGCCTCATTCCGTCCTCGAGCATATGCCGAAAGACCGAGGACAAAGGAACTGTGATGGGGTGGTTCAATCCTTTTTTTTTTGCCCCATCCTTTCCCTGCCACCATAATTATTGATTGAAATATTGTTGTCACCCTCCCCCAGCCTTGTTATTTCTCGGTTTTGCGTTGCTTGGAACGTGCGTCACTACGCAGTTCCCGCGAACCTTATGAACCATCACATCATCACAACTCCCAACATCCACCTTCTTTTTCCATGACCCTTTCGTACTCGTACATGCCAATTGCCATCCTCACCCATTCAATTCCAGCATCAGTCAATTCTCAAGGCGCATTGAACGAACCATTTCAACGGCCAAGTCCCTGTTACGCGCCCAAACCCACGACATTATCGCTGCCTCGCGTCCCACTATTCGTTATCCAGAAGCAAGGCGGAGAAGCGATAGATAGCCCCGACCAGCGACAACACCACCCAGCAAAAAGACGTGGACACCTGGGATTGCAGGAAAACGGGGCCTTCGACGGCGGTGACTGCTCATTTTGAACAGCGACAGCAGTCTTTTGCTTTCTCCCTCTGTCCACGACGATACCTCTGGAGAACATAAAAGTGGTTCGTGACTGCGACCGTTGGATTGAGGGACCCAAAAGTACTTCTCTGTACCCATAAGACTCGAGTGCTTACGCTCTTCAATCCACCGCACACACCACCAGAGCGACGAAGAGTGAACGTGAGATCTGTGCGCCTTTGAACATTGAACATTGAACCTCTTCTATACCACCACGTCGCCAAACCCATCCATCTTCATCTCCGAATACCGACCTCGCCTCGAAGCAACAGCCCACATACCTCAAACACAGCTCTACTCTTCCACGACCATACACAGGTAGCGGAGAATGGCTTCAACGGAGAGCACAATGACTGAGGTGGTCATCCAGCGTGTGCGCACGAAATACCACTGGCCTGCGATTCAACTCAACTTCTGGATCCTGATCATGCTTGTCGCATCCTGTACGATACTGGGAATCTTCGCGAGCTTTATAAGTGTGCAGAATCAATTGGAAGTTGGAATTCCTTGGTACGTGTTCTTTCCGGAATCCTCGCCAGAATTTTCAGCACAGGAGGAAAATTTTACTAACATCTTTTTCTCTTTTACAGGTATTTTCCGTACTGGATAACATGCGGCGCACTCGGAATCATCTTCATCCTCCTAATGCTGTATCTTATAGCACAACGCCAATTGTTACCAGGGATAGTGATATTAGGCAGCTTCATACTGTTCGTCTTATGGTTGGTCGGTTTGATTGTGATATCAATTGAACTTTGGGGTCCGGCTGGGAGTGTGAATGGGAATTGTAATTTGGTGCAGAGTTCCAAGGGACAGAGCCAGGCTACATTGGCGTGGTTGGAGCAGCATAGTATTTGTGAGTTATTCCCTTTAGGGCTAAGAATCGCTTCCGTTCTTTTGGCGATGGTTTTCGAGCGATCCGAAATGAGACTTGCTGATTGTTCGAATAGGTCAAAGTTGGACAGCTGCGTGGGCTTTCGAGCTTGTTGGTACCGTGTTTCTCTTCTGGATGATGGTCATGGCATACCAAGTCTACCGCGAGGATGCTTGAATCGTACTGCAAATGCCGGTATACCAAGGCACGACAACTAGGAGAAGAAAAAGGAGAAGAAAGAAAAGAAGAAACGACATGAATCTGGGACCACGATTAGAGGTATAATCTCTATATTATAATTTCCGCCGAGAGAACGAAGATACGAATCCGAGACGTGATGAGATGAGATGAGTTAATGAAGGGGGCTGGGAACGAGGCGAATCCGAGATGGATGGGTATGTTGCAACGTGCGACCGGGTTCGCAATTCGGACTCATCGTACGGATATGATAGGAATGGCGGTTTGATTCTTTTTCCTTCTTTGAGCGTACAGTCCCAAGTGGTCTTATTAGATCTTAAGTCATATAATTACTGCTGCATATGGGGAGTTTGGGCAAGAATGGACGCGAAGGTTCTGGGGTTCAATCGGATCGGATGAGAATGGGAGCATTTGACTTTAATTCTATTTCTATATTATTTAAGTTATTAGTTTGGGAGCCAGGCAGTGTATATATGGGTTTAACTTGAACATATATACTTTACTTGTATATTTACTTTTTGATAAAAAGACCCAATCACATACAGGCTACAGTCCTATTATCCGAGTATCTCGCTCTAGGTGAAATAAAAGAGCATTGAGTTTCCGCTTAGTTTCCTCTTCCTTATGTTCAAGACTCTTGATGGATTAAAAAACTTAGATTTTTAGTATAGGTAAGATCTATATATGTTATAGAGATATACTACGCGTTAGCTAAACTAGAAAAAGCTAGAGAAAGAAAGCTAGAATAAAAATTTGATATAACTACAATACGACACAGGAGTTTAAAGTTCGAGATAAGGAATTTTTAACCTTGGAGTTGGGAGAAGGAAGGGGGGTGGGGGGATTAGCTATTTAGGTGATATTTGGATTTTAAAAAGACTGGTAAATGGTTATGTGTTTTAATGGCATTTTAGGTTTTATTTGATAACACAAAGGTATATATGATTTCGCGTTCTGAGGAATTGTATTATGATTTCTATATATGTAGTTTTATAATAGAGAAATTTATAAGGGGTTGGGAGTGATTTGTATGTGAAGTGATTGAGGGGATAGATAGATAGCTGAGGTCTTGTTAAGTGGTTGATGAACTATGATTGGAGTTTTATTTTTCTTATAGATCTTTATGGGACTTTCTTTGGTTTTATGTAATTGTGGGATAGAATTAGATAAATTAATAAATAAATGGGATGCTTTTTTTGTTTTTTGGATGTTTTGAATGTTTACTTGGTGAGATAAGTGGATTGTGGTTATTTGGATGGTTTGCTTTTTGTTTTGTGTTTGGATAGAGATGTATAGGGGAGTATGGTAGTATTTGGGTGTTAGAGAAGGTTTTGTGGGTTGGATGAGGTGCTGGGATAGAGGGTGAGGGAATGGAAATGGAGATGGAAGGGAGATGGGGAGTTGTGGAAAGAGGGGTAGGAGGAAGGGGGGGAGTGAGGTGGAGAGGGAAGAATAAAGGATGGAAGAGAGATAGAAGAGGGGTGAGGGGATGGAAGGATGTAGTTAGATTTAGGTAGTTAAGACTTGTTTGACTTGAAAGAAAAGGGTCACTTTATAGATGGGTATCAGTTATAAGTAATACAGAGAGTAAGTATGTATTTAATTACAGTCCATCGAAACCAGGCAATTAGGTTAAGAAAAGAAGAAAAAAAGAATATTAGATATCCTATAACATTATTATTATAGTTATATTCGTTAAGATTGCCTATATTCTTGCTGGTGCTCGTGGCGCTCCTTTCGGCTTGGAGATAATCCTAAGCTAGGTGCTAGGTTCTGGAGCTCGTGACTCCCCTGGACGTGGTAGGTGGTCTTTTCGGTTTTTCAAGAAGTGTTAGGGATGTTACAAAATGTTCCCGAGCGTCGTGAAAGTTGCTCGAGCCATTTTCAAGAAGATTTTTGTAAGTAATGCTAGAGGATGAGGCGGAGTTGGTAGAAAGTAGGTGTTTAAAGGGAAGTTTTTTTTGACAGCAGAATTCATCTTGATAATAAATGATAATGGTTTTAATAAGAGGTAAGTGTTGAGATAGAGTTTTACTTTGGACATGGAAGGAGGGTGGATTGTAGGTAGATGGTAGTAGTGAGATAGTAGATAATCTAAAAGTCTATATGCTGCTATACGTGCTTCTGAAACCACTGGAAAACAATATCGAGGGAAATAATCGATAGACTTGGAGTCTCTTAGAGTTGAATAGCTTAATTGTTTTATACGAATTTTTGGGTGGGTTGTTTGTAAAAGAGCCTTCCTTGGGATCGGCAAACTTCACTTGTACAACGGAAGGCCTTGAGCTGTTGGTCTGAATAAACTTTGGGCACCATAACTATAGACATACTAAGTTTCAGATAGTCCACACGAAGATACTCTTAGCTTGACAATCTGTAATAAAGTAAAGATCTGACGATCTATCTGTAAAACATTCTGCAATTGAGTAAGAACCAACAATCAACTTAGGTGTGTGCCAGTTTTTTATACAAGTGTTTTTGGGAGGCATATGTCTGGCTGTATTTTGACAAATTGTAGATTGCGTTCTCTTTTTAGAAATAATTGTGTTTAAATACTCTGTTGTGTACCTGAGGTAGTTTCTTTAACTTTGTTTAATAGGTGATTTGGGTCGTTAATTAGTTAATGAATGAGTGAATGTTAGAATGAAGTCGATGTTGATATTAATATTAATATATATCCTCCACGTGGGCAGGACAAATTAGTGACTAATATAGTGCAATTGATTAGTTGAGGAGGCTATGGTTGTATTATATTAGCTGGTGTAGTGTAGGTTCCTGTGAGGTTTCCTGTTTAGAATGTCGGCTAGCTGTCGTTTAGGCAATGCTGTTAGTAAACACAAAGCCGCTATAAAGTAGTTTTTCACCACTAACCTATACCTTACTAAAATTGGAGGTTTGATTGGCACCTTAGACAAATGACATGGCCTTATTTGACTCTTCTTGGTCTCTAAACTTCGAAGTTGTTAAAAGAGAATCAAGATAGGGGAGCGAGCAGTAGAACCTTCGCTAAAATAATATGTTTGAAACCTCTTATTGTTAATTATTACTTTATTAAAAGGGCGTCTGTTGAGATCTTCCTATACTTTGACAAGTACATTTGAAGTGTTTATAGGTAAAGTAGGTATGTGTATTGGTTGAGAGTTTTAAATGATTTGCTTTGTTTAAGTTTTGCTATAATTTTTAGTGTTATGTTTCAAGACTAGTGTTTGTACATTCAATTCTGAATTTTTCTCCTATATTTATGGTAAGATAAAGAGTCTTGACTTATTTTCCTTTCTATTGCATTCACTGTTAGCCTAGAATATGAAAGTTAAGAAACAGGTATTTATAGGACTGTCTACTAATAAGAAGGTACCTAATTGACTTTAAAATGTATGAGATACTGGAGATATTCAGTTCTCTACTCTGCACAAGTAAATTTGTCTACTTTTAACTCAAGTTAACTTAAGGTAAATAGCAGAATCTCGGTCACTACTCCTTTTAAGTCATTGTATCCAGTTTCAAAGATCATACACGTTATTGAAATCTATGATTCTAAGCTTGTTGACTTATTATCTATAGGATGGATAGCAACTCTACAGCTTACAATGGCATCCTTTCTAAAAATTACCTGCTTACCTGTTGAATAACAGGAATAGTTAAGTGACCATCCTCTATAAGTACCTAGGGTATTCCGAGCCCCCTCTGTTCCGCACAAAATATAACACCACATTGCCTACCCACATATTGCCCCCAAATAACCATTCCGTTCAACACTACATAAATATCCCCTTGTAAAACCCAACCTAATGACTAAAAGCAAACTCCCTCTCAACAGCAGCCGGAGAAATAGAAGTACTAAGACTCATATCCATATCATATCCCTGACTTATACTCTCCATCCTCCTCAGAAAATCCTCAACACTTTCTTTTTCTCCTGCGCCTCCTCCTACTCGTACTCCACCATCACCTCCAAGACCATCACTACCTCCTCGCCACCCCACTCCTTCTCCTCCTCTGGCTCCGGCTCCAGCTCCAGTATGTCCAATAGTTACAGAACGATCCCAACTTCCATTCCAGCTTTGATCCCAACCTAAACTACCACCAGTCCCCCCAATACTTCCCGCAAAACCAAAAGTCTCAACAGCAATCCTAGCTCTCTCAAATAAATCCACACAAGATCTATACATTTCACCAATTTTACTAAACTTACTATTTTTGACTCCTTTTTTGGTTCCGTTATTGGCTTCAATACCGAGGAGTGTGAGGAGTGGTTCGATTAGTTCTAGATCGGCTAGGGCGAAGGGGTTTGATGGGTTGGAGAGAGTGTGTGTTAGGAGGGTTGTTGTTGCTGAGACGAAGATGTGGAGAACAGCCCTGTTTAGTGGTTGTTGGGGGTTTATTCTTATTATGGGGGGAGGAAAAAGAGTATCTTCTTACCAAATACAAGCATGATTTCTTCTCGGAGTAACCTGTAATAACTTTATAGCTTTCCTCGCTTCCGTAGCATAAGTTATAGGAGTAGACATAATATGAAGTTCAACCGGATCCTCTGGTGCCTGAAGTTCATGATATCGAGGAAACACCGATAAGGAATCATAGATAGTAGCTAAGGAATTGAAATAAGCCAATTGTAGGATGACGGGAAGGCGACTTGATTCTGAAGTTGGTAATTGAAGGCTTGATCGTCCACTGTAATCTCGTTGGAATTCGATTGGGATACTTGATCTCCAGGTTTGAAGCATGGTTTCGAGTTCTTTGGCTGCTATTATTCTTTGAGGAATTGATTGGTTCATGGCTTTTACGGAGCAGAGTCTTTTGTAGATTTGTCCTTGGATTAGTGCTAGTTTGAATCGGTTGTTGAAGAAATTTATATTATCGAAATCGCCGGGACTGGTTAGCGTATTGGTGTTTTCGAACGGCAACTCGACATCCATATCATCATCATCCTGGGTTGGTGGTAGTCCTGTCTGTAAACTGATATCTTTGTCGAGGGAATACGCAATCCAAAAGACGCGTTTCCGTTCTTCGATTTCGGCTGCGCTGAGACTGGGATCCTGACATCGCCTATGGAGACCCATTCTCTGCGCTAATTTGATTGCTGATGAAGTCAACAAAGAAACTGGTCCTTGATTTGGTGTTCCTTGTATTACTAATGACATTCCAAGTAGGGCCTGTATAGATGAGAGTGTTGGAAGCATTGTGATAAGCTGATTGCTAACTGCAAGAGCGTTTTGAAAGTATCCCCAAGCTTCACGATCTTCTTCTTTGTCTATAGCTCGAGCGCCTTCGAATCGGTATGTAAGAGCTAAAACTACATTCACGCATGCCCACCAGCCTAGATCGTTGATATTGGCGCCCAGTTCTTCAAACGTGTACAAGAAAGTAGCTGGGTCAAAAAGTGGATATGCGGTATTAAAGCCTAGAAAGGACTTTTTAATAAGGTCCAATGCTTTATCTTTCGGCGGGAGGGCTTGCAAGGCTCGTCTCGTGGATACTTTATTTGTGGGAGTCCAAAGGGAAATTGCTCTTTGGCTGTTGTCCGGGATATTTGTTGTGAAGGACGCTGGAGATTGTCAGCTCGGAAAACCACGGAGCAGACTTGAACAATTTACTCTTTTGGAAAGGCACTCCGTAGTCTGAAGCTTGAGGAGACACTCCGGCTATGGTAAACGCTGAATCAATCGAGTCATTGCCCTGGATACTTTGGGTCGTCGAATAGGAAGTTCCAGCCTGGGACTGGTCAGAACTTGGTGTCTGCAATCCTCTAGGCTCAGCCCTCGACTCAGCATCTGCATCATAGTGCTGGTGTTCCACAGCACGCTTTAATTGGTCTTCCATGCATTTCAGTCTCTTCTCCAGTTCCTCAACATGCTTATCCCTATATCCAATTAGAATATTTTTGATTCTCGACCAAGTTCTAGTTCTTGATAGCTATTGTCTGTTCCCCCGTGTAAGCGAGAAAGCTTACCTATGCGATCGCCTTGGCACTCGTTTGCCACTGAGGGGCGTGAAATGACACTGAGTCTTGTATTTGATACATTGTGAACAAACTTCTCCAACTACTTCACAACGAATCTTCTTGTGCCGGCACATATCACATGCCTAATCCGTGTAAGTAAAGTAAACATTTCTATCACTTCAAGAGGAAATAATAAGAAATAGTAGGAAAATCGAAAGACATAAAACAGGTGAAGACCGACTCTGGTAATGAGCGTAGATTGCTCCTCTCTTCTTGAGCCTGAGCCTGAGCCTGAGCCTACGGCTTGCGACATTCTGGCGGAGCGGAAGATATTGTCTGTGATAGGGGGGATAATAGAATAGCGAAGGGAGAGAGTGAAAGCAAGATGAACATGCGCAGACAGGATATACTCCTCGTATCACCTGTAAGAATAAGGCACAGGCTGACTAAGTGGACCAACCGAGTCGCATGAAGTACTTCGTAATCCTTGTCCCGATCCCCCCCTTGATTTCAAAGCACGTCAGCTGACTGCAGACAACGAAAATTAACTATAAGTATCTGGGTACTTCCACTGTAGTCACGGATTGCGTAGTAACCAGGTTCAGCCATTTGAGGAATGTGAGTATGAATTGCGGTAAGCATTGCAGGAGTCACTTCCGTAGACTCAACGACCTATCATGTACAAGTTCATGTATGAACTTCGGTGAAGCCTAGTATGTATCACTGCAGTTTAGTGACGATAGGCTGTCTTTTTACTTCAAGCCCCCACGTCTCCAATCCGCGGCACACTGACAGACAGACAGTCGAGCCTAGACCTTCTTCACAAGCGCATTCCAAAAGCTTTCACCCTGAATGGTTGCAATCTCTAGTTCCGTCGCAGAAGGCTGTCTCTGACCTGTGGCACCAGAGAAAGTTCCAGCCCCCCAAGCACTTCCACCACGAACCTCGTCAACTCCTACAAGCAAATGTCCTGCCGTTTTGGTCCCAAGTGGAACATAGATAATTCCATGATGTGCAAGCGTGGACATCGCTGCAATGTTAGTAGATTCTTGACCACCTCCTTGGCCTGCAGTAGAGACGAAGAGTCCAGCGTATTTCCCCCAGAGACCACCGGTTTTCCAGAGCTGGCCAGTGGAATCCCAGAATGACTTCCACTGTGCTGGGAAGGTGCCGAAACGGGTCGGGATACCTATCCGGTGTTAGAACTTGAGGAACAGTATTTGTGGGGTTTATGCAGGTATTTACCGAAGAGGAATCCATCATATTTCGCAAGTTCCTCTGGGGTAATGATGGGGTAATCAGCCTTTGGCGCCGCATACATGGCCTTGAGAACGCCATCGGGGAGGGTTTCAGCGACCCTATCAGTTGTTAGATCAAGATGTTGTCTGGAGAATGCAATTACTCACTGGAAAATGGTAGCAGTTCCACCAGCTTTCTCAATTCCCTTGAGTTCAGCGAGTGCCAGCTTCTCGATATGACCCCACAAAGAATACTATCGCTTGTAAGCGTGGGAGCATGTGAGGCTCAACTAGAATTGTTACTCACATAGACGATAGCCACTCTTGGTGCCATGTTTGCGATTGGTGGGGCTGGTGCTACTTGTGTGAGTCTTGGCGCAGCCGTATGGGTGTTAGGAGTCGATTTCTCGGTCTTATTCTTATCGGCTTGGTCTTTAAAGCAGCTGTTTATGGCTGATACTATGACCCCCATTACGAAGGGACATGTGAGGAAATGGCAGCCTTAAGTATAATCTCTATCGACCGCAACAGCGCATCCATGGCTAGTTTCAATGTTTTTTGATCTGTATGTGAACTCCTCGAATGAATTGGTCAATTGGCGCATTTGAAATCAAATTGAAAATCACGTTACTTAGTAGCCTCCGCTCCGAAAGCATGTCGTGCGAAGTACGTCGTATTTGACAGTGAAATCTAATTAAAAATCACGTTACTTAGTCATACTTAGAAAGGTTCACTAGACTCCGCTCCGAAAGCACATTATACAAAGTATTTGTCAGTACTTAGAACCGACTACAGCTCTCCGCTCTAAAGTGTGATGAAATATGTTAATCGTGTAGCGCACATAAAGCTAATAGGTGCAGGCTGATTGCTTGCACGTGATGTGGAAAGTTTAATTGCATAGTAGATACCTAGTAGCAAACAGATCCGAAGAGTTAACCAAGAAACAAGAGTAAGTGGCCCTTCGGTCCGTTATATAACGTTATTCTAATAAAGATAATGATAGAGACGATAGATTCCCACTAAGTGCCAGTAGTCTGCACAACTTACACTAAGTGTACCTATCAGTAGGGTCATCCATAAAACAAGGACTACGCTAGGGAGGGGCCGGGCCGAAGATTACAGGCTTACAAACTTGATCAGCCATACCCGAGAAGCTCATAATCTCCGCGCCGCGCACGTTTCCCACGATCCCACCATATCACTGTACTGTGCCACTCATACGCATTTCTGCTCCCACCACTTTGCCGTACAGTCATAGTCTCACAGACAGTGACAGTCTCTACTCAGCGAAGGTATCATCGCATTAATGTGACACTCACGAATATGCAATGAAGAGACAGTCAAAACAAGACAGCCAAGGACAATTAATTACCACAAATCAGCGCTATAGATATTAAAACATTAATGGATTCCTAATACTGCGTACAATACGTACAATACACCGAGTAGAATAGGACGTTTCCCTATAATGGAAAGTAAGCCGAAAGATGTACAGTACACTACCAACTAATAGTATTTGTTATAGATGACTAGGGACCTGCCTATTTAGGCTATTAGCGGCTTGTGATACCGTCTGTATGTACTCAGCAATATCTCCTGCCAAGAGTCGCAGCTCATGCTCCAAAATCAGTTAGTTCTCTTAGAAGATGCATCCAATACCGAGTAGAGCTGCGGCTCCTGGCTGGCGTTATTGTTAAGTGGGTACGGCACAAACATCCAGAAGTACAGTAAGATTCTAGAAAACTGGAGAAGTCTGGAAACTATCCGGACGGCTGCAACTAAATACTTAGTAACATAAGCAAGCATAACCGAAAAACAGAAATTTGTAGACACCTACTTCAGTAAAAAATCATAATATTACAATTGGCCCAAATTTACGATCAGATACTGGCTATGTAAACACATTATGTTGACCCAATCACCAAGAGTTAAGAGTTCGGTACACTAAGCGAAGTCCGGGAGAAGCTCGGCTATGCTGGCGGATTACTGTAGTTGTCCTAGCAGAAGCATTTCCCAAATTTGGACGGGAACCTTTGTCGACACTTGGGCCACAAGGTGACGTGCCCGTTATTTTCCGCTTTCCCACCAGGCAATGTCAATAGTTGACTGTCTTCTTTGGGAATAGTGTGAACAGGGGAAGTAGACGAGAATACTACAAAATAGTATAACTTTATAACTACTTAATAGAAAAACTTATACTTTGTTCTAGGATACTTATATAAGTCTAAAGATTAGGTCACTTAATTCTCTCTACTTAATATAACTATATTTGTTAGATAATTAGAAGCAATCGATTTATTCGCTAGATAATTTAATGCCTTACCTCGCTTAAATAGTTTGTTAGTCGGTGCCGGAGCAGCCCTACAGATAGGCTCTAGGAGGGTATCCGACCAGGACCGACCCTCGTCTGTGGGTAAGATTGCTTTCCCACGCACTTCTTGCCAATATGGCCAATGAATTCTGCTTTAGTGACACGTCGATCAGCCATAGCAGAGGTCACACTCGTAGATGAGCAAAGTGGTTCATCGACCTCCGGACGTCCGTTTAACAAATAACCCTACGACGGGATATACTTCAACTTAGTCTAAGCTTAGAGCACGTTTGACAACTACCCTGTATTTTAACCTCCCGGCAATGTGTTCTAGTCACAATCTCGATCGGGATTAGCTAGAGCCAAGCTTTGATTATGCCGTCTGATGTCCTGCTTCTACAGCACAGTCCACCCACTCCCCCGAATAGAGGTTATTTTCCCTGCCAGGGCATATGAACAAGGGGGTAAGGTAGTGACAGAACCAGGGCCAGTTGACCAGTCAGGATATAGAACCAAGGCATTCCACGATCTCCATAGGCAACTTCGCTAGATTTACGTTACTGCTTCTATCTAGACTCCATGACGACTACTATCCCCCCCTTATTAATGGTTATTTAGTGGGCGGGTGGAACCAGCTGTCAGGGGGGTCTAGCAAATAGAAAATACTGCTTCTATGACCTGGTTTTTACAATAGACTAGATTTTGGCCTGTGCAACGCGGTAGGCAAGGGCTTCTTAGGGGCTTCAACCACTCAGAGTATGCCCTTCATAGCTCCGACCCATAGAGCCCACTAAATAACCATTAATAAGGGGGGGGGATAGTAGCATGCTCTAGTTAGTTAGATTCCCTCGTTTTCTGTTACGCTCCCTGGTAAATGGTCTTGTCAGTCCCACTGAATAACCACTTTCTTACGGGGAGGGCGGGTGGTAAGCAGAATCCTAGCATTCGAAACCTCACTATAGGCTATTATTCATTATTCGTGGCGCTTTCTTTTGGTTTTGACCTCTAATGGCGGTTCGGAGGCGCCGGTCTGACCACCATACCACCTTTCTCATACAGCAAAGTGAGGATCCATTGTCAAAATCCAAATCAAGCACCCTAGAGATAAGAGAGATAACGCAATGGAAGTGGCGTAGTGCTGGAAACGCGCATGTACGGTAGACACGGTTGCATTTTATGAACGCAGGACCATGTCACTTAGTAAAACATCCCCTAGTTAAACATTTCTCTATTCTATGAATTCTGTACCCCTCCGTCACTATCTATACTTCGCAATTTTATCTATAGCGATATCCTCTGGATAAACCAACTTTTGTTTAATTCGGTTTGCTCGTAAAGATTCGTCCCCTACCCGACAATGAGAATGGATCTTAATATCATACCAACCTCTACATCTATACAGAAGGATTCTAATACGCGTGGAAACTCGCCCTCGGCAATGCCGTCGGCAACTGGTAATGGAAGGTGGACGCCACGTCGTAGAGGGGCATGTGGGATGTGCAAGCTGAAGAAAGTTCGCTGTGAGTAACCTTACCAAGTGCCAATAAAGTCAATAAATGACAGTGAAAACGGTAAACAGGCGATGGCGCAACGCCATGTTTAAACTGTCGTGTATGTATAACTCTCCCGGAATAATTTTCGTTGGCTAATCAGTCCGAACAGCGGCATAACGAAGAATGCCATTACGTCCTCTCCAAAAAGCGACAACCTTCCAAAAAGGCTGCAGAGTCTGGATCCTCGGATAAAACTACTGCAGAAAGTAGATCACAACTTCATATTGAGGTGGGCAGTACAACAGCAAACTTTGCTGCTGTTAAAGCTCCAAATAGTGGGCTGTTATCACCAGGTTTAACTACTACGTCATCAACTGAGAATGCTTCCAGCAATCTGCCAGACGCACCAGATGGTTCTCATCGGAGTGGAGCATCATCAATTTCGGGTAATAATCAGAATACCGTACGGACAGTTGACGAGTATGTCCAAGAAGATTCTACTTGGTGCGCAGACATGGACCCAGCAGGAATGCACAACTTGTTACCAACGACAGATTTTAGAAACATACTTGATCTAGGCAGATTTACTTGGCCACTCTCTACCACGGATAATATTGATTGCCAATTCGATTTTGATATGTTGTGCAATACTGAACAGAGCGATGCTTCTTCCATAGGTGTTACTACAGCTGCACTAACCGAGGGAGATGGATCCTCTTTCCTTAACCAATCAACTCATCCTTTTAAATCTTCTGAGTCTTCTGAAGAAATGGTAAGGTTGTTGGATCTAAATGATAATGTGCGAACCTCTATTCCTTTCTTAGTTAAACATGGCGTGGCTGTTATTATATGTACCTTACTAACATAAATTTAGGTCACAACGAGAAGCTTCGTGGGTAAGAAAACCGTTTCCATATGGCAAGACGAATGTTGATCATATCTAAATTAAGATCCTATACCTAGTATAAACTTCTCGCTGAAAGCAATATTCTCATGGCAGGATCGCGGGCATGAAAAAATGACCATCAACAAACAAGATGAGATATATCGGATATTCAAAAGAATTTCACTTGTACGCGCTCAACTTTCATCGGTGGATTTCAACATTAAGGAGTATCACAGTGGCTATTCAACATGGTATTGGAATGATGCTGCGCTTATGGAAAGCTGTAGAGCCGGTGTGTCCCTCTAGTCATGATACTAAAACGGATAGGTTAGCTAATCTCTGTCAATATGAAAAGCATGCTTCGAGCAACCATTAGGGTAACTTATATCTTTTCCATCTTATTAAGATAGCAGCTAACGGCTATAGCATTCCGAATTTCCTGACGAGTTCATGTTTCGACAAGTACATGAAAGAAGCTAGAGGCCGGCCTCAAGGGAACTCGATATTAAAATCGCTAATCGATTCAGTCATGGCCTTTGGATTTCAAGCATTCTTGAAAAGCAGTCGGCGCTTTTTGTCTTCTAACGATAAAACGGAGGCCGACTATTATTCAAGAATAGCGTTAAGTTCGCATAGCAGTGTTTTGCGCTCGGAAAATACGCTCCTAAAACTTCAGGTAAGTCTAATCCTCTCCGCTCTATGATTTGCGTTGACGCTAACTGGCTAGACACTTCTAGCAATGGTCATTTGAAGCCGTCCATCAACCTACGGTAAACCTCGCTAATTCGATGTTTTAGATAACCGTCTCCGAGCAAATCGATGACGCAGTCCACACCGAAATCTTGACAGGTGCCGTAAATTGTGCTCGCGCACTGAAACTTGAAAACAGTGACGTGATATACAATGACTACGCAAGTATCGAGGACCGAGATCTTGCGAGAAGAAGCTGGTGGTTTCTCTATTGTATAGAAGTACCTCACTCTCTGCGGCGTGGAGTCTCACCAGTAAGAGTCATTTCTCTGTACATCTTTCAGGAAAGTTCTCTAATGGCAGAGAATAGGCAATTAACCGCGATTGGATTGATCACACCCCATCACAGACGTGTGAACAGACGGATTGGTTTCAACTTCAGTGTCTATATGCTGATATCATTAGCTCAGCCGCGAAAATGCTTTACAGTCAGAGTGCTCTTCGAGAATCACTTGTACACCGAGAACAGAAGTTGGATGTAGCTTACAAGCTTCTCGAGGACTGGAGAGGCCGTCTACCACCTATGTTGAAGGATATTCACAAGCCTGATATCCAAAGAATCTTGGATGATCACCACATCCGCCACATTGCATTATGTATGTTTCGACAATACCATGAGGCTATCTTCATGATTTATTTTCCTTGGACTGGGGGTCAGTCGGTTGGTAAAGTTTCGGAGGACTCTCGTAGGAAAGGTATGGAGTTGTGTGTGAACTCGGCACAAATGGTTCTGGCCACTACAAATCAAGTCTCGTCACTTGATATACTTGACAGGTAAGAGGTCGACTTCCGAGAGTGTCTTGAATCCAGGAAACTGAAACAACAATCTCATAGCAAATTTCTCGACTTGATATCGGTTTCCATTTGTATGACGTTTTTGGATGTGGCGAGTAGTAGCGGTGCACAGAAGAGCATATCGTATCTGAGCATGGGCTGCGGAATCTTTGGTCGGTTGAATTTAGATAATGAAGTACCCCTCGCCGACGTGTTAGAACTCACGCGGATTGCACAACATATAAAGGGGAGGTAGTTGTTAGACTTAGAGTAGGGCCCAAAGCCAACAAAGAGGAGATAGTTAGACCTATATATATCTTCATTAATGGTTCATCGCCAACAAAGCTATTTTTTCCCCCGAAGACCGAATGCCGAAGGTAGTACTTGTGCTATGTCTCACTGCCTTTGGTATTTCCTAAGTAGTGAATGCAGCTGGTTGATTCTTTGGGATCAAATCAACAACTGTAGGACAAGATGTATATCCTCAGCGAATTAGAGCTTGCTTCTTTGAACTGTGCCTAAAATATCCCGGAAATAGTGCGACAAAGTCCATCCTCGTCTTTGTCCGACGAGTTGTAAGTGAGAACTATGGCCTGAACTGGAATACTCAGATTAAGGCAACCAACAGCACTTGCTACGTAGAAAGAAGCCAAGTCCTGCTGTTTTTCCTAACGGGTTTCGATTCCGTGTAAGGGGGGCGGGGCAGAAACGGTTTTACGTACAATCGATCCACCTGCAAGATCATCCCTGTGCCTCTGTTGAATCGGGATGGATGCACAGCTCTGGCACAGCTCTGCAGAAGGCTCGCCTGTGTTGGCTAGTGATACACCCGCCCGCCTCCCGCCACTTGCCCACCAAAAATCACCAACTTCACTTCTACGAAAGAAATATAAAAAAAACCAATTAGGGGGTTAGACACACCCGAAACCTCCCGAGACTAACCCTAACTATTAACCCTAATGTAGGGTGTTAAAGAGTTATATAAAAAATGACCTATTCCTGCCTTAGATTTACTTTTAGTGTTTAGTCCTGGGGGGCCGGGGCCGTGTGTATCGCGATCCCCTGTGCCGCCTCTTTGAAAGGGCTCGTCGATCAAGATCAACGAACGGGATGCTTGGCTAATCAGATAACGGCTATGGCGTCGTAAAACAGCGACATTCACCACTCCTATTGGATATGGCGCAATCCGGAGCACTCAAAGGCTCCGCTCCGGCATAATCCTGATTATTAAATCTCCATCGCAAATCACTGGTGCATCGCGTCATCTTTTGATTGTTTGATTGCTTACTCAATCCAAAGCACCTATTCACCAGTGATCACATTCCTTATCAAGATCATATAACAGGACGCAGTTCTTACTCTTTCGGTCATATTGATTGTGCCTCATTTGCCTCGTATTTCTCCCAATCTATCGGTCGGTACCACTGTAGGAAAAACTCAGAATCATCATCATGCCCAATACATCCCCCATCATCCTCATCCTCGGCGCAGGCGCCAACGTCGGCCAGGGTGTAGCTCGCGCCTTTGCTTCGAAGGGTTACAAGGTTGCTCTCGCAGCCCGAAGACTAAAGGAAGCAGACAACACTGCTGACCAAGTCAATATCCCCGGTGACTTCTCAGATCCAAACGCTGTCGTTAGCGCATTCTCGAAAGTCAAGACATTGCTTGGTGCCCCGCCAAGTGTCGTCGTTTACAATGGTGAGAATATACTACCCGAGACTCCATCTCACTGAATTTCTATTGATAGTCTTGAAGTTGCTGCAGTAACCCCCAACGATGCGAAGAACCCACTGTCACTCCCCTTAGCCGACTTCACACGAGATCTCAACATCAACACAACTAGCGCCTTCGTCGCAGCCCAACAAGCTGTCCTTGGATTCGAACAGCTCCCCGACTCCGCATCAAGAACATTCATTTACACCGGAAACATATTGAACGTCGCAACAATCGCTCCCCTTCTAGATTTAGGCGTCGGCAAGTCAGCTACAGCACATATCATTCAGTCTGCTGCTGCTGCATACGAAGACCGTGGATACAAGTATATACAATCCCATCCCCAAGTTTCTCATGTGAAGTAATTAACGAGTTGCAGGTTCTATTATGGTGATGAGCGTAAGGCTGATGGATCGGCTGCTTTCAGTATAGACGGCGATGCCCATGGAAAATTGTATGTAGAGCTTGCGGAGGGAAAGTCTCAAGGCCCTTGGCAACAGACTTTTGTTAAGGGTGTGGGATACAAGAAATTTCCAGCTGCTTAAATGGCCTTTGTAGCCTTTACAGCCTAAACAGAAACACGATCTCACAATTTGGTTGTGGTCTTTGATTCGGTCATTAATTTAGCACTGTTTAATAAGAAATCAAAAATTAAATTGAATCAAATTGAAGAAATTTGATCACTGTCTGAAAGTAGCCAACCTATTGTCCCCCTTGCAGGAATCTGTCCCGCCGCACCAATAAGAGATTCCGCTACGCAGTGCCTTTGAAGATTTGCGTAACGGTATCACATTTCCAGGCTGTCTGTCGGATTTTTAAAAAACGGTTAAACCGGCATACGAGAGATAGGTTGGATAGGTTAATTTACTCGTACTTCTACGCCGCTTCTATACATGCTCGCTTAATGTTCTGCATATCGGGATCGGGTAAGCTCACTTATAGGCTATAGTTACGAAAGCAGGTTCGTCACATCTGCAGTCTCTTCCCTATATGGAACTTACAGCCAGCGTAGTTTTTATTACTTTCGCAAAATTATATGAATTGTGATATTTTAGTGTGGGGTAGCGTAAGCCTAACCATCAGACCTTAAGACCTTCCTAAACAGAGGGTTGCCTACTTTGGGAAGGCACGGCGATACGATACGTCAAGTCCTAGGGATACATCACCTATACAAATATTTTCATATATTTTGTAATAGAATAACAACGCGACGATTCCTAAAAGAGTCGTATCGCTGGAGCGCACGATTATACCTCGGTTCCCAATCTAAGCGACGGGGGCCGGGGATACTTCAGTTCGAGGTCACGTGATTTTATAACTTAAACTGTTTGTAAATAGCAGAATAAATTATATATATCATAGTTCAGTATATACTATTTCCTTGCATCTTAATACAATTTCACTCTAACAATACTTTCCCCAGTTCTAGTTTTTTCTAGTTGTATTATAAGTAGGATATATTTATAGAGGAGAATAAGCGAGGTATAGTACTTCTGTACCTAGTGGTTATTACATAAATACCTAGAGTGTATATGCTTAAATAGTTACAAAAATATATAATAGGTATAACTAAGAATTATCTATTAAGACAATAAGGATAAAGCTGTTTAATTAAAGGTTCTACTATAGCTTTAAGCTATTAAGACCGTATGGACTTAAACTACTAGAGCTCTTGGGCTTTAGAACTTTAATATATTCAACTAAGGTTTCTAAGCAGCTATAAGGTATTAAGAGTTGGACACAACAGTAGCGAGGGTTTGTTCAACTTCAACTTAAAGAGTAAGCTTTTGAATTGATCCCCATTTAGATATAACAATAGAAGACTCTGCTAAGTATTAAGTTAAAAATCAAGTAATTAAGGGTTCTACTCAAATTTAACTTTAAGCCATTTCAGAAAATTTAGCAGTCTTAATTCCCTTTATTTCTATGATTTTCCTTTTCTCTGTAGATGGTTTGATATACAAAGCCAATATGCGCTTCATTAATCATCTGCTAATGACCATGGACCTCTGTCTTCGCAGCTAAATTCGAGTCATATAGCACAGAGAACTTTTGATTTACGGACTGAAAAGCTTGGGATATAAGATTTAGAACGATAAAGCTATTGCTGTTCACAAGGTTTACGAATATAGTGCGGTTCTCAATAGTCCTGTTAAAGTGCATGTTTTATAGAGTAATAGGGTTGTGCTTAGCCGTAGCAATTTAATGCGAAACCTATATAAAAATGCTGCTTGCCAACAAACTAGACTTTCCTTCCTCGTCATCGTCATCCCATCTTTCGTCGGAGTTTTCCCACGCACCTTCCCTATATTTTTGTATATAGCATGTCCGGAGCCTCACTAGGCGAGTGTCGACAGCAAATATGCAAGCTAGAGCATCGTTTCCTATATAAATAGTAGGTCAACCTGATGTTACTCTATGATTTGAGTTGCCCTAGGCGTGCTAGGCTAGCATTGCACATTAGCAAGACGCGAAATATAAGATATTTGAGCCAATTTTAAATAATGGATTGACATGAATAAACTGATTGAGTTATTCGCCAAGCTCATAAAGTGTAGTTGTTTAGAAATGTGAAGTTATTTGAGTTGTTGCTATTTACAATTCCGAAGTTTATCTGCTACACATCAAGTTTGAGTTCAGTTACTAGCCAAAGATAATGAGCTGTTCCAGTACTTCGACATTGAAATTGATCAAGTTTGCTGTCCTAAGAATTTGGCAGCTAAATTGAATTTTCTACTGCCTCTTTCAGTCACTAGTCTCATCTGCATCACTTATCAGCTATTTGCTACCCTACCCCCACCCCCCGGTTTGAAGCTTTATTTTCGCCGTTGTCGCTGTAAAAAACTACCTTTATTCAGAGGAGGTGGGGGGACCATGGAAGCACATATTTAGTTCACGTAGAATATTTGGTTTTTTGGGGGGGCTTTTAATTGACTTGATTCGGGATCTATAACACGAGCCTTATGTTGAATAAAGCTCTCAATTAGAGCTCTAGCGAGAGTCTCTTTAGGCTGGGTCCACCAAATGCAACAAGTCAACAACAGGAGCCGCCAACTTATCACGACCAGTGGTCATAGTAGCACCGACAAGTCCCAAGCTTCCAGTCTTCAAGTTTGGCGCATAGCCATCAATAGCATCCTTACCAAAATGATCAAGATTGAAAGTATCCTCCATTCGTAACATTTGCTTGGCCCGAATGCTGTTCAAAATACGTAGCTCATCTTCGGTGAACTTCTCTAGGTCTGCGTCAGCAAGGACGGCACCTTTACCATTGAGCTTCTCCAATCTTTCGAGGACGGCTGCGCGCTCTTCGGGCGTTGTTTGTTGGAATGCGTTGAGACAGAAGTCAACTGTCTTGGCAACTTCTTCTTGAGTGAGCTTACCGCCCACATCAGCATCAGCTGTTCCTTGGATAACTACAACCATGTCAATGACCGTAACTATGAGTTCAGGGAAATAGTAGCATACTGGGTCTGAAAGCATCGAAAGCGAGATCGAATCCATCGTCATCCCAATCACTCAAGACTGGTTCGTCTTGAGCTCTAATCTGCTTCATGGCACTCATGACCACAAGCAAGAACCTAGTATAACCTTCTGCAACTTTGGTCGAATGCCATTTCGCGGCAGCCAACTCATCACAGTCACCCTTGATAGAAGCGCAAATTGTCATTGCAGCAGACAGACCACTTGCAAGCGCTAGATGAACACCGGATGAGAAGTATGGGTCAATGAAGCACCCTGCATCACCGGCTATGCGGGCGTACGGGCTAGCATATGCGGAGGCACTGTAGGACCAATCTGATGCATGGTGGACCTCTGTTACAAGCTCGGCATCGCCAAAAATTTTCTTGCAGTTAGGTGCAAGTTTGAGCGACTCTTTGTAGAATTCCAGACCAGATGGAGATCCCATAGCCTTCTTCTTCTGGGTAGAGAGATCTTGTCTCATAACGATTCCGACGGACATGGTCCCGTCGTGCAATGGGATAGACCAGCACCAGCCGCTTGCATCTGAAAAAAAGATGTGTTAGCATCACTGAAACAGCATAGAATAAATTTAAGCCATGAAAATACCTGTTAGTGCCTCGAAGTAAGGTTGGTTATCTCTCATTGTGCCAGCAGCATATCTACCAGCTCCCTTCCAGTAACCCCAGCTTGCAACGTTTTTCAATCCTTGGTTATACTTGCGGTTTTTCAAGTATTTGGTGGACATCAATCCTACGCGTCCACTTGCATCCACAATATAATTGAACTTGATCGTGCCAGAGGTGCCGTCTTTCTTTGACCAGTTTGCAGAAACTGGGCGTCCAGGATCTGCGACTTTGGAGTCCAGAGTAACGTCCTTGTAAGGTGAAGGCGCAAAGTCAATTGTGTTGACTTTGACGCCGTCAAAGATCTTTGCACCTTGCTTTCCGGCGTGTCTGAACATCAACTCATCCGACTGGGAGCGAATGACATTCCATGTGTAGGCCTCCGGGCCTCCAGCAGCGATATAGTCGGTCCCTACTCAGGCGTTAATCATCATGAATATATTTTCTAAATGTAGAGGCAGAGCTTACATCCTTCACGTTTGTGCTGATTGAGTTTGAAGGCTGCACCAACCTATTTGATGAGTTTAGTTTGAGGAATCTTAGGCAATTTTGAAGCGTAAAAACCCTACCTTCTTGGTAAATCCATGGTTCCTGAAGGTGGAGTCCAGATCAATGAATTTCAGAAAGGGACGAAGAGAGGCAAGTTGACTCTCGCCAACGTGGTATCTAATAATATTAACCTCTAATATTGTATGATAAAATATTGTGTAAGATAGATAAAATCTGATTAACTCACCTTGGAAAGATATCTGCCTCCAATACTACGGTATCGACTCCCTCACGTGCTAGTGCTGAAGCTGCATATGAACCACCCGGGCCACCACCTACTACTAGCACCTGACATTCAGTTGGAACAGACATAATGTTTGACTTCTAAATTGGAAGAAACTGAGTTGATTGTGATATGATACTTTTTTCTAGCTGGTGGAAGTCGAGAGAAGAATAGAGCTGAGGTTAAAGGACGGCACAGAGGATTCTAGCATATATATCCCTTTTAACTTTCCTTATTCTTATCTAGAATCCAAATAAGTGTGGCCGGAGGTCGGTTGTAGAATTATCATTCGATACCTGTACGTGTAAATCAGCAAATCAGCAAATCAGCAAATCTTAGTCAACCGTTCAGTAAAGCCAGCGATTCGTTATTGCTAGGTAACAGGTACTTTATTCATTTAATACCGTAAATTTAGGGTAAATTAAACATTTCCGAATGATTGGAAACCTAAGACCGAATAGCCGGTCTCTGCTACGTTAATTGACTTCCGGATGTCGACTTTTGGAAAGTTGATGGTGACGTTGTATTACCTTGGGATGACCGAGATTCCGTGAATAATGCTTGAGGCGAACGCAAAACCGAATAGCCGTGCTGTGTACTCGGAAAACCTCGACAGTCCCGACCTCTAAGATTGCTGGGACAGTATACATGATCACTGCATCTGATTAGCATGACCTTAGCCAGAACAGCTTATTCGCATCCCGATGGACGCATTTGCACCTGCAGCAATAGTTTATGTGTACAGTCAGGTGCACGCTTGTGTAAGCGAGGTACGTATGTCGTCTATTCCATAAAGGGGCAATCTCACTACCTACACAACCACCATATGACGTCGGTTATTCTGACTAAGTAAACTGACAACTCTTCTCAGTCTTACAAGAACTGCTAGAGAAAGATATGGCATTCGTGAGAGCGTTTCTTACCATAATTGATCACGACATAGTTACGAATAAAAGGAGTAAAAGATTTCTGATTTGATCATAGCAAGAGGCTTCCATACGTGGACGGATTTTCGATGTTGTTGATAAGTATGCTAATAGCTCAGGACATTAACCTTGGCGTTTATACCAGTTTACGAGATAAAGCCACCAATACCCAATTCGCCATATACTCCAGCTTCAATCGCCCTCTCAACTTGTATTTATCGTAATATCGCCATTACGTTGGGACAAGGCAACTTCGCCATTGGTCTTGCTACAGACTCGCTTGCAGGAATCGTAGAAGCGGCATTTTCTGAGGGAGGGGGAGCGTCAATAGGAGAAGAGTCGATCATAAAACAATCAGAATAAATGAGGACTTGCCTGCGAGGTCGACTATTCCGGAATGGAAGAATATCAAGCTCCAAGCCCTCTTTGTTGAGGCTTTGTCGATTTCGTATTTTGGACTACATGCACTCCCCAATAGCTTCAATACCGGTTCAAGTCCGATTCGTTGACAATAAATAGCAGCACGGCTGAAGCATCAAAGGTGGTTGCCAGAAAGTGGTACTGGCTAACTGATTACTTCGGTAAGAAAAACGCCACACAAATGTTCCTAACCCGCCAAAGGCCCTAATGCATATTCAAGAGGAATATTATTCGACCAAGTCAATATAGAGCTTGATTGTTAATAACTTAATAAGCTAGCAGTGTGAGGTGAAACTGGTAGATTCCGATACCATAATTCAAAAAAGGCAGTTCACTGTGGAAGAGACAACAAGATCAGATATTTGTACGGGAGGATATCTCTTTTATAATTTAAGCTACAGATACTGTTTATCTTACATACACGCAGAGCTAATAGCCTTTAAGGAAATAGTCATGTCATATCTGAGCTGCAAATAGCAATGATATCTATGTAGCCTACCGGTACATCTATACTTGCAAGGAAAATCAAATAAGGTAATAATATAATAAATTTAGAGATTTCAACTTTCTATAGCCTAACATACTTCCTCTTCTGTGACAAAGCAATAGTTGCTAACAAAGGGAATATTATTCGACATTATCTATCACATGGAACTCGGCAATGCACCAAAACTGTAAGACCGAAGTCCGAGAAACCCGACCACAGCTAATAAAGTAAGGACATCTTATGTAGACTGCGGAATGGGGCCCCATAGGGCCCCATTCCGGGGCGCCAAGACCCCACGGGTTGGGTTAGGCCTATAGTAACCCACCCACGGGTTGGGGTATATATATACCAACCTACCCGCGGGTTAGGGCGTGGGTTATAATACAGGGTATTAACCTATATAGATTAGGATATAATTAGGCTACGTGTTTCTATATATTTTATACATGTTTTTACGTATTTCTGTATATTCTATACATAAAAAGACGTGTCCTAATTATATCCTAATCTATACTAAGACCCTACGGGTTGGGGTATACTAGTACTAACCTACCTATGGGTTAGGGTATACCTATACTAACCCACCCACGGGGTGGGTTAGGGCGGGTTGGGGCGTGGGGCAGGGGCCCTATTCCGATGTCTAATCTTATGCTAATCTATTTCCTGCTTTTTTCACTCGCGGAAATAAATGCTTAAGCCACCATTCTTACCTTACCTACATTTTCAACCACACCTTACAATTTACTACTGATAAACTGCTCTACACTAAAGTCAAATTTACCCATCCGGTTTTCTCACACATCATGGCCCAAAAGTTCGAATTTTTGATAATCTTGCCTGATGGTCCCAGTGGGTCCAAAAACTGCCAAACCCAGACAGCGTAAGCAACAATATTATAGGAGAAAAGTGTACTTAAAACTAATTTAGCTTTAGCTTACATGAAGAGATGGTTAAAAAGAGCGCAGATTTTTGGCTTGCTGGAGGTAATACATAGTTTCCCGATGGCCCCTTCACCCGCGGTCTTGGAATATCTAATATCCAATATTAAACACTAATATTTTTATAACAAAGGCCCTACATTTGTGGAACATAAGGCAGGGTCAATGCCTCAAGTCAATGGGAGCTGGGTCTTGGTGCATGCAGCTACCCAGGAAGATGCGGTTGACCAACTTAAGCGCGACCCCTTTACGTCAGGTGGAGTCTGGGACTGGAGCAAGGCACAAGTTTTTAGCGTTTTAAGTGGTCTTAGGTTGCCTTTGTCAAACCCAAAGTTTTGAAAACGGGAAGGATAAGATATAAGCCCCCTCTCTGGGGTAGCATGGCGTATCGGAATCTGGGCAGAAATCACAATGTAAGCCAGACTTATAACTGTCAGACTTGAAAATGCAACCTTATTGCAGAATAAAGTTAAGCCTAAAGAGGTATATATGTACAGGAGATATGGGGGTGATTACGCGTCCACATATCACCTAATTTTCAGCTGACAGATGGTCTGCGGGGAAAATAAGCTCCTGTCGATTTGAGTGTGGGCTTGCTGGATAGCGAGCGTGATGTGTGATAGACTCTTAGTCTGAGCTCTTCTGGTCTTGGTAGGCAATGTCGAGAACTTGTTTCGCCTCTTCATCTATAGCTATTCTGAAAGCGTCGAAGTGGTGCGAGATGGCCATTCGTGCATCCTTTTTCCATGCAACTCGAGTTGTGGCATTTGCCATGGCCGTGGTTGACCTAAGTCCAAGACCAAGCTGACTCTTGTTTAAGAAGGGATCATTCCCAGGACGAGAATTTGCGATTGCTATGGTCAATCCATCCATGAGCTCTTGCTCGCAAAGGAAGTAATAACCACCCGTTATCAACTTCTTATTCAGCTCGGTGTTCTCGACTGCCATACCAATGCTACCCATAAACCCAATATCAACGACGGATGCGGGAAGATTCTGGCCGTGACGATACTGAACGAATGCATTAAGAAATGTGTTTGCCGCGTTGAGTTTGCTTGTCCCCATTGTCCTGACACGCCACATATGGATGAAAATAGCAAGAAGTCCAGTTCAGCAGACGAGACAATTTGATGGAGATTCGAAGTCCCTTGAACTTTAGGTTGCACGCACTGCTCCCATTCAGAAAATGTCATATGCGACATCCAGTTATCCTGTCAAAAATTAATATATACCCAAAGTCAAGTAGATTGTGCGTACTCTCATCACCGCTGACATCTGCATGACACCGGCAATTGGTCTGGTCGTCTGCTTTACAGCAGCTGCTACATCCGTTAAGCTGGTTACACTCCCAGCATAAGTCAATACTAAGCATCCTTGACTTCGAAGTTCATCAAAGAATAGTGTAGTTTCGGGTCCTTCTTTCGCAGAGCGGGACAAGAAGAGAAGATTGCGTGCACCATTTTCTACCATCCAAGTCGATATTACTCGACCAAGACCTCCAAGTCCTCCAACCAAGAGATAGCAGGTATCAGAGCGGAAACGAACAGGCCTTGTCGAGCTTGTATTAGAAATTGCAAGACTTTATAAGCCACTTTGAGCTAATTTAAGATGCTCGGCGCAATGTGCCAGTTCCTCTTTCCCTGTTGTCTAATGGAGTCTAGGAATTTTGATTTCCCTATCAACAATTGCATATTCATAGTCCGGATCCACATCTTTCGCTTTTGGCCTATTACTGAGCCCCTGATATATTTCCAAGAGCGCCTTGCTTGAGTCAACAGAAGGGGTAACCTCAGCATCAACTTCCACAACGGTAATATCTTTCCTTAGTTCTACTCTCAGTGTTCTTGTCAGACCAATAATCATGGACGAGTTCGGATTTTCGCAAGATATTTGAGCGATAGGTGTGACCCATATCATAGAACCCTTGAAGCTAGAAAGTCGACTGACGAAACCACGGAATTTGGCTTCTGTGAGATTGTGAACGTACGGTTCACCGAAGTCCACGAGTGATATGATGTCTTGACCTTGAGGTATGCCATCCTCGAATGTATAGCTTTCACAGTCAATCCCGCTCTCCTCGAAGGAAGTTTGAACAGCATTCACGAGAGGGTAATAGTCGTCTGGAACGACAAGAGTTATTTTCTTTGGGTATTTGGAAGGCTTTTTCAGCTCTGCGACAAACCTGGGGCCGATTAAATAGCTGTCATCTTCGGGTCCGAATTCAAAGCCACATTCAAGGAGCGTAGCATACACCTGGCTGATGAAGTTTTTGTCTTTGGAGGAACCGGGAAGTGTCTCCAGGGTTAAAAGGCGTCCGAGAGGTTGAATAAGGGGCTTTAAATTGTTGAGGCAGACAGTAAGGTTTCTCGTGGGAGAAAAGAACTTTTCAAAGTATTAGTAAAAGTTCAAGCTTGAAATGTGGAGCAGGCATACATCTGTAGTGATGACGAGATCGTAAGTCCTAGGTTTCAGACTTGGGTTCTGTATATTTTCCTCCACGTCAAAAATGGATACTTCAACATTATTGGTCTCCTTGAACAATTCCTTCGCCATTTCCGAAGCATCGGAAGAAGTTCCGGCGTAAGTGTAGGTGAGACACAGCCGCTCGCCATACTGTGATCTAAGAGCATTTAAAACTAGTCGTGTGGTCTCATCTCTGCCGGCTCCTAGCTCGAGAATTCTAAGTTTCGGGTTTTTGTGGGCAAGTATCTTTATCGTACGTTCTAAAACTATAAAAGGGTCAAGCTCAGAGTGAGGCGGTGTGAGTACTTGGTTGAGATTGCAGAAGCTAGCGTCAGTTTCCCACTCAGTGAAGGAACAAAGCCTGCTGTCGGCCTCCGGAATATAATTGGGTACCGCAGAAGCTCTGTAACCTTTCATTGAAGGAATTGGAAGGCCCTTCTCCGATATGATAGTAACATCACCGCTGAAACCACCTGATCCTATCCTAGCAGCCTTTCCTCCGATTCTCATTTTCCCCCATCTGCCAGTGACAGTGAGGTTCTCGATAAAGGTTGGAACGGACAACTCCTTGAGCTTTCGACTTTGTCCTTGATACGTTGCGATCATCAAGAGCTGAAAGCATTGATCCATTACCACTGGATGAAGAATGTACTTGGTCGTTTCTTCAAAGGAGGAAATCGTAGTAACTGCCCCGAGGTCCGTTATACTTGTTGATATCTCACCAAGACCTTGGAATACTGGACCGTATTGGAGACCGACGTTTGCTGCCACATCATACCAATAACTTGGTGCGATACACCTCGGAAGCGAATATCTTGGATATGGAACATGTGAGTTTTCCAAGGTTGGTGCACCTTGAGGAGATACTTTGCCAATACACCGTTCTATGTGGTGGCTTCCATCATAGGATGTGATCTGAATCTTATACCACTGCTTCGTTTCTTCGGCTACTTTCACTGGTCGAAGCCTAGAATGAAGCTCTACCTTCTCGCTTGGCCTTAGCAGTAGAGCCGAGGTTATTGAAAAGTCTCTTAGGGTAGGATTCTAGTTTTCCATTTGATATCTGTTGCATCGACTCTCCAGCCATTGATATGTAACATGCCGCCGGAAATATCGTCTGATTGAGGAGGACGTGTTCTGCCAGCCAAGGGGCCTCCTTTGTTTCGAGAACATTCCGCCAGGATAGCTCACCGTTGTGACTTTCGAGGATTCGTGAACCTAACAATTCATGCCTTGGGTATTTTACATCAGCAGTACCCATGTCTGAAATGCCATTTTTGACTTCTTTCGAGCTCCGCGAATCCTTGCCGTTTCTGGATGTGATATGTGTTTTGATCATATTGATGTCTGAACTATATCGGGTTTGAAATTGAGAATTTATTATCTATCGATACTTGAAAAGAAGTTCGTATACGATTAGGGTGCAAGTGATTGATAGAGTAACCTTAAGTGCGAAGTATTGCTTTGCATCTTAAGGTAGGAGATCATTATCGGTACTCGCTTAGGCCCCTTATTGTGCACGATGAGATTAAGCGACTACCGATCATTAGGGGACACCAGGGGAAATAGACCGGAGATACTCAAATTTAGGCATCTCTCCGTCCTCCAAAGATCGCTTTTACCCATTCCTGTGTCACCAACTAAAGGTGGCCCCTATGGGGGGGACCGAGAATTGGCATGCTGTATACATGTCCTGGGCAGTGGGACGGTAAGGCTAGAACTGCGAAGGCGACTGAATTCCAAAGCTTCCTACGTAATATTCATGAAGGCCAGCCCGTAAATGTTGGCTGTCCGGGGTTGCAAAAGAGCGAGAGATCCGTTAGGGTCATTTTCTGGGGAAGAGAACTGAGACATAACCGACCGGATCGATGTAGAACTGGATATCCATAATACTAGTACTTTCCAATAACTTAGTTACCATAAGAGACCTCCAATAATTTGAAAGTGCACAATTCACTATCTGTTCTTGACACCATTCAAACGAGAAAAAAAACAGATAGAAGCCGTGTGATTTAGAACGACAACAGTTCTAATTCCTAGCAAAAATAGAACGCTTCCCAAGAACACAAGCAGAAGCAACCCAACTAATCCAACTAGGATCCCTCCTACAAGAAGCAATCCAAACAGTAACAGACGAATGGTCTCGAGAAAATTTCACCACAACCAACAAACCAGACAACATCGGAGCAACAAATGGAGATAACAGTAACGGCAGTAACGGTACCAATGGCAATCATCAAGCAAGCGATAGACCACAAATCCTCCCCACCTGGCGCCTTCACCAAGCCCAACGTACAATCCTAGGAATCTCAGGTGCATTGACAGAATTGGTTGCAGAACCACATCATCGACTTCAAGAATTCTCAGCTCAGTATTGGGAGGCTAGAGCTCTTTCTATCGCGGCTGAAAGACGGATTCCGGATTTACTTGATGCGGAGGGTGGGGAGGAGGGGTTAGATGTGGCAGTTATTGCTAAGAGGACTGGGATTGAAGTTAGGAAATTGTGTATGTTTGATAACTCCTCAAAGAACTGTTTATGACTTTGCCCTTGTTGTAGTTGAATAGTTGCTAATGGTTGTGTTGTGTTGATATAGTACGTTTACTTGGATGTCTCTGCTCCAATCATATCTTTCGTCAAACTGGCCCGGAACGCTTTGCTAATAATCGAATCTCTGCTGCTCTTGTTCATAATGAAGAATTTAGAGCGTATATCATGGCATTGTAAGTTCTCTCCCTCTCATACAAACCCCACATCCAAAACACACATCCTCCTATCCCCTCTCCACACCACTAACAAAAACAACCCCCAAAAAGGGTTAGGATTGGTTAGCTGAAAGAGTATCTCCTGATGAGATTAGTAATGAAGGTGTAGGATACGCAGGTGTACCTGATGTGAAACAATGGTCTCATCTTAAGAAGGATAAAGATGGCAAGATTCCTAGACCTGAGTTGGAGAATTTTGGGCCGGCTATGATTGGTGGGGGGAAGGTTTCTGGTGCTGCTCATCCTTTTGGTAGGTTTCTTTATAGAGTTGGTTTGAATGTCTTTTAGGGGGGATGTATTGGCTAATTTGGTGATTTAGATTATCCTTGGAGGGAATTACCTCGTGGTGCTACTGTTGTTGATGTTGGTGGTGGAGTTGGTAAGTTACTATCGTTATAACCCCCTCAAAAAGAACTGTGTTTGACTAATACATAAATTACACAAACAGGTGGATTCATCATGCAACTTCTCTCAGTCTATCCTCACTTAAACTGTATCGTCCAAGATCGCGCCGAAGTCGTCAAACAAGGAGAAGACGTCGTTTGACCACAATCAGCATCAAAACTCCTTCAAACAGGAAGAGTCAAATTTCAAGCCCATGATTTCTTCAATCTTAACCCTGTGGAAGGATCTGATGTCTACTGGATACGTGCTATTCTGTAAGAATCTCTCTCTATCCTACCCTATCACACATCAGTTACTCCATTAGAAAGTTAAAACTACATAAACTCTCTCTATCATTCATAAGGTTAGTTTTCTTTCTAACAAAGATATCATAGACACGACTGGTCCGACGAATACTGCATCCGAATCCTGACCGGAATCCGAGATCGAATGACAGAAAAATCACGTCTTCTAATCTGCGATCAAGTGATGAATACAACACACGGATGTGAAGAAATTGATCCTGCTCCTTCTCCTCTCCCTGCCAATTATGGATATTATACTCGAGACCTTCATTCTAGGGATATTAGTTTGATGGGTGTGATTAATGGGATTGAGAGAACGCCGCTTCAGTTTAAGGTGTTGATTGAGAGGGCTGGGCTTAGGTTGACTAAGATTTGGGAGACTAGGACTTTGTATGGGATTTTGGAGGTTAGGAAGTAGTGGGCCTTGAGGGGGGGGTTGGGAAGGGGGGGGAGGTTTCTTTTGGGGGGGACTGTATCAATTCGGATCTATTAGCCAATATCGAAGAGCCTTGCAGTACCTCGCATGATGTAATGCCAGGGGTGACGAGTTAACTGTGAGCATGGTGAAACGGAAGCTTATGGTCATGGCTTTGAGGCTGACGAGGCGCTTAGAATGTGGAGATTATGATAGAGCAGTGGGAATAAAATTCTCAGATTCACTTTTGGAAGTATTCACTCTTCCAATCTCAACACCGCATAGAACCTACCGTAGCACAAGAGAAAGGTTGATATCAAGAAACCATCGTGATATATTCATCTATGAATCAAAGTAGCCACTCCTTTTCTCCGTCCAACCTTCCATCCATCCATCCATCCCATCGCATATCTGTGGTATCATAAAAGAGCCGAGCGTGGCAGAATCAAAGTTGTGTTATGCTGTGGCGAAGACCAGAGTCTAGTTGGAGTACTTGGGGTCGACCTTTTTTCTATTGGCAGATGACGTTAGAATAATATTGGATGGCAGATCGAAGGGGGAAGTGGAAGCATACCCAGTAGCCTTCTCGTACAAGCCACGAACTCCATCTGTAATCTTCTCATTGGTCTCGCGTCCCATGGTGTGACCGGTCTTCTTCTGTACGAAGTCGAGTGCTGTTGTTGATTGTCAGCAGATATTTCTTGTCTATGTGGTTTAAGGCCGAGGATGCTGATTAAGAGGAAGGGAGGTGACTATACCTTTGTCACCGTAATCCTTATTGTTTGCGCTTCCACCCTGTTGTTGGACATTGCCTGTGTTGGTGTGGGTTTTGCTGCTTCCACCGGAGAGTGCCTTCTTGACGAAATCCATTTTGAATTGAAGTTGGTTTGTTTTGGTGTTTGAAGGTAAGAAGGTAAAAATGAGGTTTGATGGTTGATGGTGAGGTGAAGGAGAAGGAGAAGACGGGAGGAAGTCGAGTAAATATATAGATCTATTTACCCCGCTACAAGCCTCATTTTTAACTAGGGGCACAGCCCAGAACTTGGCTACAAGGGGAAGTAAAACACGGGACGTAGGCCTGCGAACCGTGTCCTTCAGCTGTTACTGTATGGACTTCGATCTTGGCTTGATGCAGTTTGTTTGCATATGCAAAAGATGGCGGGGTTAGAACCAACGTTATGGTGCAGCGACTTGGAGAGGGTGCAATTTCAAGGCTTGTGATTGGTTTGCTGGGTGTAGGGAATAGCTGATGGTACTGTATTGATAAGATTTTAGCTGCATATGTAAATTATTATTGATGAGCTTGTACAACTTCTTCTCTGACGGTCCGTGCAAAGGAATTTAGAGGGGGCTTTCTGTCAATTAAAGCCTTTTCATGCATGGTCGTGAGATTGTTTTTTGGGATATCAAAAGGAGACCAAAGCTAAAGGGTCTTCTTTTTACGAGTTCTGTTTGACAAAATCAGATTGCTCAAATGTCTTGGCTTATGCAATATGAAAGGGATCTCGACAGGAGCTCCATTGATAGATATGCATGCTCGTGCGAGTACGACGACGATACGGGACCTTGCTGATGCAAGCTTGATATGATGTCGTTACCATCCTCCAGGGATTGATCACTTGTGGTTGTAGCAGAGAGGTGAAAACGTCCAAAGTTAGGTACCAAATACTCGATTGTTGCAGCTCAGTGTTGCTCTTTGTCTCCGAAAGCCGAATTGACAACACTTTGCAGTGATTCCAATAATTGTCTCAGAACATAGAGACCCTCGAGGAGCAGGATGTTAAAACTGATAAGAAGAGGTTGAATCGGATCGATCCGGCGATGTGGTGATGCTATGCTGCATTTAAAATAGAACAAGATCTTATCGATCTCGTCAATCGATCTTCTCGTCATGAGCTTTCCCTCCTTTGAAAAAGATCATCTTCTGGCACGTGGTGAATCGAAACGTGACTTGATACTCTAGGTGGTGTGACTTGCGAACGATTTTAGAACCATCACAGGATTAATGGATACTCGTATACAGGGATAAAATAATAGCGAAATTTGTATCTACAGCGATTCCACCGTAAGGTACTGTAAATGGATACCAAGGTACTGTAGATAAGGTTGAGGATTCAGAAACAGGTACCCGGACATCTCAGCTTGGAATTCACACTGAATGAAATCAATGTTAATTGTACGTAACAACAAACTCGTTTTAGGTAGCCAGATACTTACCTACTTTAAACTTAACTTGAAGAATAACTCATTTTGATCTAAATAATCTATCTCCTAATTTGGATAGCTAACTCACTCGTGACTTGATCATCCCTCATCAGGTTTACCAGGCTTCAAAACGGCCGTCGGAACATTTGCGGCAACCCCTGCTCGTCGCCTGGTCGCGATGCATTCAAAACATTGACAGCAAAGCCAACGCCTTGCACCTTGTGACGATCCAACCTTAATACTGCTGCTATCAGTGAATTCTTTCCCTAGCAACCTATCGTAGGAATAATGTTGACACCACCATTAGCTGAACGAGCAAAATCTTGAAAATATCTCCTCATTACTCGCTGGCCACCGTCCAATAGAACTACTACCGATTTGCACTGAACTTTAGGGGGGGCCGAGCGCGTTGCTTTCTCCAAAAGGAACTCATCCCACCGCGCACACATTTTGCCCACCAAGAAAGGCCTTCAAACACGAATGCGACGCGTTGAATAGGTAGAGACAGCCAGAATGGCGGAGGAAGGTGAACATGCACCAATACGAATAGCAGCAGACGACGAAAACGAGCGTCCACAGACGGCGCGCAAGGACAGCAGAAAGATACCTGGGGGGTTCAGAGCCGACGACCTTGACGACCTCTCGCCGATGAAACCAACCTTTGACGATTTAATTTTCACAAACAACACGAAAGCCGTTGCACAGAACAATCGTGTCCCATCCCTCAACCATGCGAATCTCCCTTCGCTCCCTCCCGCGAGCGACAGTAGCCTATTGTACAGTCACAGTGAGAATGCCGAGTTCGAGAATTCGGTGGATGAGAGGGAGATGCAGAGGCATTTGAATGACGTGGAGTCAAGTTTTGTACCGGCGCCGTCACCCATTGGTACGGGGAAATCTGGTGTAGACGACACATATCTGTTCGATGGTGCGTATGATGGTGCACCTGCAGACAAGCCAGCGCAGAGCCCAGCACATACCACACCAGAGAAGAAACAAACCCAGACCGATGCCTTCTCACCACCAACTCCTGAAAATGCATACCGAACTCCTGGGCCACCACGCGCTGGCACCCCCGAGAATGATACATCAGGTGAAGGTGGAAATACTACTTCTTCCCTCGAGACTATGTCTTCCTCTCCCACGGCCGCTGCAGCTGCAAGAACAATATCTCGCGCAATTTCGCAAGCTGGGGCCGCTGGGTACGCTGAGTACGAAACTGCGAATGACCCAACAGAGGAGGATATGGAGAACGTTGTGGATTTTGAAGCAACACCAAAGAAAGCGAAGAAATCCTCACAAGAGTCTGCGGGGTCCTCTGATGGACGCTCAACCCTTCGTCACCAATCATCGGCCCAGAGTCTAAGTAGTAGTTATGCAGGGGATGATGTGGGACATACACCTGGATACGCACTGTCAACTAAGAGGAGGCCAAAGTTTCTCCGGAGTCGACATGGTAGTCACCGATCTTCCACGTCTTCTTTTAATACAAATCCGGATTCTCATGAAGATGTAGATAACAGCCTTGGAGCTGATTACGCCTTACAGTCTGGGGGCGCAGTACCTTCTCTCGGAACACGGACTAGTAGTGTTGGTCTTTCGCGATCCATCAGTCTGGGGAGCATGGCGTCTGCAATTGATGAATACGGTGGAGATTTACCCAGTCATAAAGTTGACAAAAGTCTTGCTACATTAACTGAAGAGGAACGGAATCGGGATCGAAGTACTGACCTAGACAATCTACCAACACCAGAAACACCGCGAGCAAGCAATAGAACTTTGGCCCCACCGACAGACACAATCATTGCTAGGCATGTCAGGAATGTCCATGTTCCAGAATCCTTAGCTAAGGAGTATAGGGACAAAAGTGGTGTCTCTTCTCCAAGCAAACGCACTGGATTTGCGACTTCGACCTTGGGACGAAATGGTAAAAATCTCACGTTAAAGGAACAGAGTAGTACCATCGAAAGGCTGTCTAAGGAGAATTTCGATTTGAAGTTGAAGGTTATGTTCCTGAGTGATCGACTCGACAAGGTCTCTGAAGAAGGGGTCAAGGAGATGATTTCCGAGAATGTGGAGCTCAAGACCGGCCTTGCTATCATGCAGCGAGATAATAAAGCACTCAAACGTAAGGTCCGGGAGTTGGAGAAGCAGATGAAGGAAAATGAGGGCAGACCCAGCACAGCGAATTCTGCCGCCTCTACTACCAATGACCAAAGTCCTCAGTGGTTTGACCAAGAAGGCGCCCAGGAACGGGAGGAAGAGCTCTTGTATCTTCGTGAACGGGTCGAAGAGTATGTTACGGAAATTGAAAGGCTTCGAAACGAAAGTGTGGCTCGAGAAAACGAGAAGAGAAATCTTGCTGAAACTGTCCGGAATATGAGTGAAAGAAGAGGCCAAAGTTTCGATGCTCGTGAAGAGATGGATGTCTGGAAAGATCTCTTGGAGCAGGAGACAGCCCGCCGTGAGCAAGGCGACGAGGAGATCAAGAAACTGCGAGAAGAGATTTTCCGCCTCAAGACTGAAGTCTCGTCAGGAGGAGGTGGCGGCGGTATGCCTGGACTCAACCACACGACCAATATTTACAATATCACAAAGAAGCGCACGGTCTCTCCATCACGTGGTTCGCGACCGGCCTCAGAACTCTCGCATCGTGTAGAGGATCGCGACGGGAACTTCAGTGCTGCCAGTACCTTAGTCGAAGAGCTTCGACGCGAAACGGAGCAGTTGAGGCATGAAAATGTTGAGTTGCGCCGTGAGGTTGGCGCTCAAACGTCAATGTTGACTTCTCGTAATCGTGAGAAGGAACGGCTTTACCAAGAAATCGAGGACTTGAAACTAGGGCAAAGGAGAAATGGTGGTTCCATAGCCGGTGACAGCATTTTCGAACGTTCCGCTTCCAGAGCTGGTGCGCATATACGATCAACATCCAGAGGAAGTGCAGTCACTCGTGCCCAAACCATCGCTGACACTGAGCGTGAAGACCTAGAAAACAAGAATTCTGAACTTCGAGATAAGATCAACAGCCTCAAACTGCAGACCCAGGAACTCCAGCGAGAGCTCGATTCATGTATGGAAGATTTTGAGACAGCAGCCGAGCAGAAGAAGGACGCCGAGGTGCTGGTGTCAGAGTTACAAGAAGCTCTCGAAGTTGCCGAGAACGACTTAATTACGATACAAGGAGAACGAGATGAAGCTCTGCAAGGCCAAGAAGAGGCTGAGAACATGTTTGATTCGCTTCGGATGGAAGCACAGGAAGAACTTGATGGTTTTGCTGCAGAAGTCGACGAATTAAATAATGAGAAGGACCGACTGAGCGCTGAGCTTTCAGACACAACGGAGAACTTCAATGCCCTTCAAACTGAAATGCGACAGATGAGTGAGGCCCTGATTAGGCTCGAGGATGACCAAGAGACGCACCTGAAGCGTATCCAAGAGTTGGAGAAAGAGGTCGAAGAAGCCAATAAGGAGCTAGAACAGATGGAGACGAACCTGGTTGAAGCAAATGGCAAGATCAATCGCTTATCAGTTCAGCAGGAATCTAGCGAGAGTGAGATTGCATTCCTTCGTGAGGAGCAAGAAGGAGACAAGATCAAGCTCAGTGATTTGGAGACCGCCCTCAGGAATACAGAACAGACCCTTCATGAAGAACGTGAACGAGGTAAAGAGCTTGAGCAGCGCATCAAAGACGAACGTCACCAGCGAGAGATAATCTCGAATCAAGAGAAGGAGGACGTCCAACTTTTTGTGGATGATCTCAACCGCCAATTTTCTGCATCTAAGGATGAAGCTCGGAGGCTTCGTAAAATTCTCTCTTCGAAGGAGGTCGAGGCCGCGGAATGGAAAGAAAGGCTCATGGAGCTGGAAAGCAATCTTCGGGAAGCACTCGGTGATCTTGGTGGGACTAGATCAAGTTTGCTCAAGGTTAATAATTTTATCTCCGCCACTTAATTATGTACTAATGTCTTGTAGTCTATTGCCAAGCTCCAACGCGAGCTCGAAAACACAATTCGCGACTTTGACAGCACCAAACAGTCCCTCGCCGAAAAAGAACGCCTCATCAAACAACGCGATTCTCTTCTCGAGTCTCATGCTCTTGAGTCTCGAAAGCTTGCTGATATGCTCGAGAAGGAACGCCAATCTCATCGCACCACTAAAAACCACTTTGAGACATTCCAAAAGACTCAACAACATACCACGCGCACTCTCACCCAACAAGAGTCTCGAGTATTGGAGCTGGAGCAATCTCGTCAGGTAGAGCGACGGAAGCTTGCGACGATGGAAAACACGTTCAAGGAGCAGATGCTCGAACGTAATAATCTCCTCTTGACGATGTGGAATCGTCTTTCGCAGCTCTGTGGATCAGACTGGACTCACAACAACAGCCTGATAAACGGGCGTGCTCTACCCTCGCTAGAAGCCGTCTCAACGATGCTCCCAGGCTTCAGCAAGAATCTCCTTGCCGCTGTTAAACAACTAGAGTCAATCGTTATAAGCTTTAAAGCTCAGATACGCACCGTCGAGAGAGACCTGTGGAAGGAGTATCAGACTCTCGAGTACAACCTTGACGTTCGTACGAAAAGACTTGATCGAATTGAATCAATGACTCGAAGCGGTATACCGATTATCACAGATGGGAAAGCAGAGATCACCAAGCTCCGCGATGCAAATAGAGCTTTGAAGACCGAGGTCGCCAGTCTACGTGCCGCACACGAAGTCAGATCTAGAGCCTACGAAGACACAGGCTCTCCATCCCCCTCCATCCCCACTGGGCCTCGGGATCGCCAAGCCTCAGCCACACGTAGTAAGTCCGACAAGAGTCGCACTTCCACTATGACACGCAACGTCTCTAGTTCTGCGACTGAGACCATGGAACGCCTAACAACAGCAGGAGGAAGCGATCTTTCTGAAGAATACAAGCCCGATCTGCGATGGCAGGTTAGACTTCAGGAGTTGGAATATAAGTTAAAGGCTGAGCGGGAAGCGAGGAAGTTGGACCGTTCGAGTGCAAGACAGAGGATTGAAGAGAAGACGAGGGAGAATGCTGAGTTAGCAGCACAGGTAGAGAGAGGGCGGATGAGAGAGGATATGAAACTTCAATAAGCAGGCGAGGAAGTAAATATGCCCACATTGTACTAGTACCATTAGATGGCGTTGGTCTTGGTGCGTTGCTTCTTTCTTGGTAATATCAGCGGATGGGTAGTTGCAAGGCGCTGGTTGTTTTGGAGGCAACGAGACAGGAGATTTCAATGTTTAATGTCTGGGTGGGATGGGAAGGTAGACGATTGTATACGTATTGTACTTGGTTTTTTGAATTGATATGATGAGGCCTTGCACTCATTGTTTCCTGGTTTCGCTTACTCGTGAGGTCTCTTTTTAGCATTCATTGTATCAGGTACAACTAAAGGTACGCATAGAAGGTGGTAAATTAGGTGAAGCTTACTTGTGTAAATGTTTAAGCGAGCACAGAAATAAAGGTCAGTGCGGCAAGAGCGGATAAAGGAGGTTAGTATATAAGACTAACTAAAGCAAGATACTCTGTAAACGAGAGGAAATAGAAAAGTGGGTTTGGCAACGATCAGTTATAAATTTAAGCGATGGATGTTGGCCTTACGTACCTATAAGGAGTAGTCGAGCCCCTAATTTCATATCATAATCACCCTAGACAATATATATAGGAAGGAGTTTGTAATTTTTGTAATGCTAAGTATTGAATGTCTTAACAGTTAAGGAAATTTTATGCGATTAGAGTAGAAGAATAGTTGGATATGATTGTTATATATGTTTTTAATTACTTGAAAAGATGTGAGAAATTTTATGTGGGTGGAGTTGTATGTAGAGGTTTACGTAAAGAGAGTTTTATAACCTAGAGAGGAAAATATTCATTATATGGTTATTTTCGAAGAATTAGAAACATGGTACAGTACAAAACTCCTGATTTCAAAAAAAAAAACCTGCCATAGACGTTCCTAATCTATAGTAAAAAAAAAAGGAAAGTGAAGAGCTATTTAACACTGATATTATTAGCAGGGCAATCTGGATAAAAAGCGTAGTAAAGAACACCGAACTAATCCATAAATACATGGCCAATTCACTACGTCGAGAATTGACAGAAATGAATCGTATTCTCTCAGTAAGTAAAGAAGCCAAAATATTCGTAGTTTCTGCGAGTCTGCAGCGGGCGTTCAACACCTCAATGCAAGGAGACAGAGAAAGGCTGGGCTATCATGTGCTCTAGAATTAAACTTTTCTACCCTTTTTGCGGTACTTTAACTACATCGACTAGGCTATAGTGAAAGAGAAGGATCATCACTCTACATAGCCCAATCATTCATCTCTCCAAATGAGAAAATCCTACATCATCGTCAGAAAATAAATCTAACACATGTCGAACGATCAATCTGGGGAGAAGATGGACAAGCCGATTCACTTGAATGTGTAGTCGATACATACACCATTTGGAAAAAAAAATAGGAGCGTTGAATTGTTGGAAAACATTTTCAACCCTCTTTTGAGATTTTATGAGTATGGATAAGGGTGTTCAGATTCATGTTGCTAGTTGGCCTCCTATAGTTTCCTGATCCGGATCCGGATCCTAAGAATGTTAAATGGCTTTTTCATGAGACGGATGTAGCGAATTTACTTACTAGTCAGTTCCTTGCTATTGAAGGTCAGGCTTTTAAAAGTATTGGTTACTACGCAGGTTGTAACGGAGCCGAATCTGGAGATGTTGAATATGGCTGATGGGTTTCCTCTTTATAAATTCGTGAGTTTGAAATAAAAAATTCAGGATGTTATATTTGTTAGAGAGTTGAGATACTGATATTGATGGTGAAATGAATAGCCTGGGTGGTGGATTCTCTGTGATCTTCGGTCCTGATGAAAGGCTATTGGTTGAGTCATTACTGGCTGGTGAAGAGTGTGTTCTTATTGCTGATATTGATCTTAATGATATTGATTATGCTAAAGGTATAATTTGTACTGTTGGTCATTATTCAAGACCGGATCTTTTGAGTTTGAATGTTAATATGAAGAGTGCGAAGATTGTGACGGAGATGGAATAAATTTGGTTTCTTTTTGGAATTATTGGTTGTGGTTGAGGAATGATATAGGAGAGGTGGCTATTATTTACTATGGAACATTTTGTGATTGTGTCTTAGTTAGGAAAGAAATATCGTATGCTATATTTTAAATGAATTGAAATGTGTTCTGTACAATGTGGCAGTTCTTGCTACGTAATTATAACTAAAAGTCTAGGTAAGATGACAGCTAGGTGTAGTAACGTAGGTAAGGTAGGAATATGTTTTATTTATGTTACTTGAGTCCTATCTAATTCAAGTTAACTCAGATCATACACACATTCACTTGTCTAGATCACTTCTTATATAGCCTACTCGATGCGAATAAGTTGACTAAAGTACCTCACTACATTCACGTCTTCGATTCAAAACTTGTCTTTTAGAATGGAATTTTATGGAAAATTTAGATGTTTGTAATTACTTCGGCTTTTGAAGTACATTTTTACGTGTGTCTGTTAGAAGACACTCGCTTGTCGGTGCCAGGCTCTTAGCCAACTTGAACCGTATCTTGGGTGCCATAAGTACCATTAGTGCCTGACTTCTGAGAGCCATTGATCGGGTGCTTGAAATTTGGCTTGTCGTGTTCTTTCATGTCCTTCTTATATATTTCCCGCTCCTTCTCATCCTTCTTGCGCTTCCTCATCTCATCGCTCATAAAATTGTTAAAACCATAAGTTTTTTCATCTTATAAAAGCTCAAGTCAGGTTTTCTCAAACATTTAGGGTATATGATCTTACCTGGTAAAAAAAAATTGGATTCTTTGTGGCAATACTCCTTGTCGGTATACATCTGGTCGGCCAGTGTGAGATTGGCATTTTTGACAGGGTCCCGGATGTTGTTCTTGCAACGATCTTCTATGCTACCTAAATTTACTACGGCTTCTTCCAAGGTTGCTCGTATGTCATAAGTTGTCTTTTCTGAGGCAGTCCACCATAGCTTTCCGGTTCTTGGATCTTTGACACGCTCAAAACTCTCCAGTGCCTTGCAACGCCAAGCAACTCTGTTTGGTCCGTTCAAACGCTGCAAGCCTCGGTCGTTGATAGAGCTGTGTATGTACTCATCTGTGACACAAGCACCATCTCGGTACATACCAGGTGTACGGATTGCACCGGCATTCCTGAAACCGAGTTTACGTAGAATATCGACCACGAGATCGACGAAGAAATAGAGGATGGCCAAGGCAATCCTTGCTATGCGAGGTGCCGTTTCCCACCATTTACCAGCCTCACCTCTCGATGTTGCCCATCGTGATTCTTCATCGCGTGCCGGCATATTATTCCACTCGAGCAAGTAGTTTGGGTCAATCTCGAGCAGGTTATTCTCCTCCAATTTTGAAATCATCCATGCAAGAGGGATATTGGACAAACGTGGGTCCTTCTTCCCACCTCCAATATCAGTGTGATCTCCACTGAACCAGCATTGCTCCAGATGTGTTTCACAGGTCTTATGAGGTGACTTGCTCGTATTCTTATACCAAAGTGCCGGTGTGAAAGCTCTTCGAGACTCATCTAGCGATAATGCGTGAAATGCGTACTCGACACCATCCGGAAGCTCGGTATTGGGGAACTCATATTGCTCTCCGAAGAATCTGTTGAGCCATTTGATTTTACCTGTGAAGGGCCGATGGAACCTAAATAGCCACGTCAGCTTTATATCTTGACCTTTTTTGAGGGTTCAAATACGGGACTGTGTCAAAAACACCTATAACCTTAATGGTTTTTGGAGGTAGAGTGATAAGTCCTAGTTTCCGGACGGCTGAGTCTGAAATCATATGATCTGGATGGTAGTAGTTGTTGTAATATTGATAGTAGACGTATGGAAAGTTATCCATCCCTAGTGTTTGTTAAAACTTTTGTCAACCAATGATTTTCTAACGATATAACATTGAATCATTGACTAACCTCTCTTGGTCAACAATCCCATCTTGATGATCAATCCAGCAATGGAGCGAGCGGTATATGCACCACGAGAGAAGCCAAAAATGGCGATTGTGTCACCATTGTTGTAATTGCTGGCCAAAAACCCGTAGGCTTGGCGGACCTTCTCAGAAAGTCCGACTCCAATGAGGCCTAACATATATGGCAATCAGAGAAATCCAGAAGTCAGATTAAGAAGATTTACCTCCGATTGCACCATCAAATACTCCGGTTCCAACTCCCGACATGTAGAAGACTACTTGTTCTATTTTTTGCGGGCCAGACTTTGATACTGGTTTGATGGCTCGCATTAGGCGTGTGATGTTGGATGGAGGACTTTGTTTTAGGGAATTGCCTGAGTTAGCGTCGGCATTTTGCCATGTTCCTGTTCTGGCTTTTAGTATGAATGAGTGTAACTGAAGAATATTGATATACCATCACAGAGAATGATGAGTCGCTTGTGGTGTTCGACATGTCCCTCTTCTTGAACTTGTCCAATTGCTGACGGCATGGCTACTGCTACTTGTGGTTTTAGATGGAAGATAGATTATCGAAAGAGGTATACAAAGGTAAATTAATTATTAGTTCGAGGGGAGAGATCGTCAAGGTATCTTTATAAGAAAGTCTTTACAGTAAGATGTAGTATAGACCATGAATTTGATGTGACGACTTCCTCCTAGTCGAACTCTACTTTTCTTCTTTTTTTGTTTCTGAAATAGTTTATGGAATGCATTCGTCGACGACTATCGATGAATCACACTACACAAGACGTTCTGGTAACATCGTACTTTATTTATGCCAGTGGTTGAACTCTGTGAGGAATGCGGCTGAAAACAAATTTTAAGCGAAAAGCTTGTCAACAGCAATTAAGAGCCCGTTCGGCTGCCATATGAAAGCGTATACGGATGTTCCCGCCATAAGTCGTGATAGTATAGGCTAGTAGCCATGCTCCTTACAGGGGCTTTTTGGCGCTTAGACGCTAAAAGGAGGCTACTATAGGGCCTTCAAGCGAAACTCCACTATTTAGAGGGCAGGGGAACTCTAGTGCTGAATCACTAAACGAACAAGCCCTATAGGCTATTTAAGCGGTATTTACACGGCATCGCCCGCTGTAGCTACAGGCTGCTACAGGCTTTGTAGCCTGTATTATCACGACTTTTGGCGGGAACCTCCGTATGAAAAATTATATATGAAAAATCGCAAATGATCATTTGTAGCTTCTTCATTTGACCACCAATGCGTTCGGCTGCCTACATATAAAGTATGAAAGATAGTATAATACTTATGAATTGCATATTATTTATGAATAGTGCCTGAATATGGCTGAGTTGTATTTTTATGTAGAGGTTGCAGGGGTCGTAAATGGTCGTGGAGGCACCATTTGTACAATTCGACATCTCTTCAGAAAATCACATACAAATCGTAAATGATCATATGCAGTTTTTCATAAGATCATATATATGGCGAACGCCATGGTGGTTGCATATGAAAGTTTTCAGTTCTTATGAAACCCATCATATGGAGTCATATGCGCTTTCATATGGCAGCCGAACGGGCTCTAAAGCATGTGAGAAAGTTATATTAAGGCTAAAGTATAGTTTAAAAACTCAAGCTTGTAACTGCGGTCTCGGTTATTCTAACTGTCTGTCTCATATGTTTCTCAAATGTTCTGTAATTCTACTCTAGTATGCTTGCGGGAAGTTCCCAACTTTGAATTGCCTGATATTCTTAAGAATAGTTTGGAAATCAAAGTTCAAGTTTGAATTATAGTCTTACCAGAGCATATTCCTATCTCGGTGTCGTCTGGCTTCCTCATTCTGGCATGCCCTCACTCTCTTCGTCATTCGAAAATACCTCATTTCGTCCCCACAGCCACAGTTTAACTACAAGCAAAGTCACTACATAGTATCGTGCATAACTGCAGAGTCAGCCCCCACCAACACTCTTTTAAAAACTCTATACTAGCATCAATAATGAGGACAGGAACAACTAACCTTTCGTATGGACCTACCGGACTTCACTTTCATCGCTGAAGCTTTTACTCGGCTTAGTTTCCATGTCTTTCCACTTTTGTTTTCATGTCTTCACGGCTCAGCCCGCATTGCCGGAGTCTTGCTTCAGCCATATTAGTGTTTAGAACACTATTTGTGATCGGTCTCGAGCCTTAGAACTTAATAACCACAATACCACTACCCTTAAATCTCGATTTGGACGCTGTGATCTCACTTTTCTCTAGCTATTTCTTATGGATTACTTCCATAGAGTGGCAGCTCCTTGATGTTTCACTCAAGGTTTCGCTTTCCAACCTAGAGTTTTTACCTAGTTATGTGGTCACTATTTATCTATTTTCCTGTTATAGTTTTAAGGATCTAGTGTAGTAGTTTAGGTTTAGAAATGCTAGCAGCTTGCTAAGAAATTCTGGTTGCAGCGTTGGCATGGAGGTGCTGTGTTCTAGGTTTTCATGACATCGGTTTAAGTTAACAATATAGGATTTGCGCAAAGTAGATAAGTACAACTTCTCTAAATCTAGCAACAAGCTAGCAAGAAGGAAGATTTCTACCGTTACGTCAGGACTAAACACTTCTAAATATATTACTGCTATAACAGCTTGCCATTTCAACATGCTAACGACGAGTTACTGGCCAGGATTAATCTTCCCAGGATCGCCATTTCAGTATGAGCAGATGTAAGAAAAGAACAGTTGACAAAAGGGGCTAGATATTAGCGGGCTGATCGTAAGTAAGCAAATAAGTGGAGCCTAATGTAGTGAAAGAGTTACTTAAGACCGAAAAGAAGGCAGTTTAAAAGTAGCCTCGGCATAAGTATAAAGATTTGTTGTTGTGCTTCCACAAATTAAGTTTCACTTTTTGAAGACATAAGTATAACGTGTGTGAGTTTCTGATAGCTATCTACGGCGTATAGCAAATAAAGTCAAGCAAAGCTCATCTGCATATATTTACTTCTACCCACAACAATAATAGCAACCAATTTTGCCAAACTGAAGTATTCTACACAACCATCCTCATCTTCAATTTATCCCCCTTAACAATTTCCTCCCTCATCCCCTCCAACTCCTCAACATCCCAATTAGCACTAACATACCTCCCACTCAACCACTCCTTTTTCTCCCTAGTCAACCAAATCAAAAAAGCACCACATAACCCCACATCATCCTGCATACCCTCTAACCAAATCTCAGGAAACCCAGGCGGAGGACTAGTTTTAACCATACCAGGATGAACCGCAAAAGCAACAACACCCTCATCCTTATACACCTCAGCAATATTCTCCGTCAACCGATTCGTCGCCAAAGCAGAGATATTAAACCCCACTGCTCCCTCGGTAGCGAAATGTGAGCTGAGACTCGAGATATTGACGATTGCTTTGGCACTATTCTTCGATGATAATAATATCGGTAATAGATGTTTGACAGTGAGGAATTTTCCCACATAATTTACTTGCGAGATCTCTTGGATTTGTGAAACTCCAATGGAATCGATCTTGTCAAATGCTGAAGCTTCGGTACTCACTACCCCAGCGTTATTAACAATGACATCTAATCGGCCATGTTCTTTCGCAATAACCTCAGCCAGTTTTATGGCAGCATCTTCCCCTTTCCCGATATCACTAGCAACGATGGAGATTTTCATATCTGATCGTCTTGCAACTGATGAACATTCTTGTTGTGTGAGAACAAGTGCGTCGGTTGTGCGTGCTGTCAGGATTAGACCAGTTATGCCGGCTTCAGCAAATGCTTTTGCTGTAGCTGCTCCGATTCCTCGACTAGCGCCTGTGATACATACTACGAATGGTGTTGGGAGGGAGTTGGATGGCAGTTTTGGATCAAGTGCTGCGGTAGGTTTATTGTGGAGGGTCATAGTGAAATTGAATCCTGACCATGGTGGGAATTGAGACATTATGATTGGTAAGTAATGTACTTAGTTGAAGTGGATAAGAAAGCTGCGATTTCTGTAATCTTAGTATTATGAAGTGAAATTTGAACTTTGCAGTATACATTTTACAGCTTTTAGCTTGCCATTGACCAGATGCTGAGAAATCAAACTTTACAAATCAGGAATCGCTTCTATGTACGTAAATTCATATAGTTGTGACTTGTCCTTTTGCTTCTTCGGACACATGATTGACTTTCGGACGCGACGGGTTTTCGGACTCCGACATAGGATGACTGGATTCTGAAGACATTCTAAAATCTGCAGGTTGCTGGGGCAGTAGAAAAATAGGCAAACCATTGACTAAGAGAAGAGATACTTTTCTGTTAGCTTCTCAATACCGCAGAAATTCCTCACGTTCATATCGACTAGAGAATTTAAAGACATTTAATTGTGAGATCGATTGTAAGCATTGTGTTTCCTACCGACACATAGACTAGGCGATAGTTGGGGACAATCATGTAAGAAAGAACATTTCTTGGTATCTATGCAGTTAATTACAACCACGTCTATGCCCCTAAAACCCCCTATCCCAAGTTCCAAGGTATCATATATAATTCCCCAAGTTAACGCCGTTCGGAACGGTAGCAAACTCGCTAGCCAACCCACATATTTTGCATTGTCACCACCAAATCCTATTACACCATTACCCAAACCTTTCCTTTCCCATCCATTCATTCAATTCCCAATTTTCATCAACTCCATCATCAGACTTAGCAAAAATCATTCCTCGTCACAGCATCCCAAATCTCTTACTTAGAACATAGCAAGAGCCATTCCTAATCCAACACCAACACCCAATGCACCCTTCCCTCTAGCGTTAACAGCTACAGCCGCTCCAGTGAAGAGAGCTGACGATGTTGTGGTCATAGCTGATGCTGTTGTCTTTGTGCCTGTTGAGAGCGTTGTGGTTTTGCTGGAAGTGATTGCGACTGAAGTCGTAGCTTTTGTTTGACTAACTGGAACTGAAACTGATGCCGTTACTGAAGGGATTACAGCTGTTGTTGTCTTGGCTGTTGTAGTTTCTGAACAATCACATGTCGTTACTGTTGAAGGGACGATAATAGTCTCAGGTGTCGTTGTAGCTTTAGCAGGTGTTGTCGTCTCAGTCTTGCTATAAACCGGGGTTTCGGTGGTAGTACATGGCGTTGTCGTCTCAGTCTCGCTATAAACTGGAGTTTCAGTGGTGGTACATGGTGTTGTAGTTGTCTTTTCATGAGTTTTTGTAGTTTTGGTTTTTGTTTCCTTGTCGGTACAGGTTGTTGTTTCTTTAGCTGCGGTTGTTGTGCATTCAGAAGTTGTGTCACTACCCGATCCCCAGTTCCAAGAGCTATCATCTGATGAGTCTGAGCCGCTGGTTCTCTTGTCGTAGGAGGAGGAGGAGCATTCGGAGCTTCCTCCAGATCCCCAACCCCAGGTTGCGAGGGTTGATGTGGGGAGGGTTGAGAGGGCTAGGGTGAGGGAGATGAGGAGGGATGTGGTACGCATTTTTGTGGTGTTTTGGGGTTTGTAAAGAACGTAAAGGTAGGTAAGCTAATTAAGAAAGATAAAGGAAGAGATGTAGAGAGGAAGAGAGGAAGAGAGGGGGAGCAGCTGAAAAACGAATGTGCGGATTTCGAGAAGAAGAGAAGGGGTACCGAAAGCAGTTTCTCTGTGTTGATGATCGATGTATATATACACCTCCTCTCCCAAAATGGCAACCCCCTATCTTTCCTGATTTCAACCTCATTCCCATATGGCGACAGCATAGCCATACATCTCAGCCTCACTTCCTTCTCCCAAAACAGAAAATTATGCAAAGCAAAGGAAATGAGCAACTCAGTTCATAACTATGCAGGAATGCCAAGAATGCCGGGGGTTTTCGTACCTTTCGTACCTTTCGAACAAACTTGGGGAATTTCTACTGGTCTCGGTAGTTGGAAGGATATCCCCCTTGTTCCTTGTTTTGTTCCTGGACGAAACATCGCATCGGATGCCAAGTCTTCAGGTCATCACGTGCATGGTGGCTTAGACTGGTGTGCTGTTGAGGATTGGTTGATTTTCTTAGCGATACCTTCGTAAAGCTTTTGCGATGCTCCTGTATGGTGGAAAGGAATTTAAATCTCTTGGGAGATGGTGGGAAGGGTGGCGCAACTTTTTTCTGGATGTGGTGAGTTGAAACGAGGGAGTGAGCCTTTTGGAAGGTGTGGTGGAGCAGGAGTTGGGATGAGATGACTTTGGATGTTTTATGGTGAGGGTATTCGTAAGTGGGATTATTTATGATGGTATTCTGATGTCATTTTATGGCGTAATGCTTGGATTGCTTGATGACTTTGGGCTTGAATTTGTTAAATTTAGATCGTGAATTTTTTTGAGAACCCAGGAGCTCGCTTATTTTTGAAGTTATAAATCCGGATTTTAAGCATTTTGTTTCTTCTCTAGTGTATTACTTCATGCTATTGGTGTACTCTTAATGTCAAGACTAATATGATGCGATATGTTTACAGAAGTATCTGGTTTCCATGAGAATTAAAACACATTGCTGTAGGAAACTCGAGGTCGCCTAAGTACTCAAAGTTCTAAGAGCTGCCTTGTACTCGTACTTGAAGCAACAAATTAATTCAACAAGAGGTTAGTTATACATAATTTTGTTGTTAGACAAGGTATTTTAATCCGTATATGGTGAAGACAGGCGAATTACTAAAATTCCACTACATTCTCAACAAAGAGTTTCTCTTGTTGCATTTAATCGTATATGTATTAAGCAATTTTCAAGAATAAGAAATGTTAATGCCTTATACAATGAACTATCAACAAAATATCAACATCAGGTTTGCACTAGACTTAGATGTTAGAATTTCCAATTTATAACTCTTAAAGGTTATACTACAACTAAACTTAAGAAACTTTCTACCTTTTAACAAACACTTAAAGTTCTAAAGTCTCTAAACCCTTCTCTCTTACAAAACTTTAACCGTGTAAGTCCTGTGCTCTTTAATGCCAGAAAGTCTCCTCTAATATACTTCTTACTAACGTATAGTATATCTAGATAACCTACATTCTACAAGTTATAACCCTTATATATTTCTGCTACATTCTATATATACTAAATCTTTCTCCCAGACCTTACAATGGTAATCACTAATAATTCTTTTATTAGTACTTCCCTTACAGCTATAGTAATCTATACTATAACCTTTAGGTATCTACTATGTAAATAGACATCAAGTAGTAGTAACTCCTCTATGTGATTGCCTACCCTGTCCTGTGCTATAAATATAATTTACTCGCTCCTAATATTTCTGCTTAACCTGCTAAAGCTATATCTAACTAAGAGCAGGGAGACATACTGCCCTTGAGTCTTGCATAATCTATGCGCTTAAAATTATGAACAAACTACTTATATAACACAATGAAATTCTTCTCATCTACTCTATTTCCAGAACAGAAAAGGAAGCCTATAACAACTCCTATATAACATTACAATAGCACTTTCTTTCACTCTCAAAGAATCCACTCCCCCCCTCTTTTCATCACCACACCCCACCTCCAAAAAGCCAACCCCTCACAAAGCCCTCTCATAAAAAAGCCCTCTCATAACCCCCACCATTTCCCTACTTCCTTCCTTTCCACCCTCTCCATTATCATCCACTCTAACACAACACATCGCAAAACCATCCACCACATCCACCCAACCCCCTAAAACATCCCTATCCCATCCTATCCCACTCCCCACCGACCTCCCACAGCAAGCAAATATCCCTAAGAACTAACCAACCAGTAAACCCACAAAACGAAACCCCTACTTCCACCCTTTCCTTTCCTTTCCTCCCATATCCTTCCCCATTATATTCTTCCCATTCATTAACACTACAGTCTATCAAGCAACCACAACCACAACCACAACCACCGCAGTAATATATTCTCACAAAGCCATGTAATCTTCCTATGAATTTTCGTTTCTCGTTTCCAAGGTAATATCAAATATCCCTAGTATACCAACTATAGTAAGACTACAAAACATACCTACTTTTCACAAGAAGCAACTTTAACTTTCTCACTACCCGAGTCAATCAACCAACATCAACCCACCTAACAAGAAAAGTTAAATTCAAAAAGAACCAAAGAACTAAAAAATCAAAAACCATCATCTAGAACAAAAAAACATAGAAAATCTCAATTCCATATTTCTTCCCTCCTACCTAGTCTCTATCTCCTAAAATCTAAACTAAATAAACCCCCTCTCTCCTTTAACTAACTAACCATAAACTAAAGTTTTTAACTACTATAATTACAAGTTACCTACTTATACTAGTATATATTTTATATACTTAATTACTAAGTAAATACTAAAGAGAATAACTAATCTAATATAAAAGAAGATATTAATTAACTTAATCAACTACTTAACAGGCAGACTAGTAATCTCACTTAGTATACTCGTTGTCGAAATAGTATTAAATTAGTTAAGGAAGGAAGAAGCTATCTACAAGAGGAAGTAGTCTTTTATAGCTCTATAACTAATTAAGTAATATTTATTCTAATAATAATTAATCTAATATAAAAGAAGATTATCTATAACTTATTACTTTCCCTCTTTTAGAACTTTAAGTCTACTTAAGAAAAAAAATCTTATTTATCTTATAGTTTAGCTAAGGTTAGTTGAAAGATAATAAAGTATTACACTAAAAAAGCTAAATGTTAAGAGAGTCGTGGGGAACGTCACATGACTAGTGCCAAGCCCACTAACGAGCTTTCCTGTATATTTATACTACGCTTCTCTTTCTTTTATTTCTTCTTCTTCTTCTTCTTTAGACAACTACAATTCAAGCTCCACACTTGTATTTCCATGCTCTATTTTACAAAGCTTGTATAACAAATCCTAAAGTAGTAAAGGTAGTAATAGAGATAGAATGACTATTTGAAACTAGTTATAGTAAATAAAAAACATATAGGCGAGGTGGTAATTAGCTAAATCGGTATACAAACAATCATATAACAAACATCAAAACCCTAAGATTATTTCAAAATATGTCTGGATTATCAATATGATATCACAGTAGCTACGTATATACACATGGCTTGCTTCGCCAGCCAGCTGATCACCTTGCCAGCAGCCATCCATCATGTATGCATACATATATAGCAAGCGCACAAGCAACAAGATGGGGTATGTATGCTCCTTCCGGTCCTTTCCAGCCAAGTTTCCTGAACCCCAAACGCCGGGCTTTGTTTTATCTATCAACAGCCAGTTTTCACACCACATTTCGCCGGGGCCAATGCCAACTCGAACCCTGTCGAGGAAAAATAACATCAAAAATCGCTACAAATGAAAAGGATTTGATATGATCAGAGGGGTGGACTAGGTTCCTGTACCAAGTCCTTGACGAATCCCATCATCTCCCTCCGATCATCGCTCAAGCGAGCATATTCTAATAGTAGTCGTAGTACGTATATCTGCATATCTTCCCTCCTCAACACCTTGTTCGCCCATTCCTGCCCCGCAACAGCTATACGCTCTGCCTCGGCATCATGGCCTTCAATACGAACACGATCGCCCTCGTAACCCAGAAAGTACTGCATGATACCCCAGAAATCAAGGAACCGGTTGTCCATGGGTACAAAGTGCTTCCAAGGAACAAGGCGGCTATCGTGCCACTCGCGGAAGATGGTGGCTTTTATAGGAAGGGAGGAGGACATGAGGAAACCCCGGTAGCGGCCAGAGAAGGAGTTGCCATCAATGTCGGGCAGGAATTTGCGATCAAATTGGTCAGCCATCCTCATACCGGGTGTGACAGAATAGTAAGGGTCGGTATAGTTGCAAGTTCCGTTTGGTTGTTGATATTCGCACATCAGGTCAACAAAACCAGTATCAGCCCACTCATGAATCCATGGTCCCATGCGGTTCTCGTCCCTTGCGGCAAGATCATACAGAGAAGATGGGAGGACGAAGTTTTGTGGGATCTGTTCCCAAGACTCGGCGTCTGCAACCTGCGTGTGGTTCGTCATGGCCACAAATCGATGTCGTTGAAAACCCTTCCAATTGCTGGCAGTATTCCTTCCTCCAGTTGCAACACCTCTCCAGATAACCTTGTTCTGCTTCTCCAACCACGGCGCTCCGTGATTATCACCTCCTGAAAACCGCTCTTCTCCGTTCCAATACATCGGTGCCGGCAAGAGGATCTCGTTATTGGTGGGCAGCTTACTGCCGCCAAACATGGGAAATAGTTGTTTTGTGGCTGAAACAGACAATGGAGCAATCATAGCTCCATGCAAGGCTTGTAAATCAGGCTGATGACAGAAATCTGTAGATAAGGAATGGTTGGAGACATAGCCTTTGTATGTATGCGGGATGGTATGCGCCAGGGAGAGGGCAGGAATATGGGAAAAGTCAGTCATGACATCCGCCTTACGTGCAAGACTGTCAGGATGGCAGCCTCGCGATGCAATTTTCCAGTATGGTCCTGGACGTCATTAGCATTGCAGAGCCCTGGGAATATGCTCTGACTTACGGTCTTCTTCCCATTCCTTTGTCTCAAGCTCAATGCTCTCATCTCCTTCATCCACAGGCGGGAGACTCCTAAATGCCTGAATGACCTCGCTAGCTGGCGGCATCCTCCGTGTGCTCCTCTCAATCTCCATGTATTCATTGATCTCCTCCCATGGTGTAACAATTCTTGGCTCGTCCATTGCGTTCAAGGCTATATCCATATCTGGTAATAAGTGCTCGATCGTCTGTGTCAGATTCAACCAGATCTGCGTCCAGAACCAACCACTGTTTGCACTTGCATTGTTGTTCCGAATATTGATGTTCATTTCGAAAGTCCGCGCCTCCTTTCTCATCAGGCCTGGGTGAACACCCCAAAAGGGACCTAGATCATGATATATCTGATCGAAGAAATCCTCCACCACCACCGCTCCATTCTCCTGTGCGAATGTAAACCATGTCTCAAAGCCTGGTGGTGGATGCCTGCCTCTCCTCTTACGATACTCAGCTGCAGCGCATCCCAAGTCGTGACATTCTTTATTGAGGAGCCCTTCAAATGTCTTCTCGGCATCTGCTATTAAAGTATCAATAGGATGCGGGGGCGGCGGTGGTTCTGTGAGTGGGTGCTCGGATTCGAGTTCGGCGTAGGATGGTAATTGCTCTTCCTTCAATATTGGTGCTGATCCCAAGTACTGTGATGGGGAGAATCGTCGTGTCGAGTGCTTGAGATAGAACAGACTGAGGAGTAACAGCACAGCGACAGCGGCGTATCGGATCAAGTGATTGACCTTGCGCGGAGGACCTGGATAGGCCATGACGATTGGAGATGATATCTTCATGGGTAAGAGAAGAAAGGAGAGAGAGGGCGGGACAAGCTCAGATTTTATCGTATTCGTGACCCCGAGTGGCGCTTTTTAGGACAGTTGCAATACGGGGTAAGCAGAGCTAGACGCAGGCTGCCGTTGTGCCCAGAAAATAATGAGTGTGGGATGGTTGTGCAAACAACCAAAAGTGAGGTTAGTGATTATTCCCGCCCGCCAGATACATTAGTATGCGCCGTTCATCGTAAGCCACATCGAGAGAGCGTGTATGCACAGTATAAATATATAATACGAGGTTGTTTTAGTGGATGTTTCTCTCGAGGGGAGAATGGTGGAGGATGGAGGAGAGAGGGAGAGATGTGGAAGAGGAGGAGGAGGGGAGAAGGAGGAGGAGAAGAAGGAAGGGTTCGTCCGTCAGTCGTTGCAAAAGATGATTGAAGTTCAAGATGAACCAGGGGGTTCACAAAGTGGAAAGGCGAGGATCTCCATCTTTCACTTCAAGGGTACTCCCAAAGCCTAAATGAGGTTCCGCTTAGGTAGCCGCAGCCGGAGAATGCTATGATTGGCTGCACGTGGAGATAAGGCCCGCTTTTAGCTTGGCTGCCTCGTGCAGTTAAAACTCTGGCAGTGAGTGGCTTGATAAGAGAAAGGGGCCGATCGAGATAGAGTAGCTCGAATATATTTGAATTTGAGTCTAAAATGACGAACAAAAGCATTGTTGACATTGTGAACAAAAAAAAAAAAGCATCAGTCATCGGTAGTTGTGCTATCATTTAAGATACTAAAAAACAATCTCAACTACTCTCATGCCAAAAAACAACTGCCATGGTTGCCATGACCATCCGATGTCTTAACCTGACCCATCATTATTCCTAGCCACAATTACGCAGCTTGCCCACATACTGCGTACATCCTGCGTACACCACTCTACTTCGTACCCGTACCTCGTTCAGAACAACTCAATTATATCAATCACATCCTCCCATCCCCGAAGCCAACCATAATATCTTGTCAGACAAATAATATCAAATGTCACTGTGATGCTAAGAAACATTGATACCCGCATCTCCGTTTCCAAATGCTATCGCGCCTTATGCGGTTCGTCCCCAAGTTCGAGCTTTTTCTCGGGATGCAAGCTGTCGTTCCTGAAAGAGTGTCTCACCTTCCCCAAACTCAAATTCAAGCTTTGATGGCCGTCGATCAACCCTGCTTTAAAGGATGATTGATGGGATGGTACGGGATGGTAACGGTACGACGGAAGTGTATACACCCTTGGGTTCCTTGACCTACAGTACTGCTGTACATACAGCCGAAGATGACAGCCTACACTACAGGACCCAAGGACCAAGGACCAAGAGTTCAGCCAAAATTCAAGCCCTTAGCCTTCTCTTCCGTCCCGTCGCATGTGCCCAATAGACAGTCCAACAGTCCAATCCTGATGCTTCCCAAGGCTATCTCTAACCATCAAAACACCCCAAGTATCGCCATACCCTACAATACAACTCGGCCTTCTTCATAGCCGTCATCCAAGTGTACCACGTTCCAACCACCCTACACCACTCGTACCAGTGCACACACAGCAATGACCTGCACCGCCCCTCTCCCATCACACCCGATGTCACTGATTGCACTGATACCCACCAACAGAATCCACACGATAATCATAACATATGTTTCATCGACATTGGCATAAGACTTTAAATTTGCTTGTGTCCAACTGTGCCGCATGCCAATTGGTTAATTTCCCACAGATCTCTGATCAACTTTCGCTGATCTGGATGCTGGCATAAATTTGCCCCTTACATCCGCCGTTTCGTGGCCTAATTTGAGGGTGACCCTGAAATTCTATCGACGATTTGACTATCCGAGTGACGTACTATAGAAACAAGCATTTTCTTGGCCAACCGGATAACTGAATGCTGTTTCGTTTTAAAAGGACGAGAATATCCTGTCAAGTTTTGCTTTTGAGGCGCCTTTGGTGTGAAGCCTTTTCATTTTTGTTTCTTGTTTTCGAAGTCACGTTTCGGTATCACGTGTATCAGAGCTACGACATCCCGTCTCGTACTGCGAACAAAGGTGCATCCTCAGCTCATCTCTCACAGAGATAATTGATCGTCACATGTCAGGAAGAAACATAAGTTGGCTCAGCCTTTAACCCGATATTAGGCGGGTATTAATTTGGTATGATATGTCTGGTCGAGCGATAGTGACCGTGTCACAGAGAGACTGTACTACAAGTATGAGTACAAAACGATGGTCACCGATCATCACACGCCAAAAAGAAAGCCAAGTTGGTTCAGCATTTAACCCGATATTAAGCGGGTTTGGGTTGGTATATCCAGTTACAGAAATGCAAAGAGGATGTTACCTCGCCGAGTTGAGAAACCGGAAAAGGCTGGCTTCGTATCACTTCGTATCCCTCTGCACCCTCTCTCTGCATTGCATCCGCATTCATCAGCCACCATCTCCAATAACCACTGTACAAAGGGTGACGGTGACATTGACAAGTGTCACAGACTTATAAAGCCATCTTACCCACGAGCTTATTTATCTATCTCTTACTATCTACAACATACGGATCGACATTTATCCCATTACTACCTTATACGTCATACAGCTCATAATGATATCAAGTCAAGGCTACATCGCAAATTTCAACCATACGTTTCATTTCAAGTCATACGAGTATTGCACAAGCAATGTCGATTTCTATTATTTTATATCCTCATTTCAACCGGATCGCCTAAACTATCTTGGCCAAGTTTTGGGTCTTCATACGTTTACTGTATAATACTTTGATACATTCAGTATTCGACAAATTTAGTAACACTTCGCGCTTACCGCCCTGTTAGGCATCCAAATCAAGTCACCCAAATCAAGAACCTAGAATACTAGCAAAACCCACATAGCATTATTCAAATATCAATTTCAAACATTATACACATATCAGGCTCCCAAGTATTTACAAGTGTGTACCAAGCAACTTTACTCCATTTTCTAATTCTCATTCTTTATTATCATTACGTCAGCCCTTCTCCCGGAATGTTTGTCTCCCTCCCAGCCCCTCTAAACATACCATCATTATACAAATACAATAACCCAGCCTTCATAATCCTCCTTTATCCTTTACCAATCACACCTTCCTAACCTCAACCAAATGCCTCCCACTAGCCCTACTAACAGCCTCAAACTCAGGCAGCATCAAATCCGGAAAGACCTTCTGAACCTTAACACCAAGATACTGACCCCAAACACCCTGAAGACTATTAAACGTCGAACGTTGCTCCCAGCGTTTACGGATTGCAGGATCCGAGACTGCACGATTGGTAATAGAGGCGGGAAGTGGGAAAGGTTTGATTTCAGCTGTCCAAGAGGGATCGAAGAAGAAAGGAATGGATAGTCGTGAGGAGTTAGGTGATGGTGGTTGAACTCGATGGAGTGGTGAGATATAGAGACCTGAAGTAAGACGATCTAAGATATCACCAACTACAAAACATCACAACAAAAATCAGTACTACGACCTATCAACATAAGGGGAAAGAGAATCTCACCATTAACAACAAACGAATCCGGAACAACAGGAACATCCACCCATTCCCCCTCCGGAGAACAAACCTGAAGCCCCTCCGCATTCTGCGTAAGAATAGTAAGAAACCTAAAATCCGAATGTTTACCAATACCACAACTACACACACCCTCCCTCCCCTCATACCTAAAAGTACGAAAAAGCTGTATCGGTTCCGGCTCTAAAACCCACTTCCTAACATCATCTCTCTCAAATCCCAACCCAACACTAATCACCTCACTAATAACCAACCCCAACTCAGTAACCCTCTCAATATACTCCAGCACTAAACTCCTCATCTCAGGCACATCAACATCAGGAAATTGATTCTTCCCAAAAGTAGGCATTCCCTTCAAAGGATGCTCATCTTGATCAGATAACTCAGGTCCACCATAAAACCCTTCCTTCTGATCCGTAGACCCTTTTGTACTTTCTCCTCCCCACGGCATATAACCCCTCCATGCCCACCCACCATTTTGCAGATGCAATTCTTCTTTCTTCAAAGAAGACAAAGAGAAGAATTTTTGGAGGGAGCTCCGGAGTGAGGTTGTGAGATGGGGTGGGATTGTGTTGGGGCCTGTTAGGATGAAGAGACCCCAGGTACTGAAGGCACTGTGGATTTTGGTGATTGTTGAGAGTGATTCGGGAGAAGTGAAGGGGTCTGAGGTGAAGAGGGGGGTGCAGTCTATTATGGGGATTTGGTTGCTCATTGTTGGGATTGATATTGGTGGTGTTTTTTGATACTGCTGCTGAGTATGGAAGAAAGAGGACGAAAGTCCTGTAATCTTTCTTTTGTACTCTAAGTTGTTGATGTTTGTGTTCGATTGTGATACAACACTTGTGACGTGTAGTTAGAAATGAGGAGCTATGTTTGTACAGTTTGCATCTGATTCTGCGGGGTTGTTTGTGGGGTACGGCACCCCTCCTCCTTCTGTGTAACCTGATAACTAGTTATTCAAAGATGATCTCTTAAAACTTAATTCATACAGTACAGTATATCATTTCGTGCTGCCGTCACAGCCTAGTTTTTTCTGCTTCGAGATACTAAATATAAGCAGATCGCGCTGGAAGCAGACAGCTCCATTCCTCCTTCCTCACACCATTTACATATTGCTCAGGAATTTCCATTTACTTTCCATAGGATACTATACATACCTCCCGTCTCTCCTCTAAGTATAAAACCCCATCAAAACCGTCCAATATACCGAACAGCCGCCAAGGCAGACAGAAATCCATACATCTACCTCTACACCCCGAAACCAGCATTTCCAAAGCCCAACTCGACCGAAGATTCTACAGAAAGTATTTTTAAAAATAAGTACACGTAGATAAAAGGATTCCACTAAGCCTTACAAAAATATATGTTATATCTTCAAAGCAAATAACTAGTAGAAAGAAGGACCGAGTAACAAGTATGCGATTCAGGATCAAGAGTTGATTTGATACTCCGAACCGAAAACCAATATTCCTACGGCACTATCTCGTGTAACTCCAGAGTTCAACAATTAAACTTCCCGCTTATTGATTAGAAGTGAAGTGATTGATGCTCGTGAGTAAAATGGTCAAAGTCCACGATATCGTACAGCACGTGCCCTTCGGTACGAATGGTTCCTTGCCGCAGTAAGGAAGACCCCTCAAAATACCCCATCGATTTCGGTGAATCGGGCACCAAGCACGCCAAGTTATTCGGCCATCGGTCGCTTAAGAGCTGTCAATGAAATAGAGGGTCGAAATTCAAAGCTCTAATTCGACAATTTGAAATGGTGGATCACCAAAAGCGCTGGTATGAGTAGATCCGAACTCCGGAAATTACACGATCCTGCTCTATCTGCACTGCACGACAGACAGCGTAGACAGCACTGACGAATTCTGTTGGCTGATTCCTGTTCTCTTTTGAGTTTTGATGGATAGCATAGATTCGTAATATAGAGGGCTGACTAAGTTAATGTCTCTGGATTCTGAGATACCCTTCGTAATGTTTCTTTTTTTGTACTGTATCGTAGAAGTCGGAAAAGTTTGCTTGTTTTTGACCGAAATAAAAGTCAATTGTACTTGTTAATACTCAAGGAATATCCACAATGCAATTGCTGTAGCACATGTGAAAGAACGTGCATAGAAAGAAAATGAACAAAACCATAAACCTTTCTCGCGTGCCTCGGTTGAGGTAATTCAAAGAAACGTTCTCTGTTCTTCTCTCCCCAAAGTCAAACAAGTCATGAACCGCATTTATCCAATGAAAACTCTCTCGGCATGCTGGTGCCATATTAATCAGGGGTGCATATTGGTCCCTGGTGGCTCCCTACTTAAATCTTAAAATTGTATCTTATCGTTCTTTCCATCGCCTGCATCGCAGCTAGCCCTAAATAGGATCTTATTCTCCGATATTAAGAAGTTCATCAGGCACAAGGAGCCAAATGTAGACACCTTGCTCAACAACGTGACCAACGAACAGATGTAAAGCGGACGGTAGTTTCCTTTTTCAAAGATGATTAATAAGTAAACTTCGTAGATCTGTCGAATTAATCGATGGGAGAGGGGCACGGTGCCTTGAAAGAGGGGGTTTGAATTTGGGATGTGGAGTACCTGGATAATTTATCGATTGAATGGGATATCTACGCCGATGAGTTAGATCTTTTTGCTCTGTTCTCTGGTTGTGTGAACCGTACAGCCCGTCATGTACCGTCCGATGGTAGACGTTCTGCGGACTGCATGGAAGCATGGGATGACTTGAGGGACATCCCACGCATCTTAATTCTGTACGCGCCCCATAATCATCCCGATCACGCAAAAGGTCCCCAGAAAACTCCGAATTCCAACATGAGTACAAAAGACTGGTAAGTTCGCTCTTCTTTTTTTGCCTTTTCTTCTGCAAGCATCTGCTTCTGCACCACGTTCGTTCTACCCCTCAGATCCAGGTCTCCATATCCTATACCTCCGTACTTAATACTTAATTTGTCGAATCGGTCTTGTCCTGTGTCAATATGCGTTTCTCTCACGCTTTTGTGGTGGCTGCTGCCGCCTTCTTGGTACGCGCCGCTCCTACGGCCGATACCGAAGAGTGTGAGGCTGATGAAGTCGTTTCTACTCGCCAGACCTCTGTCACCGAAGCTTCAGTAGTTGCTGCTGTCAACACTACCTCGAGCTCTACTACTACTAGCACTGCTTCGAACACCACAACAATCTTCGCCCCCGTTCTCGACCCGGCTGTGAATATACACGACGTAACCAATGTCGTTCCAACCACCAATGTTACTCTGCTTTACGCTAGCAATGATACCGCTGCGGTGGATGCCGGTTTGAATGTAACGAACACCATGAAGGACGGAACTGTTCTCCTTGAGAACATTGGCGCTATCACTAATGTCACATGCTCATCCAGCAGTGTTGTTGTAACTTTCAGCAATTCTACTGTATTCGAGGCAGCTGAAGCTGCTTGGTCTGCCCTGAGCAACTTCGTCCTGATCACCAACCACTTTGGAGAGTGTGATCCTACATTGGAGCGTGGTTTCTTTAGTGTTTCTAGTTTGGAATCTGATGCAGACTCTTTGGCTATCACTTGCAGCTCGTCGAAATCTGATATCGCTGGCACTGCAGGTAAGTCTTTAAAATACGACGAAATTGAAGAAAAATTCTTACTAATACTTAATTAGCTGTCACTGAGGTCATTTTCGGTGGTCTTTCCGGAACTGCTCTCTCCAAGCGTACTACTTTGAGCTCGGACTACACGCTTGACTTCACCCAGGCCCTTGCCGATGATACAGTCCTGTACAGCTACTCACCTTATATTGAGGTTACTGCCGATAGCGCCTCCGTTTCTGCAGCAGTTACCTTCTCCGGCTACCTTCAGTACAACTGGCTCACCTTCTCCCTCAACGATTTGTACTTCGATATCGACACTGACTTCTCTGCTGATCTCGCACTCTCCGTTGATGTCGAGTCTTCTTACGACAACACCTTCACCTACGCCCCAAGCACTCTCGAGTACTCTCTTGTCTCTGTTCCAGGAATCCTCGAGCTTGGCCCTGCATTGAGCTTTGAGATTGGTGCTGAGATCTCAGTAAGCGAGGCCGTTGACATGACTACTGAGGTCGGCATGGCTCTGGCTGATGGAAATGTCCACATCGATCTTCTCGATGAAGCCAACACCGCCACTTCTGGCTGGACTCCAACCTATACTGCCTCGGTCAATATCTCAGGCCAAGCCGCCGCTGAAATCAACCCCTTCGTCGTTCTCACTGTTGAGATTGAAATCAAGATTCTTGGTGGCTTGATTGATCTCTCAACTGGTCTCACCGCCAAGCCTGGATTCAACAACACTCTCGTTTTGACAGCTGCTGAGGGTGTCGACCTTACCGGTGTCACTGGAACTACCAGCAATGGATCTTGCTCTGAGGGTCTAGCTTTGGACAGCGAATTCTTCTTCGTTTTGGATGCTTTTGCGACTCAATGGTACAGCACTGAGCTTTACAGCGTTACTGTTCCAATTGTCGATGAGTGTTATAGTTGGGAGTAAATGTGATGAGAGATGACATTGATGATGACGACGACACACTCCGTAGACAAGACTAATTCAAATTCTTTTTGTTCCAAATACTGGACTTTGGTGCTTATGACTTTTCGTGATTGCGCTTTTGGTATACTTTTCCCGGTGCTGACCAATATCTGTGAAATCAATTAAATCCCTGTTCTCCTGAAGTGTGGGGGTGATATGTCTAACCTTTTGGGCAGGTCCGCAGCGCATCGAGGTCAGGACTCAGGACTGGAGGAGAGCAGATGAAAGTTCTCTCGTGTCCAACTATGTGGCACAATTATGATATTCTTCATAATCAATGCGTAGTCTCTAGGTCGTTCATGAAGTCAAGTTTGGAGACGGGACTGGAGTGGAAACAAGCACGTGCTAGCGTCTTCCTTGTTCTTGGCTTCTGCTTTCATTTCTCCCTCTTCTATTCTCATTTCACTATCACAACCAGCAAGGAGATCCCGCAAACTTATATGGACGTGAAATGCTTCGTTAAGTGTTGTCGTTTTAAGGTGAACGGTGTCTCACACGTCAATAACTTTGATCCTTTCTACCGTAATTGAGGAGGGAAAGAACAATCTCTTTCATCTGCCGATGGTTCTCAGAAACAAGTTTCCGCAACTCCCGAAGGTACATCTACTGCAGAGAAGGTTAAGATAACCTTCCACAATCCTTACAAGCGCCCACGCCCCTGAACCGCAGCTTTCAACTTGTCAATTCGGCCTTCTCAATCTGGTTGGCTTCAGCCTTGGCGCATTAAGCTTATCGCCTTGGAGTCGCTATGGCTTGCATACTACGATGGGATTCGCGCGGTCGTCGCCGTTGACCGCATGTCTGTAGCCATTCAGAAGAGCAAGTTGGCGTTGGCAGAGGTCGGTTCACGATGCATAGAATCCTCTTTCATTACTGCGTGGTGGGGTTGTGGAAGAATGGGGAAGGTGATTGGCATTCACAAGAGTTGTGCCTAAAAACACACTCCTAATTGGCCCCGAGTGCCGGACTCCAGAGATAACTTTATTGAATTCACAAGCAGACCAAAATTTGCAATTAAGTCGATATCAAGGTACGCGATATCATTGCAGGCGCAACCTTCCAAGCCTTCCATTTTGAGATTATTTCGTTTCTTGCCTGCTCCATCAAGTATTATACCCGACTTTATAGTACAGAGTACAAGCTTTCTCCCCGCTCATTCCATGGGAGGTCTCCCTTCAAGCAATTAGGTATAAAAGTGCCAGACTTTCCACCTTGATGGCTCAGCGACCTGCCACTTCTTCACAGCCAAGCAAAGCCAAGAAATCCAGCATCTTGCAAACATGAAGATCCAGACTTCCACTCCTATTATTCTGCTCGCTACTCTCCCAAACGTTCTCGCTTGGGGAACTCTGGGACATGATACTGTTGCCTACATTGCAACCAACTTTGGTAAGTAGTCAAGCCCGTACCCATCTTCTCTTGTAGTGGTAGCGTAGTATTGCAAGCCCAAGCTTACTTTCCCCTAGTTACAACTGCAACAAAGACGTATTTCCAAGACATACTCGGCGATACCACTACTGACTACTTAGCCAACGTCGCTACGTGGGTACGTATTTCCTCTTGGGAACCTAAGGTATCTATTTTCTAACCATTTGATAGGCTGATTCCTATCGCTATACGACTGCTGGAACCTTCTCAGCTCCTTTCCACTACATTGATGCAAATGACAGCCCTCCTTCAAGCTGCAATGTCGATTACGACCGTGACTGTGGTACTGAAGGCTGTGTTGTCAGTGCTATTAACAACTACGTGAGTGTGCAATACAATTCTGCCAAGTCAATATGCTGAGAAAAGGTTGTAGACGTCAAGAGTTAGCAGCAGCAGTGTAAGCGCTGCAAACAAGCTTATTGCAGCAAAGGTATGAGATAATAGAACTTTCGGCCTTTGAAAATCTACTAACATTCCGCAGATGATCATTCACGTGAGTTCAGATCTCAAACATCGCCGTGGTTCATGGGCCGTAGCAGTAGAGCGTGTCATGACATGTCTCCTTCTCCCTTCGTGGTCGAGAAAGTGCAGACTGTAGATTGATGCTTATGTCAATTAAACCAGTTCGTTGGCGACATCCACCAGCCCCTTCATGATGAAGAGTTGGAAGTCGGAGGAAACGATATCGATGTAACATTTGATGGTGTCTCAACTAACCTGCATCACATCGTAAGTGCTTTCTCAGCCTCAAATCTCTCTGAACAATGACTGATTGTATTTAGTGGGACACCAACATACCAGAAAAATATGTCGGAGGTTACTCTCTTGCCGATGCCAAGTCCTGGGCTGCAACACTTACCACGGCAATCAAGTCCGGAACATATGAGTCTGATGCCGCAGGCTGGCTCACGGGCATGGATATCTCCGACCCCGTATCCTCAAGCATGACCTGGGCAAAAGATACAAATGCCTACGTTTGCTCCACTGTACTTCCAGACGGTGTCGATGCAACCGAGAGTGTTGATCTTGGTGGTGATTACTATGAAGCAGCGATCCCAGTGGTTAAGTTGCAGATTGCAAAGGCTGGTTATAGGTGAGTCCTTTGCCCCGTTGCTTAATCTCTGGATTTTGGTTAATGAATATAGGCTTGCTGCTTGGTTGAATCTCATCGCTACAGGTAGTACTGGCCTTTGAGATTAATCTCCTGGGATCAAGATTTAAGTAATTATATAGAAGCGAAGGATGTCATCTTCTTAATACAATGTATCGCCCAGGTGGGTATAGGTGGATATAAATGGGAACTTGGAGAATACGATATGAGCTATTCGACTCTTTCATCTCGCTGTTCTTGCAAGTGATGTACACACTCGAACCAAGCTATCATTGCTAGTCAGCTGCTAGTCAGCCTTCGCCGTGGCCATGGTCTCTATTCTTGACTCGAATCATTCTAATCCATACACATGCCGCTTGGCTCCTTCTTTTGCAACACTATTATATTTAGAAGGATACTCAATCCCAATTAAAAAGCGCCGAACGACAAATTCAAAATCAAAGGTCTAAAATACCTTTTTACTTGTTGCTCGTACCTAAATTCGAGACAGACGTTTCTTATTTTAAAGAACATATTGCGCTTGTTATAGTTGCGCTCGGTCTTGGCTATGATATGATATCGCTAAGATTTTCGAGGAAGATACAGTACCGAACCTAACGATCTCCGAACGACAGACTTGGGAGCGAGGATGAGGAGAGAAAGTTCACCCTAATTTATAAAATACCAAAGCCATCTTATTCTTCCTTCTTGCATCATCATATTTCTTCCATCCTGGGGTTTTCAGTCAGATATTGATATGTCTTGATATTATTATATCTGCCACTTAGTAACAGGATTCCTCCCCTGACTTTACGAGTAATAATACGCGAATTACTAGATGTAGACGCGCAACAAAGAGCCTGTTAACGAATGAGAGTTCGTTGTAAGGCGCTCTAATGATTATGACAAGTTGATCGATCGGTCCTTCGCGAACTTTATTTCAACGAACACGGCTCCCATTCAATACTGTATTCTAGAATATCAAGGTCGGCCGAATGGGGAAGGTTTCTTGTCGAAAGGTCCAGCCGGTGACAGGCCTTAGCGATGTATGGAATCTTGGCAAGAACCCGAAACAGTATCAGAGTTGGTCGGTTAAACTGACTCTCAAACACCATCGTCTCAACCTTTTCCATCTGAACAAGTGGATGGTGCTCAATAGTGCTCCTCTTCTGGTGATCTGAAAGCATAAATCCCCTGTACTTTTATGCAATACCCAAAAGATCTCTGGCGAACGGCCCTTTAACGTCCCATGTATAGGCTTGCAAGACCATTCAAGACCGGACATTCGTCACTTCGTCAACGCAATTGGGGTTAGTTCGATTGACTGGTCTTGGCAGCTTCTGGTGCGCGACCTTTATGGTTTATGCCCTGATGGCGATTTTCTATAATCGATGCTCTTATTAGCCATCACGCTGTGATCTGCTTCACATCGGACGAAGAATGTCGTATCTTATGATTATTTCCACCCGCGCTGAGCATAATAACAAATTCCAGGCTCAATGTTCCGGGCTGGAAAGTATCGATTCCGGACCTCTTTTGAGCATCATCGTAACTGACACTCGCCGCACCGACGACCTCCGTATGGGGTTCCTTTCTTTCCTCGAGGCATGCCGAGCACTTCGGCCCCGCGTACGGTTCCTTTTTGGCCCTCGTGACAAGTATCATCGCATCTCTTGGCGTGGGATCATCTGAGGATGATGCGAACTGCGCATTGAGGCCTTTTCAGGACGGAGTTCGCTCCACTCCACATGTGGCGAGATTTGTATATAGTGAGTCCATTCACCTTTTTTTCAGGGCAGGTTTCTTGTCTCAAACCACATTCTTTCTCTTTGCTCTCTCAACACACTTTACTCCCAAACTCACTTTCTTTAATTCGTTTTATTACATTCGTTTTGGCCGGTCCAATATTGATATTGATTTATCTTTTGTTATATAACACTCTTTAATCGGAAAATATGCATACCTCCACTGTATTGCTTCTTGCTCTGGGAGCCGTTTCTCAGGCTAGGTATGCTTTCCACTATAACGTTTTAGACTTCAGTACTAATTTTTGTTTTATAGATTTGGCCAAGAACAAGTCCCTATCGCGGCTATCACTGCCTTGAGCAATAGAGGCCAGTCGGGACAAGCCGCCACGCTAGGTGGAGGAGCTATTAGTACACTACTAGGCGCAGCCGACCCATGCGACAAGGTAAAAGACTACATGCTATCTCTCCCATGTATCAAAGCTAATCAAGCTCATTCACAGTTAACTACAGCCGACAACATCGTTGCAACGCTTGGAACAACCGATGATGTTATCGCAGCAGCAAAGGGCTTAGTAGCAGCAGAACAAAACACACAAGTTGGAGCACTCCCAAAAGCATGCACAGATGCTTCCCTACCAGCAACAGCCGAGCTTCGAGGCATAGTTCCTCTCGTCGACCCAGCAGTCGGAGGAGCAGCAACCGAAAATGCAAACTCCAAGACCTCGCTCACGACACCCTTCACCAACACTGGTTTGAGTGTCGCTGAAATCATGGCTGCAAATGGATTTACCAATATCTCTAGTGCAACGAAAGTAAAGGCCCGAACTGTTCGGTACTCTGGTGAGTTGCACTCCAGATCCGATTCCTCTTCCATCTCCAACACCAAGAGAAAGGGAAGAAGAGGATTCATCGCTTGTAAACATTGCTCATTGGATTTCTCATCAACAGGTGCCAAGGTCGTTTCGAAGAGAGCCACTCTTGATCTAGGAACTTGCAAAGATGCAACTATTGCTTTTGGGATTCAAGACCGGGCTCAAGCTTCTTTTGAACCTAATGATTTGACGGATTTCAATCATGGGTCTGCCTTGGCTATTGATGTTATTGCTAGCTTTATTTGTGGACAGCTCGGAAGCAAGTGCCAGGCTGGTGATGATGCTATTGCTGCTTGTGCTACTGCTCAGGTTGCTACCTGTAAGTTCATCACTCCAAACCCCAACCTCAACTCCAAACAAACAAAAACTAACACCCCAAACAGCAGGAAAAACCGGCCAAGCAGCAGCAGACGCCTACAATGCAATCATGAAATCCGGAGCCGCAACCTCCCGCAAGAACAGAAGAGCAGTCGGCTCAACTGGTCTCGACTTCGGACTCTGCACCCCAACAATGGATTTCCAAGCCGGCCGAGCTGGTAGAAAAGCAACAGAATTCACATTTCAAGCAACTGATTCTCTGATCGCTACTGGTCAACAAGATGCTCTCAATCCAGCTATTATTGTTAACCGGATTTGTGATCAGTTGACTAATGTTTGCAATGCCACTGCTGCTGCCAAGACGGCTTGTGCAAGTGCTAAGGCGAATGTTAACCCTGCTGCAAAGAATCAGTCTACGGCTGATACTTTTAATGCCGCGCTTGGGTTTTAAGGATGGGTTGAAGGGTTGTTGATGGGGTGATGGGAAAGGGAGGGAATTTAAAAGGGAAGGAGGGAGGATGGGTGATGGGTTTTTGGGATGATGGAGATTTGGATGGTTACTTTTTATGACTTCTATGAATCTATGATCCTTATAAAACAAACGTTCTATCTTCCATGTTGCTTGCTTTTTACGAAGTGTCCCCGATTATTAGTAGGAGTGCAGGTAGGCTAATATCAGGATCCAAGTAGCAAGACTAGAACACCGTTGATGTCAGAGGGAACAGATTAAGGTCGCTTAACCCTTAAAATTGTACTACTCCCCCCTAAAGATTCCGCATACATTCGCTAAACATTAGCGACAACAGATCGCTTCCTTCGTATTATCTCACACTTATACCACGCTACTGCAGCTTACTACTTACCAGTTCCTGTGGCGTAAGAGTAATAGATAGGTCTAGACTTAGAAATATCGCTGGTATTAATATCTAGCAATAGGACACTCAAACATTATTCCTTGGAGTAGAAGTGACCTCATCATATACCAACACAAACACGAAATAATCACAGGCTGATATTGTAACCTAGTACTTCTGTATTCCCTTCCCTGGAAAACTAGCCATTTGGGCAGGGATTTAACACTCTGCTCGTCTACAATCGCTTAACGCGTCTGAGAGGTAAATACAGGAAGTTTATTGGCTAGAACTACTCTATCTGATAGATACTTTATTGCATGTCTCTATAACCTAAGCGTTAGTTAGTATTCGAGGGAAAGGGATAATAAGCCTTTGACGTGTCTACTTGTACGAAAGTGTACTAGTGCTGATTTGTATACCGTTGTAAAATTAGTATCAAAATGCAGCCACCAACTTAATTGCGAGTACATAAGTCGGGGCTACTGTATTAGCGAGACTAACGATTATAGTATACCAGTCCCCTGGAGAAAATTGTGGGGTGTGCAGTTTATTGTTTCAAGCCGTTGGGAGACAAGGAGGTCTTGAGCTTGCATTCTAGATAAACTTAAACCATCCCTCTAGGATGCGAACTCTACTGGCTTGGTCATGAAGAGAAGGACTTAAATAATTGTATAGATCTACCATAACGTATTTACCTAGGAGCTTTTAAAAGTAATGATTATTAGGGACGTTTAGCTATAGAGTTTAATGGTATTCCATAAGTTGAATATACTCTAAGAGGCCTAAACCCCCGTAATTAATCAGCACAGTCCGGAATCAATCGGAATACGAAGGCCAGATTTTTTGGTATTGAGCCTGGTCCAAGCGTTTCGGCTACGAAATCGATTGATTTGGGTGAAGAAACGCTTGGACCAGCCCCAAGACTTAAAAATCTATCCTTCGTAGTATAATATTTGTAGGGGTAGTTATTTTAAAGAGCGAATATATATATTTACATCTGTAAATAGCTCTAGTGCCTAAATAGGAGATTATTAAGCTTAAATACGGAAAATGTATACTAAAACATATAAACGTAAGTAATAAAGTAAATAGCTTTATATTATATATATTAACTTATAAAAAAAAAAAGGTAATATAAAATAAGATACTATATAAGTATTATAACTATTATTATAATCTATATACTCCTAATATATTATTATAGTATAGTATAATAAATTATATGTTTACTTAATATAGGAATACAGCTTATAGTTTAAAAATTACATTCTTATAAAAGGTATAATGCAAAAGCTGGTTTTTGTAAAATGTAAATACCTTATAAAATAGTGCTGTTTTAGTAATAGTAAGGAATTACATATCCGGGGTAAACTCTGTTGCTAAACGTCCCTATTGGGAACCACACGCGGGCAGGCAAAAGGTGTGTATTCTGTAAGGAGCAAAGGAAGCTCCGAAATGGGCCTATTTTTAGGAAGACAATCACATGACTATTCCCACTCAACAGAAGCGGACTTTTCTCTTTAATGTTTTTATTTAATAACTCACGGTGGTCAATGGGTCTAGAACGGAGCCCGCGAGGGGGCATGTTTTGGTATGAGATCATCCTACGTTTCGAACTGCAGTTCCATATTTTAGATTATTGCGATTCGAGTACTTAGCGAGGGGTGATCCATAGAGTTTAGGATAACTCTAAACGCATGCAACATGCTTGTAGCACTTCTTATCGGTACTAGTTGTCCAAGAAACACAGCCTGGAAGTCTTCAACATAAATGGAACTCTATAAGACTTCAGGTTGAGTGAAATTCCAAAACCCTAAATAAATCCAGTTCCATGGTATGTTGGGCTACACAGTACGGCAATGCAGCCTAGACAAAGTATGAACCCTCGAGCACCATATAATGAAAAGTGGTAAATGTGGTAAAATATGAGAAATATTGGTAATGGTCGAAAATCATGTATATTCTGGCCTTTGAATCTACGGGGATTTCTACACTATTTATACACAAAATGAGCATCGCAAGGGCCTCGTTTCCCATACTAATTGAGCAGWTTTTGATGTCAAATGGTCAAGCCAACAGTGCTCTGATCCTCCACTAATTAGAGCCCATGGCGACCAGTGGAAATGAGGTTATATTAGTATTACACGTGATCTGCGCCCGACACAAAGTCAGTATATTTGCATTCTTTATTCTCCGGTTGCTCAGTCAAACTTATCGCAATAACCTCTTGTTATTATTTCTGCGTCCGGGGCGGATTTTTTGTAATAATTTTCGTATCTTAACCTCTGTCATAGAAAGCTCCTAAGTGGATGATTTTAATAGAAAGTTCCTAGTTAGCCGAACTCCCCGCACTTAGACCAAGACTTACCAAGACAAGGCAAAGGCTATTGCATCCGTATCCTAAAGCAGTCTGTCGATCCCGCGGATCGTGGACCGTGAACTGAGCGAATGGATTTTGGTTGGCTAGGAGAATACAAACACATTCTTTGCATATACGAAAGTAAGAAACGTGGAAGACAATATAAACTACTACAACACCCCATAATTTCCCTTTTCAATTCCCTCACCTTCACGACTCCCCTCATTTCAACTCATCCACCAAAAATTCCAACCAGTCGTCAAACCACCATGCATCCATTCCCACTCTCCCTCCTCCTACTCAGCATCATAACACTCATCAGTGCAGCAACCCACAACATAAACGTAGGCAACAACCTCCAAACAATCGGAAATCTAGTCTTCACCCCCAATGTAACCGAAGCGTTACCAGGCGATACAGTAATCTTCCATTTCTATCCGGGAGCTCACGATGTAGTTCAAGGCGAATTCAATATTCCTTGTCAACCTGCCGCCTCCGGTGGTTTTTATTCGGGGGTTATTAATTCGAAGGGTGGGGACGCGGATAGGATTTTTAATATTACTATTAATAATACGGCGCCTGTTTGGCTTTATTGTTCTCAGGGTACACATTGTAAGAATGGGATGGTTGGGGCTATTAATCCTCCGTAAGTTGTTTTTGTCAATACAAATACCTTTTTTTTTGGTTATCCTTTTTTCGTTTTGAGGGATATGGGAAAGTGGGCGAAGCAAAGAGATGGGATGCTAATTAGAATTAGGGCTGGTGCGTTGAATTCATATAAACTTGCTGCTTCATCGATAAATACTAGTGTCACACCAAACGTTGTCGCAGGTGGAATCGTAGCGACAAATCCGAATTATACAGCTCCTTCGAGCTCGACTTCTGGTACTGGGACGGCTACTTCGACTGGTGCTAGTGGGACGGGAAGTGCTAGTACTGCTTCGAGTACTAGTTCGGCTTCGATGATAATGTCAACTGAGACTCTGGAGAAGGTAATGGGCATGGTATCCTTGGTGGCTCTGGGAACATTTATGGGCTTTGTTTGAAGTAGGGAGTGGAATCGAGGGGGAATTTCTTGTATCTTTACTGTGATGGATTTGTGATGTGGATGATTTTATATAGTTTCTGAAAGTTGAGCGAATATCCTTGTACCTTTTTTTCTGTACTAATATTATATTTCGCTTCCATAAATCCATTACTCTTGTTACATATAGTTAGTAAGGTTTCAGTCGTGGGAGTTTTAGTGGGGTACGCGTAAGACTTCGCAAGACATCAGTAAGTCATGATGATTAAACTTTTGAATGGCTGTCGCACGAACACTTTATATGCAGGGTGGATGAGCTGCGGAGAAACCGAGTGAATATTACTCTGTAATTTGCACAGGCCAGTCGGAATAGAAGAGGACATGAAGTTGAATAAACAGGTGCTGATGCCGGAAGGTTGGGTTGGTGTCGTGATTACTTGAGTATGAGTCGCTTATTTGCATCGATTCGTCGCTGGATAATCCTGCTCCACTTCAGCTATCTGACTTGATTGCATTTAGATTGAATTTAAGCTACTGTGATTGATCTTTACTAAGCTATCCAAAGTAAATTTAAAGTGATTTAGTCGATCTAAAACAAGTGTCGAAAGTTAAACGGCATGGCGGACACAGCATTCCACAGGAAATATTCTCGTATTTATAGATATGGCTAACACCGTGTCTCTTGTTAGTAAGTACGAAACGTACTTTAGCATACGAATTTCGTCTGTGCAACTACATCGAGACGTTTTGAATACACTTGCTTATAGTTTTTAACCTGTAGCTATTCCCATATCCAAACCGTAAAGCTCGCAAACCAAAGGCTTCTCACCACGCCTGGCACGCCAATAATTCGTGGACTGAAGTAATTCTATGCACCCCTTAACAGTCCAACCCCAATTCCTCAAGAACGTTTCACTAACCTCCCAACCATTAGGATCCCAAGGTTCACCCCAGACAATAAGGCCCGTCTGCTCATTCGTAATATCTTCAAACTCTACCAGATCATTACACAACTGATCTTCGTCGTATGAATCTCCAGCTAGTAGTAAATTGTCTCTCATCTTTGGGATAGGCCATAGATCAATCCACGGATGATGTTTAATTGTTCGTTGAACGTGGGTTGGACGTAGAGCTTGAGGACAGGGAGGCTCGTTGTCTTGTGGGAGTCCGTTCCAGGGTGATATGGGATCGGTACATTCGAGCCATTCTAGAGTCCAACCCAATGTGAGGGTATTTCTAATGAGGGCACGAAAAACGTTGAATTGGATTAGTGTTAGAAGTTGATCAACACGTGGTGAGCCTAGCATATAATCTCGACGAGCTAGGTCCTCAAACCTGGCCATCACGACCTCAAGATGAGCCCGGCCAAGGCAGCGTGAGCCACGTCCTGCCACCCATTTCTTCTGTCCTGCAGCCCCTGGCGGGTCAGTTGTACAACTGCTGGCAGAACCAGAACCACCTTCCTCAACTTGTATCTCATCAACGGGTCCGACGGCGGCAAGGAGGTCTTTGAACTTTCCAGAAAGCTGCGGTTGTTGTGGTGCCATAAGAGTAGTGGGGCTAGCATCAGGTTTGGGCTGCACGATTTTTGGTTTAGCGCCACGTCTTCTCCCTGTGGAGCACAAAATATATTAGCTCCTGACAAGACACTTTTGTCTGAGCTGACTTAGCAGCACTGGACGCAATCAACCGGGGAGTGGAATACTACGGGAGAAATACTTACTGTAAATCCTCTGATTTAAACGATTCTGTAACTTTCTTCTCTCGGCTGCGCTGTTACGTCCCGTCCAATCGTCCTCAGCACATCGGACCTCGATCTGTTGTGGCATCTGGCCTAGCTCAACTGCAGGTTGGCTTCCATGATTACTGTCAACTGCAGCAGGCATGATCAGGACTGGCATATGGCTGTTATCTGGAGCACTCATGGGTTTGATACAGGAGAGGCCATCTTCCTTGAGCTGTAATTGACGTTGGACCGACATAACTGTGCAAAGTCGCGGGGTGTAAATGGTGGGGTGCTTTCGGACTTTATATGCAGCTTGCTTATCCTATGTCATTGATCTCGGGCCCCCTAAACGCGTAAATATGCATCGACGGCCCACTAATTGCAGGGCTTCACAGCGTACCGAGCATGCTAACCAAAAGCCGACACGGCATTTCTGCGGGGTTGCAGGGGCTGAAGCGACCTTTTTTTGTTCCTCGCCCGGACTTCAACGGCGTTAGCTGCAAGCCCCGAAGTCACTCTCCTACAATCAACACCACAACTCACTGCATCGTGGTGTGTTTGTGCTGTATTCTACTGTGTCCCACGGCGGAAGCAAGGAATTAAGCCCATTCATATGCAGATTGGTGCCCATATCCTGGCAGAGAATGTGTCGGAAGCTCAGACGATACCATGGAGAGTTCCACTTCTGCCAGCGACAGTAACAGCTCTTCTTGCTATCCCAGAAACTGAATGAGCTCCTTTCCAGCCTATATAAGTTCTGCTTCTCCCTCCTGTACACCGATCTAATCCTCCAATCCTCAGCTTTCTAGTCATTGTAGCCACACGATCCCTCATACAAACCTCGAATTCAACCCTCCAAGAACAACACTACTCAAGTAGTTATCATGGCACCTCCATTTCCCGCACCACCGCCACCTGAATCCCCTCTCTTCCGTCACCGCCAACTTGCTCCGACTGCCAATGTCAGAGTCTCCCCAATATGCCTCGGAGCCATGAACTTCGGTGAGGCCCACAAAGCGCGTTTGGGCGAATGCAGCAAGGAGACAGCCTTTGATATCCTCGATACCTTCAAGAATGCCGGTGGAAATTTTGTTGACACGGCAAATGGATACCAGAACGGAGAGTCAGAGCAATGGCTTGGAGAGTGGCTCACTTCACGCAAGTGCCGCGACGAGATGGTCATTGCCACGAAATTCTCAACCGCCTACCGTTTACACGAGAAGGAAAAGATCCAATCTAACTTTGGTGGTAACGGCACCAAATCCCTTCGTGTATCGGTCGACAACTCCCTAAAGAACTTGCAGACCTCTTACATTGACTTACTGTACCTGCATTGGTGGGACTATGCCACCACCATCCCCGAGTTGATGCACAGTCTCAATGATCTTGTCGTCTCTGGGAAAGTTATGTACCTTGGTATCTCTGACACACCTGCCTGGGTCGTAGCAAAGGCCAATCAATACGCACGCGATCACGGTCTACGTCAATTCGTCGTCTACCAAGGAATGTGGAATGCAGCAATGCGTGACTTCGAGCGTGATATCATCCCTATGTGCAAGGACGAAGGGATGGCTTTGCTACCATATGGTACATTGGGACAAGGAAAGTTCCAGACCGAGGCTGGCTATAAAGAGCGTGAGAAAAATAACCCTGGCCGGAAGGGCAAGCCATCTTCTGTCCAGAAGGCTGTCTCCAAGGTCATGGAGCAGCTTGCTGTTGTCAAGGATACAGCAATTACTAGTATCGCCATGGCGTACGTCATGCAGAAGGCACCATACGTCTTCCCACTTGTTGGAGGCCGAAAAGTCGAGCACATCAAGGGCAATATCGAGGCGCTCAAGATTGATCTCACTGAAGAGGATATGGCCAAGATTGAGGACGCTTACAGATTTGATCCAGGCTTCCCACAATCCTTTCTCAGCGGCTCTCTCTTTAATGATGAGGATAGCAAACCTGAAATCCCCGAGGGCCCTAAAGATGTGTGGCTGACTAATATTATGGGCACCTTTGACTGGGTGGAGGGAACAAAACCTATCAAGGCTTTCCAGAAGTGAAGAAGTCAGCGAAATGAATCTTGAAATAACAAAGATAGATAGCAGGGAACAATTGGTTGGGAAGAGGGTCTTATTGTTCTCTTTGTAACGCATATCTTCAAAATAAAACTATGTTGTTGCAACCACAGCTCAAGTGCTCCCTTGTTCGATATCGATCAACTTTCCTTTCATATAGCGCAAGGTTCGTTGAAGAGAACAAATTGTAATTCAGGTAATTTCTGAAGACAAGGGCATTGCAGTTCATCGTACCTTCCAAGTCCTATACTCCTTGACAACCGATGCCACTAAAATCTTTCAGCGGTATGGACATCTCGAAATTTCGTTATTACTTTGCGAATCCTCTCTTGACTAACAGCAACTACAACGTCACATGTAACCCATCACACGTCACACATCACACTGCTCGCCGCCCTCCTCACCACTACCGCCCAATTCAATTCAATCATAAAAATCAAATCAGTTATCCAAATCAAACCAGCTCCAACTCCAGCTCCAGCCCAGCTTTTAACCCAACAACAGAGACCAAGACCTGGGACCGAGACTTCAGCTGTCGAACCAAGCACTGACACAGCTGCAGAGTCGCAACTACAACTACAAGCTCCAACTACACCACGACAATGCATTCCACCCCTTAAATTACTCACACATACAACTCACTCTCACCACCCTCCTCGCACATCTCGCCATGTCTACGTTACTCCTATAGCTTCAGTTTCACGTAATTCACCTTGGCCACCAAAGTCTACCAAGGTTAACCAGCAGGGTGATGTTGAAATGGCACCTGTAGTGAAGACTATGCCATAAAATGTACCCGACATATAGTACAATCTCCATCTGCGCAAAACAATTTGCAGCAAGAGAGGAGGAAATAGGATATTCGGCGATACGTAGTGACATCGAGAAGTAAGCTTTGCTCTTGAGTCTTGAATTACTAGCATCTCTTTAGTAATTTAAACAGCTGCTGACTCATTTCTGTATAGCCATTTGAGTTTGGTCGGGATCAGCCTTGTGTTGGGTATAGTCAGGGTAGTAAACTACTCCTGGCTAACTTTTTGGGCCGTCCTGTACATGCCATTGTATTGGAGCGAATACTACAACCATCGCCGTATTTCTCACTAGCACCCCCACTGATACCGTCAACAAGAACTCAGGTGCATCTCCTCTGGTAGAACGAGCTCTGGCGAAGGTCCTAGTTTTTGGCTTTTTTTTTTCTTCTTCGGGCGTAATTTGTTGTTTTGAAGTACGGCAGTACGAGCTTCAAGTCAAATAGCTAGATCAAGTAAGTTAGTTGAAAAGAAAGACCTTATGGTAGGGACTGTATCGTGCCGAACATATTACAATTTCTATAAGAAGGGAGAAATGACTCCGGGAGGTTGCAGATTCGATACGATTATTTATTCAAGAAACGCTCATGGATTTTGATAGACGATCGATTTTGGCCACGCCAACCAAGCTTCCCACTCAACACCCAGAAAGAGCTCTACAGCACCGAGCAAGAATTGACCGGAACCACCCACTGCCCACCAATTTCGACACTTGTGTAAAAGTATGGAGAAATATGCAAGTACTATAATAGCTTCAGGTTTGCGTTCGGTTAAAAGATTCGAAAACTTGGGGGATATGATAACGGGCCAGCTGGTAACCATTCGTGGATTCCCGTCTCCTTCATTGCAACCTGGCGTCACCTGTGCTTTGTAAGCCCAGCATAATAATTTGACGGCCTCAGCTATTACTTCTCCCTGATCTGGACTTAATTGCGGTAATTCCTTGAGGGCAGGAATGAGATTTTCAAGTCTTGTGAGTACTTCGTCGCTATAATTGGCATTCTCAGGTCTTTCGGCTTGAAGTAATGGCTTGATATCGGAATTTGAAACCTTTTCCCAGCCGCCTGTGAGAACGGCTCGGACTCCTTGTAGTAACCTGATTGATTGCACGAGTTCGTCCAGAAAGCCGTCGAGATTATCTGCTGGCGTAAGAAATACGTTACAGAAGAAATGAATACCTAGTAATCCCGAGAAGATGAAGGCTGGAATGAGGTTCTCGTCGTCGATGTTGGGAACTATTTTATTGTACAGTCTGAGTGCTTCTGTTTGCAGTTTTGCGGCTTCTTCTCGATAGTATTGCCTTTTTTCTGGTGATGGTGTGATGAAGCTGAGGTGTAGGGATGAGAGGGCTAGGGTTTCGTATAAGAGGTATTTGGAAGAGAAGGCGTGTCGTAGTAATGTCGAATAAAGTTCTCTGGGGACTTCCTCTGCGAAAAAAGTAGGGCTGTTTTCTAGGGCGAAGTGGTAGAAGATTTCTAGGTGGGTGATGTTTACGTAGTCACCTGGTAGTTGGCCTGGAAGGATAGGTGGAAGACGGGTCCCACGACTGCTAATATTTGGACTTTCGTTTGTTGGATCGTTTGACGGAGTTGCAGTTGGAGTTACAGAAAAAATGCTCTGCTGTTGATTGGGATTGGGATTGGGACTCCTGGACTCGGAATTCGTATCTGAATTACGAGTTGTGGCTGTGACTTTTGCGATTTTGCTTTGGTATGTGCAATCTCCGTTGCCGGCTGTGGTACAGTTCACACATCGTGGTTTAACTTCATCACACTATATATACTGATGTTAGTTGATGTACGATGTATCCACAGAACTGACAGGAGTTGGTTTCAATGTGGGTCAAGATGGTTGTGATCCTCGCGAAGAGTTCCTGAGTTGGGGACTATCTGACCTTTACATGTCGACGCTTGCATTGTGCGCAACCATTTCGAGACTTTCTGTGCTTTCGACGAATCATTTACAATTATCGGGACAAAAAAGGTTTGGTGCCGAGGACTGTGGTCTACTAGGACTTTGCTGCTAGAGAAAGTGGAAATAGCTTGTTGAGGCATGAGAGTCGTGATGTTGAAGCGTCGGCTCTTTTACGTGTTGTGCCAAGTGTTTTGAATTGGGTTAGACTCCACGTGACTTTGATACTCTAGTCCTGGGCGGCGGCCAGAAATATGTGGCAATGGCCGTTTAATGAGGGTATTTAGACTCTTGATTTCGGTACCTCTGTATGTGAACTTGGGGCTTTGTAGTAGCTAAGGTACGTAGGTTAGGTCTTTCTGCTAGCACGAGTAGTGAGTGCCAGTGTCGTATTACTAAGCGATATTTACCATTCATCAGATTCGGTTTACTTCGTATGCACAAACCACCAAACGAATCACTAACCGCCCAGTTATTACTCCTCGTTCATAGGCCTCCAATCACGCCTTCAGGTCATCCTATTTCCAGTTAACAGGTACAGCCACACCCAGCTTACAGAGAAGGCGGCGGCGGAGTTGTTGTTAGGTAACAGAAATCCGGCTGGAAAGGGGGCAATCTCTACAAAACTTACAAGCCAATAAAGGTAAATCTTCGTCACGTTGGCTAAGTATAAACTATTTGGTATATAACTAATTATGTATAGAGAGAGTTATCCCTATGGCTCAGATCTACATCCGTTAAGGTACCCCTTTAGAATATATACCCTTCCATTTCATTGTCTTCATCTTCCTCTGGATCCTCAATTACCCCGACTTTTTGGAAGTCCATCAGGAAATCTTCATCATCAATTTTCACTTGATGAATGATAGTCTCCTCACCGCTTCGAAAAGTTGGCCCATTTTGGCTTGCCTGAACGAGCATCTGAAGGTTTGAGATGGTTCTACGAAGTCATAAGTAGTGTCCAATTGTCTATAGCACTGGACTTACCCCAGCGCTAGCCATACGATGGAATCGAAAGTGTAAGCCGCCCATGAAGACCACATAGCGCTCATTTTTCTAGTACAGTCAGTAAAGATCATTGAAACTGCTACGAAACATACTTCTATGGCCGCAGATTCGATCCAACCCCCATCCGAGGATGACTGATACCAGTTTCCATGAGGAGCAGCTTCACCGATCGAAACCGCCTTCGCTTGAAAGCCAACTGTCACCACCTTATCTTGTTTGTCCAGGCATTCAAGGAGCACTTCTTGGTGGTGTAAGTCCACTTCACAACGAACAAGCCATACTTTTTGATCTCTGGTCGGAGTCGAACGAGGAGTTCACTATTTTGACGGACCCAAGACTCAAACGGACTATCATGGTAGTAGCCCTCTCGCCAGATATTTGGCTCAGTCATAAGTACTGCACCAAAATCGGACTTAGACGAGAGCCGGTACACACATGAGGCTGTAGCCGGGACACCTAAAGATTCGGGCCGCAAGAAGAGATCATGCCGAGATGGAAGGATAAAGGACTATGGCCAGTTACACCATTTCAAACTATGGAAGACAACAATACCCGGAAGAGTCGTATGCAAAACTTCAAGCACGCAGCACAGTACGATCAATACGCCTGCGAGAGATTTTTCGCACCTCTCAATGAGAGCATTGATTGGGCGACTATAAGGCTCTGCAGAAATGAGGAGACAAAGAAGATGTATGAATGGGGCGTGAGTGCTTTGGCTTGGGGGGCCAACATTACATACGAGTTAGGTTTGAGCCAAAAGGAAAATAAGCAAGATCATAAGTTATTGCGGCGAAGGAATCTCGCATGGAAGGCTACTGGAAATATGGATCCAGGTCCAAATCTTACCTGTATCCCAATACAGAGAAGTTTTGGATGCGGAAAGAGGGGGACTATCGTTCAAACCTTGCCAACGAACAATTCCTACGGGAAAGATAGTTGCATCAAACTTCCTTCGGATTCGGGCTGGCTATTTGGTGTTGATGATGAGGATGATGGTAATGCTCGGGCGATTATAAAGATGAAGGGGGCCAGGCCAAAAGGGTGTCGTACGAGAGAGGAAGAGTTGTCGGCAGAAGAGCTCAAGAAACGTATAAAAAAAAGAAAGACACGGAGAAACCCGACGGAACGAGAGCTGAAGAAGGTGAAGATATTTTCAGAGCATGGCGATGGAGTTATGCGAATATAGGTAGGCTTAGATGCTTTGGGGAGGTCTCAGGCGCAAGCCACGTAGCATTCATTATTTGAGGAGGTCTTTGGCTCAAGCCACATAACATTTATTTAGGGAGCTCTGGGCGAAAGCCATGTCATATTCAAAAATAAATATTCCCACCAACTTAAATCGGAGAAAAAGGAAGTGAGATGTCAAGTTCGAATGCGGATGTAGGTGTAATTGTCCGTATCTAGTTCAATGAACTCGAGGAAAACAGCAACCTAATCGTGAATAGTACACCCGCATTCACCTCGTTCTCAAGCCCCCTTCCATAGAAAACTCGCTCTTGAGTATCTCAAAAACACCGCTTCCAATACTAGTTAGTATGGTGCTCCATGTACCGACAAGGAAGGCGGAGACGAAATGCCTAAGGGCATAATCTATACAAAATATGTGATTCAAACCAACTCCAAAGATCATGAATTTTACCCTGTAACAGACTCTGAATCGAGCCATAAAACAACTCCCAAATAACCCCAGTTCATATCCTATAGTTGAATAAGCCAGTCAGAAGCCATCATTCAATGCCTAAGCCAAGATTAATTCAATGTTAAAGCCTATTCCAAATCAGAATAGACTGGTGCTCTGGCACCAGAATGAAGTCAAATAGAGCCCAGAATAAGTCCCCCAGACATTAAAAATTAAAACCCATATCACGCCCGATTCAGACCCAAGTCGAAGAGAAGAGTGCCAATCAAAGAGTCAAGTCAGGTAGCAAATAGTTGACGAAGTAGAGAGGTGAACGGTAAGGGAAAGATATGACGGTACAGCTGATTTGTATGGGAAACGCGTACAAATTCGATAAGCGGAGACAACTTTGGGCGTTGACGGATCTTGAAGATATAGTTCTAATTTTCGAATAGTTTCCATGCCGTAAAACAAGGGCAGAGCATTGGCTGTTGGTGGTAACTTCGTACAAACTCGATATGTAGTAGGCGATTTCGTGCGTCTTAAATATTCGGAGTCTGCCCAATAATAGAGCTTCATCTTGTCAAATAGCTTCGTCCTTGCAAATAGCCTTGCCTTTGTGAATAATCTCAATTCGTAATACCGCATGCTAAACTTCTAAATCTCGTGTCCCATGTTTTCCGGGTCTATGCCATACATATAGCCAGAGTGGCCATACGCTTCTCTTCTTCGTCTGCAAGTATTGCCATTATTCGAATATACCGTAAGTACCAGATCGCCCACTTACAAGTAGTAGCAACACCTTGTTACGAATCGACCCTCATATCGATCCATTTGTATTATAGGTCAGAGACCTCTTAATTATCCAGCGCTTCGATTCTCTGCCTGATTTTGAATCGTTCCCAGACACATGGCACATGAGCGAATCATTTCAAAAAACAATCTACGAAGGAAACTTTACGGTTAAGCTGCTCGCTAAACCTTGGACGATAGGGAAAGCGAGATCTTTTATGAACTCCTATCAGACATGGATGAGAACAAGTATGCGTAATACTTAGATTGCTAGTCCACCAACTGCATATACACATCGAAGAACACTTCCCAACGGCTCGGATCAGCGAAACATTGCCAGTGCAGAATCTGGACAGGCTGAAATTGATCTACCGCCACCATACGAAATGATTGGATCTGTAACTATAAGACAAAGGGTGATTAGGCTAACCCTAACCCTAACCCTGATAAGGATAACTAGGAATTCAGATTGGTTGGCTGATGCGGATAAGAAATGTGTGGCTGCACTTGTCGAGGCTGTTCAAATATTGCATGTCTCTTAAATACTAGAGAGAAATTCAATCGCTGACCTGGAAAATCAAGCTTACGCAGTAAAATTGAGATTAGCATATTATTGTAAATCCAACCTCCAACATAAGAATCCGAGATTTCTTATATCAACTCCTGACTACAGAAATGAAATCGTTAGAAGGGTACTTTATGGATTAAACATGAGCTTGAAGAACCGTAACAACTCAGATAAATAGGAGAAGTTCTTAATTCTTCGAAGTGGAAACACAGTAGAAATACAAAGTGGTAAAATAATGAATAGGAGATAGTTCCATACATGGGCAATGTGAATTTATTATAGATAACAGGCAATATCAGACTCTCCATCGTATCAAGCCTATTCTTCAGCGAGTAATGATTTGCAAAGAGAGCAATCTATTAAGCAATCAAATGCTACACTAATCTAGCTCTACTCTATATGTGCATGAACACGGCGTCACCTAAAATCCCTCTCTGTCTAACTTGTTCGACGTTATTTAATACAAAACAAAGACCGTATATCCATAAAAAAGAATCTACCAAAAGAAATCTACGCAATGAAATTCATACCGTTCTACTCAATAACCCAGTCCCAAATATCCATCAATCATGAGAAATAGCTCTGTACCCTAGACTTGACACTAGCCGCCTTCGGCTCCTCCTGTACATTTGTATCCATCTGCAAGCCTGGCTGATATTCATCAGCAGCGGCAGGAGGCTGCTGAAGTCTGCTAGGATACCAAATGAAGAAAATAACCGTAACTATAAACATAGGCACACTATCGAAAATGTACAAAGTCCACTCATGAGACAATGAGTATCCACTCTGACCCTGAGCATATTCAACACATCTGAAAATCGAACGGGCGAAGATGGCAATGCTGACAATATATAGCATATAGAGACTTTGTTTCCAAGGAGCATCGGTGTTGTAAGACTCGGTAGTGGGAGCCTTTTGCATTCGCTGCATCCAAATTACAGCGCAAACGAAGAAAAGTCCGAATGAGATGATTTGGACGATAAGACCGGCGAGAACAATATTTTCTCCGATTTTGGCGGTGCTTTCGTTGAACATCAGGCCTGCTGATCCTCCTTGTATCATAAAAGACATTACATCGCCAAGGACGAAAACCTTTGTGAGTCGAGTGACTTTGATTATTGAATGGTGTTCTCCTCTGACTGAGCGTACGATGCGACCAAGTGTCATGTAGATACTGGCGGCGAAAAGAGCGGGTGCGACGAGGGTGAAGAAGTTTTGGAGAACGTATGGCATCAATTTATCGGTTTTATGAACTGCTGATGCTCTGCCAATGTAACCTATGAATTCCACTAATATGTCGTTAGATTGCGTTCACTAAGATGAGAGGAGTCTGAACTTACTCCAACAGCCAATGGTGAATGGCCAGCAGAATTTAGTTTTCGTCTTGAACATCCGCCATGAATGTGCGAAACTGGCTCCTAGGAATAATATAATGAAAATTACGGCGGCTGCGGTGGAGGGAACATATTTCCAAAGATAGTAGTCTCCAGATCCTCTGAATGGAAGAAGTTTGGTCATTGTGGAAGATTTGCTCGCTTAGTCTTTTGTCTTTTTGCCGTGTCGTCTGTGCTAGAGACCAGACCAATCGTTGCGTTTCAATTTATTTGGGAGATGGATAGGGTGGTAGACTTTGGGATTTATGAGTAGATGAAGTTGTATGAGTACAGATTTGTAGAATATGCAGCTTGAGGACCTTTATTTACATTTTTTCCACCAACAGAGGGCCAAGGCCTCGTCGATATAGATAACAATCAATACGCGTATTTTCGTATGGCTACTTGACTAAACCGAAAATGTCGATACGCGTATTTCAGGATCCCACGATAGAACCCCTGTACCTCTCGTTACGAGCCGTTTACCCCTTTTCAAAACTGCCAAGACTAATACGCGTACTCGCTTCGGCAAAAGGGAATTTCTTTTGGGAATGCTTCTGTACGATGAATACGTAGGAATCAAAAGATGTGGATCTTTGTAGCATCTTACAAGGTGCAGCACAAGTCTTTGCAACTTGAAGTGATGACAGGACTCAAATTTCTCTTGTAGCTAGCTCGCTTGGAATTATCTACAAATTAATCTCAAAGCATTGATCAAAACCAACCTCGAATTGTAAAGGTTAACCCAACAGGGAATTAGTAAACAAATTCCGTTAACCCCTGATATGTGTGCTTCTAATCTAACATATTTGTTGATCAGAGCCTAATTGCTCCCCGCATTCAAAGTAATACCAGTATTTATCCAAGAGTTTTCGGCACTGTGAGGTCGTGGCAAGGCAAATGGCAAAACTCGTAGGACAGACATCCTCGAGCCTCTACTTGTCAAGGACGATGACCATAAATACCGTGGCTTTTTTCCTCACTCTCACGATCTTTCTTTTCCTTACCGCTTCCTCGCCAACAGAAGGGCACAGACAATCAATCATGAGCGCTTCACTCTTTAATATCCCGACAAGTACTTGCTCGGCAGCATCAATTCCATATCCAAATCTCTATGGCGCAGAATTCTTGTCACTGGAAGCCAATCTAATCACCAACTTTTCTAGCTACATTCACCTTGGGCTTTATACCAACCATGGAGCTGTTAACGTCACAAACGTCAACTTCTGCAATGTCACGGTATCCTACACACATCCAGGTCAAAACGACACAATTAATGTTCAAGTCTGGCTACCACAAGACACTTGGAATGGACGTATGCAACACATCGGCGGTGCAGGTTGGCAAGCTGGGCTTCACTATGCTGGACTCCAGGGCATGAAAGCTGCAATCGGTGAAGGATATGCTACGCTCGGAACCGATGCTGGACTTGGCTCTGAAGTCACACCTGTCAATTGGGCACTCCTCAGTCCTGGAAATGTCAACATGTATTTACTTCAGGACCTAGTATCTACCTCGCTAAATGATGCTTCGATTATTGGAAAAGCTGTGGTAAACAGTTATTACGGCCAATATCCTCAATACTCATACTTCAGTGGTTGCTCCAAAGGTGGTCGTCAGGGACTAATGCTTGCTCAGCGATATCCAGAGGCCTACAACGGTATTGCTGCTTCTGCTCCAGCTATAAATTGGAACGAATTTCTTATGGGCGACTATTTTCCGACGTTGCTAATGAACGAGCTGGGAGATTATCCGGCTCCATGCGAATTTGATGCTATTACTGCAGCTGCTATTTCTGCTTGTGATGGTAATGATGGGGTCGTCGATGGAGTTATCTCGGATCCAGAATCCTGTGACTTTGATCCTCAGAGTCTAGTCGGTACAGCCATTAACTGCACAGATACTAGCTTGGTAACCGAGATATCATCTACCGCAGCGCTTATAGCTCAAGCAGCTTGTACGTCTATCCCTATCTGAATCAACTTTCCTTGTACTCATTCTTCCTTAAAATTCAAAGCTGCTATTTTTCATTCCCTTGCTGTTTATATGCTAACAGGATTTCCATTGTCAGGGGCTGGTGCCAGAAAAACCGACGGCTCATTTCTATGGTACGGTATCGAAAAAGGATCGGCATTGACACCAGATATCTCGACTGGAGGTTCATCAATTGCCGCAACCACATGTTCGTCCAATGGCACTTGTACAAGTGCACCCATAGAACTTTCAACCGACTGGATAAAATTATTTATTCTTAAGAACGCAACCGCCGACATCTCGAATCTGACACGTCAAGAATATGAGCGTCTCTTCCATGCTTCTGTACAACAATATGGTTCTCTAGATACAAATGATGTTGATTTAACTGTATTTCGTGATCGAGGTGGAAAGATGATAACTTATCATGGCTTAGTAAGTGTCTATATATACAATATAATTTGGAAAACTACTTATGTAAAATAGGCCGATCTAGTCATTCCTCCTCTCGGATCAAAACGCTATTACGATGCCGTCACAGCAGCAGATGAGACGGTGCACGACTACTATCGATTATTCTTCGCACCTGGTCTTGATCACTGTCTCGGAGGGGCTGGAGCATATCCAGCTGGGACTTTTGATGCTATGCGGAATTGGGTTGAGAATGGTACTGCACCTGATACTTTGAATGCTACTAGTTTGACGGATTCTGAGGGGAATACTATTACTCGACCTCTGTGTGCTTATCCTAAGAAGCAGTATTATAATGGGACTGGTGATTCGAGTACTGGAGAAGGATTTTATTGCGCGTAGTTTTAATTTGTTATTTTTGTTTTGTTGATGTTAATTTTTGTTTTGTCGATGTTAATTTTTGTTTTGCTCAGATTACTTCTAGCCTTGTTTCTTTTATTTTGGAGATTATCTGAGCTTATAATTGCTGATAAATTTGAAAGGGTTCTACTAATTCTAGGTCATTTCCCTGTTAATTTCTATACTAGCACTATTGTATTTAGCCTCTGCTATATAAACACCACTAAAATTACTAGCCTCGTTCCTTAACCGGGTTAATAAATGCTATTAGTCAAATTAAGTAAATTACTGAATTCAAATAAGTGATAAAATAAGCGAGAAACTATAGTTAGGTACGTAACAATGTCTACATTCTATAGAATTTTTTTCTAGTTTCTACCGACTAGACACTTAAAACCAAGGAGGGGTAGAGTCTATCTTAGCTATAAACAAGGCAGTATCACATAATGCTAGCATGGGAATCAACGAAAAAAATGACCTGGAGTTCAAAGATCCTATTTGAAAAGATGTCTGCTCGCTTTGCAAATATGCTTCACTGAGATGGACTTTCGCTACTCAGCAAAGAATCTGGCGTGATCTCGGCTTAGTCAAAAACAATGAATTTCTACTATCACCGTTGCAGTTCGGAGAGTCTGTCGACTGCTCGTTAATGAATGGAAAGGCAAAGTGTCTCCCTATCCTTAAATGTTGAAGCCAATCATTTTTCGGTTTGTCAAGCAATTTTTATTAGCATCTTAGGACCTCAAAGCCTTCAAAAACAAGCACTTTGTTGATTCGGAATTTGAAAAGTCTTACTGCTCCAGTGTTCACGAAAACTGCAAGCTGCCCTGAGATCCATGAGAGTTATTTTTTGAAAGTATTTTGGTCAAACTTCATTGACTCTGGAAATTTCTATATACACAATGAAAACCTGTCACAAGTCTATCCGAGTCCCCAAACCTTTACCCACAATTGCTATAACCCCTCGAACGCCTCTTGAACCAGCAAGTTATAAAGCAAAATGCACCCCAAACACAAAATGAAATCCTGTCTCCTACAAATCTGGTCTACTACCAAAAGTATCCAATTAAACATCGCTAAGTTTATATCCAGGTGTCATGTTAAGCAGTCCATCAGAGCTTTGAGCTCGAAGCAGAAGTCCAATCTCGCTGGGGTGCTTGAAGTTCATCCAAAGCATAACAAGAAGCATCAAAAGAGCGTCGAATAGATACATGAAATATTCATGACGAATGATACTTCCATCACTGCCTTGCAGGTACTCAATAGCACGGTAGATGGATCGGATCAAGACGAGAAAGCTCACGAGGTAGAGCGTGTTGAGATAGCTCGTCCATCTGATTTCAGGTTGTAAGGATCGTGGCGTTGGGGACCTGATCATGCGCATATGGAAGACTGCTGAAACAACCATGAAGAAGCCGAAGAAGGCGATTTGAAGGAAGAGACCGCCGATAATTGCTTTCTCGGCAAGGTTCATCATATTTGCGTTGCTAGAAAAAGCGGCCATCATACTACCGGCTATAAGCAGACGCAGGTCAGTACACGAGAAAGAATTTTATGTCCAGGGGGTGAAGAACTTACCACCTGATTGGATCATGAATGAGAAAACGTCTCCAAACACAAATAATTTTGTGAGTTTGGTCCGTCGGATTATCGAATGTGATTCACCATCCGTGAGAAGGATAATCCTGCCCAAAATCATGTAGATTGATGCCGCGAAAAGTGCTGGTGCAACTAAAAGAAGAACGTTTTGGACAACATATGGCATTATTGTCCAAGAGCCGGCCTCCTGCGAGGCTGATACTGCGCGAGCTGCATATCCGAGGCACTCAACTAATTGAAAAGCAGTATTAGTCTCTGCAACTTAAAATCCAAGGAACATATCCAAGAGGTGATACTTACAAAGTCCTCCAATTGTAAACGAAAGCATATACCAAGTTTTTGTCTTGCTTAATTGGAACCCATGATACATGGTTGTGGCGAAGAAAAGAAGATCAAAAATGATTGCTGCTGGTTTCGATGGCGCGTAACGATAAAGTGCAAAAGCCGCTGTTTCATAATCGGGTTGAGAAACCATTTTCAGAGTGTTCTGCTGAGGGTTGGTCAAAAGACAAATTCTACTAGCGCAATTGCTGTCTTGTAAAGGAATGGGAAGGCAAGAGAATGTGGATGGTAAAGAGAATGTGAATATCCGACACACAAAGAAGGACTAAACGATGGAAGAAAATGTAGATGATCTGAAGATATGAATAAGTATTTGAAATTGGCCATTTATATTTACTTATATAGTTAGATGTTGAAGCCCGATGCAGAGTATCAATAAACCATACAGAATACGCTGAATACGCGGTTTGCGTATCTTCGTATTGCCAATAATAAAGCACTATTCAAACTTCCACAGCCCCCTTATGCTGCAGCATACGAAATAGCCGCTCTTTTTAGCACATCACCTTACTCATTTTAACACACCCACTAGCGAAAACATCATTGGATGTCACTCAGTTCAATGGATTCGCCCTAGTGGTCCGTCCACTACAGCTTATCTAATACGCGTATTTCAATCAACTTTGTCTTCCCGACGTTAGATCAACAAATAGCCGAATATGCTCCTGTTCCATATTGTCTTGACACGGATTTCCTTATCATGCAGTCCCAAGTCTGGGGTAGATATCTTTTCCTGACGTATTTGCAAAATTTCCTTCTCTACCTCATCTAACATGTACGATACTAAGGTTTTGGAGGACGATGAATCGCATTTCTCGGAAGACAGAAAGATTGCTAAAGAACTACTCGAAGAGGGCACTGAGATAACAGGTAAACTACTAGCGTTTGGTAATAAATTACTAGTCGTTCTAAATGTACTAACTGCTACGCTCCGCAGAAAATGGCCGTGTCAATGTCGACCTCGACTCTAGACTTAGTAGGGCGCTCTCGAAACTCATTCCCAAGTCAGAATTCGAATATGAAAGACCAGAAACTCCTCCACCACAATACGAAGATCTCAGACCAACAAAAGTAATCAAGCTGAACATCGTCATACAAGTAGTTGGAAGCCGAGGAGATGTGCAGCCCTTTATAGCAGTTGGCAATGAACTCCAGAAACATGGACATCGGGTTCGTCTTGCAACACACGGTGTCTTCCAAGACTTTGTACAGAAATCAGGCCTTGAGTTTTATCCGATTGGTGGTGATCCAACAGAGTTGATGGCATATATGGTCAAGAACCCTGGTTTGATACCTAGCATGAAAAGCTTGCGCGCCGGTGATATCCAGACGAAGAGAAAGATGATAACAGAGATGCTTGTTGGGTGTTGGAAATCTTGTATCGACGCTGATTTAACGACTGGAATTCCCTTTACTGCAGATGCTATCATCGCTAATCCTCCGAGCTTTGCACATGTACATTGTGCGCAAGCACTTGGCTGTCCAGTAAGTACGAAACCCCAGAGATAAGTTCCTGTAATTTGACGCAGAAAACCCATAGAAAGCACTTTAACTATAGTCGTAGATTTGGAACTAGCTTATACCACTACTTAGAATTTGACGAAGCGGTTCATACTGATACGAAACTTATTAGGTCCATATGATGTTTACAATGCCATGGTCAAGCACGCGAGCATTTCCACATCCGTTAGCAAATCTAAGATCATCAAATGCAAACACGGACCTACGTAGTGGAAATTCAAATTACCTCTCATATATGATTTTCGAATGGCTGGCCTGGCAAGGGTGAGTAGTTTGCTGAGAAATTCAAGCAGAATGGATTTTCTGACTATGGTACACAGTCTCGGAGACATAATCAACAAGTGGAGGAAAGAGATGGATCTGGAGCCTGTTCCAATTACTGAAGGACCATTACTTGCAGAGACCATGAAGATACCCTTTACATATTGTTGGTCGCCTGCCCTCGTCCCTAAGCCACTGGATTGGCCCTCGCATATAGGTCAGTTTACTATCAGCGTATTTTCAGCACGCTCTAACAAGGGGAATAATAGACGTTTGTGGTTTCTTTTTTAGAGATTCGCCGGCATATAACCCACCTCAAGACCTCGATACCTTTCTCCGCAGTGGTTCTATGCCAGTATACATTGGATTCGGAAGTATCGTAATCGATGACCCCGAGAAGCTCACAACCATGATTCTAGAAGCTGTTCAACAAACAGGTGTCCGCGCGATTATCTCCCGTGGATGGAGTAAGCTTGGCGGGTCAAGAGAGAGCGACTCGAACGTCTTTTTTCTTGGAGACTGCCCGCATGAGTGGCTTTTTCAACATGTCGCAGCAGTGATCCATCACGGAGGTGCCGGTACGACAGCTTGTGGCCTACTGAATGCAAGACCGACTACTATTGTGCCATTTTTTGGAGAGTGAGTCTTGCGTAAACGTTTAATTATGGTCGTTGCTGATGAAATCATTCAAGTCAGCCATTTTGGGGCAATATGGTAGCTGCAGCAGGAGCAGGACCTTCTCCAATTCCGTACAAAGTATTAAGTAGAGAAAAGATCGCCGAGGCTATTGCATTCTGCCTGACTCCCGGAGCCTCCACTGCAGCTCACGAGATTGCTGCCAAAATGCGAGCAGAAAACGGTGTGAAAACAGCTGTCGATTCTTTCCATAGAAATCTCCCTTTAAATCGACTTCAATGCGATATCTTACCAGATCAACCGGCCACTTGGGTTTACAAGAAAGGGAAGAAGCCTATCAAGATCTCAAGGATGGCCGCCGAGATCTTAACTCAGCATTTGAAAGTTGATCGTAAGAACTTGAAATAGTAAGTAAACGGAACTAACAATACTATCTACACTAAATTTTGTTATTAACCTTTCTGACATATCTATCAATGTTTCTAGTTATGAAACTAATCCCATTGTCATCGAAACTCGCAGATGGGATCCCGTAACCGCCTCGACATCTGCCGCGCTTGGGACAGGTATCGATATGTCTAATGCAATGACTGGGATAGTCACAAGGCCACATGACGAGTATGTTAAAGCTAAGGCACTGAACGCACAACATTCCAACCGGCCAATTTCGAATGCGAGCAATGACAATACCACCAACTCTGAAATGCGAGCAGACAGCATGGAAGTGAAATCCAAATCTTCTAGCGATAGCTATGGGCATGATCGCCAACTTCTGAATAACTCTACGACCAACTCATCTTCTGGGAAAAGTGGTACACAGGTTGCGGGACGGATGGCAGCTGCTTCAGCCAAAAGTCTAGGTAATGTTATAGGATATCAAACAAAAGGCATTTTCGTAGACGTACCCCTCGCAGTCACGGACGGCTTACACGCACTTCCCAAACTTTACGGCAGCGAAGTTCGCGAACGGGAGAAGATTACAAATTGGAAGACCGGTACTGCAGTTGCTGGGAAGTCGTTTGTCTTTGGGCTTGCAGGGGGTATGGCTGATATTTTTGTTGAGCCTTACAAGGGTGGGAAGAAAGAGGGTGCTGTTGGAGTTATGAAAGGCATAGGGAAAGGATCTTTGGGATTTTTGGCTAAAAGTGGTGCTGGTAAGTCTGATCACTTTTTTCTCTCCTATTGTTGATCAAATGTGGCTAATATTTTGTGCTGTTTAGCCGGATTGGGATTGGTTGCATATACTGGACAAGGTGTTTACAAAAGTGTTCATGCTGCATATCATGCAAAGACGAAAACTCTTATCATTGAGCGAAAACAGCAAGAGGCTGAGTATATGCTTAAGCATGCGACACGGGGGCAGTTTAGCGATGAAGATATTATCAAGAAGTTTAATCAGTTGAGAACAGGGATTGATGATAATTATATGTAGTCTAGTATACTTTAAGCAAACAAGCTTTGGATCAGATACCGAAATCGAGTTACTCAAATCAGATAAGTAATATGTGACTATAGTCAAGTAGCGCTGCCTGCATTACGTAGAGGGGTTTTCGGTTTATATATATTTGTTCTTTGCCATGGCCCATATTGTTATTTCCTTTTCCTTCATTTTTCTAGATGTTATTAGTGCGGGTTTAATGAATTTTTGTGAACTATTTTAGGAGCTGAAAGCTATGGATTTAAGACTATGGGAAGAGGGTAAAAGGCATAATTGCCAAGGAAATCCTTTGTAAAAAATTTCTGAATCCTCCTTATTTTAGGCTGACAATTTTCGCTAACGAAAGGTAATCGCGTAGCAAATTAGGGGGGAGAGTCGGTGATGAAATCGGCTTAGCGCCTCGCTTCGAACTTGTAGAAGTTTAGCAACAACCTCCCTATATCTTGTTTGGCACCCATTATGTCACAACAACTTTCTGTGCACTCATTCAAATCCAGTAGAGGTAGACCAAATTACAGCTACATACTATATTTTTCTGAATGAACAAAACACCCACCCACGCAGTGCACATCTAACTTGATGCGAAAATTCAAGGGGTTAAAATCTGGTATCAAATACAACTACACGAAGTTAAACGGCAGGAACTATAGGCTATTTATAGAATATTAAAAACTTCATCGTACCTCAAAAGCTGCAATGGCCCAATCAGTAGCACTTTCCAAGCTCTTAGTGAATGTCGACTCGCCTACTTTTCTGTACGTCAAATCCACATCCTGAACAACATCTTCTCGTCGAAAGAGCCAGTCTTCTGATCCGTCGATGGGTTCCATCATGTATGTAATAGAAGAGCACTTTCGTCCTTGGTTCTGGATATCACGTTCATTACGGATCGTCACATCAACAACTCGATCCTGATCAGCGGGCATAAAAGTGTCTCTTGCCATAACCGGATCAGCCGAAGATGCTATAAAATCATTGAGCCCAGCCTCCTCTATCTCTACCACACGTCTAGCGGCATATTGCAGGATCCTGGCATCCCAGAGTCCTTCTCGGCGTGGGATATTTGAAGAGAGAAGTGAAAGTGCTTCCCGCCGTACTTTGCCATTGCGACATGAAATAGCCGTGAAATAAAGAGGTGCAATGACGCCCATTTCGAAGGTGAATGAGAACGATCCCTTAGTTGAAGATCCTGGAAGCGAGCATATACAAGAGTTGAACCCGCCTGTCAAAGACGACGCAAGGACAATGATCGAGGCGAACTCTTGTATCTTGTCATCAAATTTTGTTCCTTTTAGTGAAACACAAGCTGAGAGCCAGATGATTCCAGTAAGGTAGAACATCCGAAGCAGGGTAGAGCCGTTGAAGAATTGTGCATCCGCTGTAGCTCCTCTCTGAGCCATGAAAGATTCGAAAGACTTTGACCACTTTTCATACTGAGCACCGAGCCGTCCTTGCGTTATGTAAAGGGTATTTTCAATATTATTGTCGTCCTCAGCCGAGGAAGGAGAATAGAGATACTTAAGACTAAAATTAATAAAGCGCAAACATAGGCCGTTAAGACAGTCCAAAGACGATCTTGCCTCCTGAAGACTAGAGAACGGTTTGTTGAGCTCAAGTAAGTCTGAAGAAATCTCGATCTCATCCAAAGAAGCAGCCGATCGACCACACAATGTCCACTGTATACGCAAACGATAGAAAATTCCCTCTAGCTTGCGGGCAATGGTGTCTGAACTTGAGTATACACGGGGAGGATTTTTGGCCATCTTGAGCTTTGCGTTATTATGGTAAACATTCAAAATGGTTATCCCCCCTTGAAGATGTAGAATGGCATGCTCAATACTGCCTCGTAGAAACTCTAAGCAGATGAGAAGAACGCAACACATCAATGTCACCTCTGTTGTTACTCCATTGGCGGAAATATGTTCCCTGAAATGCCGAATAGATTTGTTGTACTGTTCCAGCTCAAAACGTCGACTTTCCTCTAGCTTATCAGCACTTTCTAAACGACCGTCCACTGATTCAAGCCGTGCATGAACAACAGCCACGGCAATCATGGCATGTTGAATGGCCGGTTCGTATTGGCCAACCCGAGGTAGTAATTCATTCCAGAAATCAGAATCAAAGCATCCCGAGATGACTGGGGCTGTGTGATGGTAAAAAAAGGCCAAAAGTCGATGCTCTCGTTCCGTACCAGAAAAGTCAATAAAAGGATTATGAAAAGAAACGGGAGGGACTCGCAAAGGCTGTATTGTGGGTTGAGCGTTCTTGATGGTATAGCCGTCACATTTTCGGCCTGTACTTATACATTTTAAGCACGCCGGCTTACCCTCATCACACTTAATACGTCTGATTCTATCCATCAAGTCAGTCTGTTTGTCACTTGCAAAATATGTTACGATATCCAACTCACTTGCATGTGATGCATCCATTCTTAGATTTCGGAGTTCCTTTTCGAAATTTCTTAGCAGGCGCTGTGCTCATCTTTAGCCCGTTGAGATCGCCGTCAGAGCCACCGACCATGATGCCCGTGCGTCTTCCAACTTTGAATACGAACAGACCAACGGCAGGTCCAGGGCATTAATTGCGTTGTTGTTGTTGAGTGTCTTCGATGTCGATGGGAGAAATAAGACGAGCTGCTGAAGAGATGACATTTGTCTGGGGGTGAGCGGGGGAATTGGTTAGAATAAGAATAAGCGAGCTTACAATGGTATTATTTCTGTGATTGGTCTGTTCGTGTTCGGAACCGGGCTCCGAACACGCCTACCCTATTCCTATTCGGCTCCTGATACATGTACGGTGCTGAAAATGATATTTGATATAGGCCATGCGGATTCTGCCGGAGTCGTGACTTTAAAGTACCTAACACTCCCAGTTTAAGGAACTCACATTATTTCGCTCTCTTCGAATGACTCACTTGATTTGAGTAGCTTACTTGGTTTGAGTAAACTAGTTGGCTTGAGTAACCAATTTGATTTAGGTATCTAACTTACCTTCAAGCGGTGAGCTCGACGAGGCGTGTACGTCCATGGCCGCATTGAATATTAATAACAGCACCGTACACGTATCAGAAGCCTCATATTCAATCGAGTATCCTTGTCTGTAGAACATTTCTGGCTTCTGAAACTATAGAGGCTGTCTCATTAGTCTCTACCTATTTCTATGCTGTTTAGTGTCTTTTATTCTGAGCAGAATTTTCTGGACCACCTTCTCAAATCATCGTTCTCTTCTCACTATGTCGACCAATTCAACTCCGTTAGACAGTTGCACTCTCCAGACATGTCCACTTTCCGAGGCATATGTCACTTATGACCCGTCATTGGTTGCAAATGCTCTATACGTAGGAATCTTTGGTGCTCTTCTTCTCGTACAGTCTTACCAAGGCTACCACTTCAAGACGTGGACTTACACGATTGCTATGCTTCTTGGTCTAAGTGGGGAGGTAATAGGATACGCCGCAAGGATACAAATGCATTTCAATCCCTTCCTCCCAAATCCATTTTTGATGTAAGAGACATCAAAATTTTAGGAACTTAGACTGACAAGGTTTCAGGTATCTCAGCTGCCTTACCATCGCACCAGTCTTCTTCTCCGCTGCCATCTACCTCTGCCTTTCTCGAATTGTCGTCATCTATGGGCCCGATTGTTCACGATTCCAACCGAAGACTTACACAGTCATGTTCATGTGTTTCGATTTCATCTCGCTTGTACTTCAAGCGATCGGCGGTGCCATCGCGGATACATCTTTGACCAACATACCGCTGCAAAATACAGGTGTTCACATTATGGTGGCCGGACTCGCATTTCAGGTGGCGAGTTTGCTCCTGTTTGCTATTCTCTGTATCGAATATGGTTGGCGGGTCAAGAAGCAGAAGGGCATTGTAACTACAGAGCACAGTCATCTCACCCATAGTAAACGTTTCCACCATTTTTTGTACTGTAAGTCCCGAACTTTCCTCTTAAAATTTGAGAAGTTTTGCTAAATTCATACAGCCCTTGCCTTCGCCACTCTCTGTATAATTGCCCGGTCCTGCTTTCGACTTGCAGAGCTAGAAGATGGATTCTCTAGCTCGCTTGCGAATAATGAGATCTTACTCATGGTCTTCGATGGCGCTCTGATGGTTTTAACTTGCTCAGCTTTAACTTTCTTTCATCCTGGACTTGCTTTGGAAGGTAATTGGGCGAATACTGCACCCAAGCTGAGGATTCCGAAAAGTCTTAGCGTTGGATTCGAAAAATTATTCTTATAGACTATTATGAACGAAGTATATAGATCTAGAAAGTCGCGCATATTAGAGATTCCGTTTCTATAGAAACAGGAAAACTTTTTGGAATTCAGACACTGCTACATAACTGTAGTCAACCATTCATTTGTAGTGTTTATTTAAGTTGAGTAACTCACCTTATTTGAATACCTGATTTATCTAACTGACTTGATTTTGGTATCCGTTTTAAGCTTGTTATAAGAATATGAGGTTTCAACCAAATACCTGCGTGAATTAAGCAATCTTAATCTAAGGTGAGGTACATTATCTTAAATTAAGTAAGTTATTTAAGTCAAGTAATTTACTAAAACCAAGTGCCACAGCAATTTCGTGACAAAACATGAGCTGAGCATTTTGAGGCAATATTTAATTTCGATTAATATTTACATGAAGTAGGTAGACCTAGTTACGGATTTGGATAAGTACCTTAAGCCGCTTAATTAGCACGGCAGCCAGTACTACTTAACTAAGACCGAGTACTTATTAGCATCGCCTAGAAAAACTAGAAGTTTCTAAATATTCTAGATTATCACAACACCTTAGGTACGTAATATAGTAAATGAACTTGAAATCTCCACTGCTAAGAACTACAAAAAAAGGAAAAGATAAGACGAACAATGTACTTTGATAATGCTATTATAATGGGCAATGAATAATCAAATGAGATCCTCTTCTCTTTAATGTACAATCACCAACATTGGAGTAATGTGGACCAAAGTAGTTTCAGGGACTACGAGACAAAAAAGTTCCGAAATATACCTAGTTGGCTTTCATAAACCCAGGGTCCCGAATCCACTTATGCCGTGAACTCAACTTAAACATCCCTTACCAAAGATCCCATCTCTAGATTTGCATGCTACAACTACGTAACTTACAGGCACAACAGAATTTATAGCAAGAAGAAGAGTTGAAAATTAAATTATAATTCGATGCCATAAATCTCACAGGAATCCTGTATTGTGTGCCCTACTGGCCACCGAACCATCTTGCATAATACTTATTGGCCAGACCATTGCTATCTGGACTGAAAGATTTTTTTTCTTTTGCAATTTCCTTAGCACTTGGGACCTTGCATCTCGCTAGCCTATGTTATAATTTAAATTTTTAAATAACGTTGCCTCAAACAAAAAGTCATAACTTCCAGAACAAAATCTACCTAGTCTGCGATCGGTTCTCGCTTAGCCCCAAGAGACTATACCAACAGTTACCAGCTACTGATCAGCTATCAAGGACAACCGCAAACTTTTGAACCCTAGAATTTTAGCTCCAAGCTAACAGCTTTGAACTGCAGAGAGTCCAATTTGAAATTGGACTGCATCCTCGTTATTTAACTGCCATCTATCTCCCTCCACCATTTCAATTTATAAATTCCCCAACCAAACATTCTCCAAGGAGCCAAAACTCAATATTTTCAAGATCCCGCCAAAACAGGAACGAAGCCTTAGCACAAGTTTATCGCTATTTCAAACGTCTTTCCATCTTACAAGATATTCACAACGCTCAAAGTCAACATGACCAATTACCATATTGCTCCATTTGCTCGTGGTCACCAAAACCAATATCACATTCAACCCGCCGACCAGACAATGGCTTCATTACCAACACTAAGTTACTCAGGCTCCAAGAGCTCTCATACAATAGGCCATGAGTATGAGTCCAACAGCCAAGACTCTTCGATGATCAGCCAACGGCAACAAGACAGACAACAAGTACAGCGTGCACGCTCTCCAGCACTTTACTATCCGTGGAAGAATCCTCGATCAGAACCCTCAAGCTCTAATAACAATGCTACTGGGAACTCCGCCTCCATGTCAGCAAATAAGAGAAAGCCTGTGGAGGGCCTCTCGGAAACGTACCGTCGACTAAAACGTGCCAAGATGAACGAATACTCCTCTAAGACCACTAAGCCCAAGAAGTCGACCAATCCCCAGAAAGATTACTACAGCGCACCCTCTTCTCCACAACTAAATCCTCATCAACTAGGTACAGATTCCGAGGTGTTATATTCTCGAGAACAATGGGATAGCATACCACCTTCTCCATTCATGGCCTACCCCCAAAGAGAAATTGAACGTTCCTCTTCCATGGCACCCAACCTCAGCTGCAGTAGTTCACAATCCTACTCACCACCACCAGCTGAGCCTCCCCATTCTAGTATGGAGCAAGAACAACACCCGGAAATCTGGGACTACAAATCTAGTTCCTACTCTCCAACATCAACGGTTTTAGAATGGCTAGGAAATGAGGGTTCGTTCGACAATGAAGGTCCTACAGAACCAAGAAACACTAGAATTAGCTCAGTATCCAACTCATCTATCGTTTGTCATTCAGGTCTCGAAGAAGAAGACTCGGATAGCAGGTACAATAAGTCAAGAGAGAGTGAGGAGGTGTTTGATAGTGAGGAGGATTTTAATAGCGAGGAAGAGTCCGATAGCGAAGCGTCTATGTCACCAACACCAACACCATCCGGTACCTTCGACCTTCACGAAGATGCTTCTTCTTCACCAAGAGATAGACTCCCGGGTCAAGGAGACGTCTACTCGTTCAAAACCATCCCATCCACCCAAACATCTCACGGACCCCCACGGCGTCTCAATAACAACCTCAACAACGATGTCTACTCTTTCAGAACCATCTCACTACAGCCACCATTAACGCCAGCTCCAAATACCAACACACCAGATAACAATTACGCCTCTGACTACGAATCAGACTACGACTTCGGCTACGAACCAGATGATGAATCTGATAAAGAGAACAACTGCTATCTAGAGTCCAGAAGTTCACCGCCTGAACCTATTTCTCACTCCAGACCTATAGATGGGCTCCCACCTCTACCTCGCTCTGAATTCAGAGGTCTTGCATCAGGTTACCAACTTGAACCTCGTTCTCAATTCAGAGGTACGAGTATCCCACCTAGACTCGGATCCAGAGGCTTTCTACCTACATTCAGAGGTTACTAACTACCAGCACTACCACCTCTTCCATCTCTTTATCTCAATAATCAACCAAACAACCAATCAAACAATCAACCCACCAACCATGCAACATTCAGAGGACCACCCACTCCATTCATGAACCCCTCACCACCGTTCAGAGGCTCTCTACCTACAATCAGAGGTTGCCCACCTCCCTTCATGACTTTACAACCCCCATTCACAAACGTTCCATATCTACTTCCCGCTCCTCCCCGAACTTCATCTCCATCTCAACACCTACCTCTACCTCAATATCTCGCCAACCAACCCACCAACCAACTCCCCTTTCAAGGCCCCTACCAACCATACCAACCATTCCAACCACCCGTCTTACAAATACCTTACATTCTCAACAACAACCCCCACAACCAGCAGAACTACGATTTCAATCTCGATCATGATTCTGGGTATGAATCCAATTAGGAAGGCCGGCTGTTAGGTTAAGAAAGAGGTTGGAAACCGTGGCTATGGGGGGAAAAAAGAAATGAAAAAAAGATATTAAGATTATTGTATAGCAAGGAAGATTTTTATTGTAAAGAAAGTTATGTCGGAAGAGGATTTTCGATTAAGGGGGTTTTATTTTATTATATTATTAGTAATTATTATTAGACTAGATTAGTTTCTTTAGTGTTGTCTTGTCTTGTTTTGTATTTCCTCTCACGTTAGTTTTATTTAATATGGATCTCATAGGTACTGTACGAGTAGACAGTGTGTGTATATTTGGAGGAAAGTTAAATATAATGGAACGGAATGGAACGGATAGGATAGGATAGGATAGGACATATAAATCAAAAAATAAATTAGCGAAGGAATGTCTATATGGACTATACACCTTAAGGTAAGTAGATGAATGTCACTTGTAAGCTTCACAACCTCCGGTTTGAGATAAAGATGCTCTTAACTGTTTATTACTCGTTTATCTAAACCAATTGGCTTTCCTTAAGGCAGTGAACTAAGTGAGTTACTCAACCCAAGTCAGCTACTGAAAGCAAATAGGGAGCAGCATAGCATGCTTTAGAACCCCACTAGTAGTAAAAACCAACAATATTAAATTCCACTATTTGGGTCTCTTGATAGCTTTTATAATTTTGTAGAGAAGAAAAATACGCTTGCGATTTCCACTATTCCTAGCAAGCTACTAAACAACGATATTCCATTTTCAATTCAGTTCCCCTCTTCCAAACGCCTGCCATCCCATTTGAATGCCCCACTCCCTTGTGCCTTGCCTTTTCTTTACAAAGAAAAAGAAGACACCCTCAAAATATGCATAAAACCGACCGCTCGTCCCGCATAAAATCACTATTACAATTCTGGTATCACTCTGGTCGATGAAGAGTTCGAAAAACGTGCATATTATCCGTTACTCCAATCCTCAACCCTCTTGCACAATCGTCTTTGGAGCCTTCGAGCTGCCGTCAACTAAGGGATTCGGTGGGTCAGGTATTAAGAATCCATCTGCATCGCCAGCATCTCCTTTTGCCTTTTCCAGGTTCTTTTCTCTCTGCTTCGCAAGACGATCCATCTCTTTATTAGCGTCGCCCAAATCCTCCTCTTTGACATCTACTGGTTTAATTTCGCCTTCTGTGATGGTCAATGCTTTCAGCGTTTCAGCCGAGAAGCTTGATGGGGACTTTGGCCGATGTTCTGTATATACAGTTTCGCCGATGATATCTCCAAGCATTTTTGCTTCGTTCTCCAAACGCTGGTAATGAGTGGCCGTAACTTTCTCGTTCAAGTAATCAAGGCGATGACCACAGCGGTTCCAGGAGATGTCATGAGCCTCAGGATGGGAGGCACAACAACTACCCCAGCAATCACCAAAGCGATCCATGATGCTTCGGGATGGATGGCGTCGCCGACTGTCGTCAATGATATGTAACATTGTCGGAACGGCAATTTCATGGAAGACAGAGAAGCCCCCAAAAACCGAAGAAAGGAATATGTAGTCGGCAAAGAAACGTTTCGGGATGTAGTAAATGTCGGTCCACCCTACACACCATTCTGTAGTGTTGACCTTGTAGTCCATGTCGAAGTGGTCGACCACAGCGCTAGCTGCTAGAGAGGCGTGATGCAACTTTTGGCCGAATCCCCACCAGTCGTACTGTTTGGGGTCGGACATGCATTCAAAGCTTGGTCCGCCGCCGCTGGGTGGAGCCTGATCCACGATGTCAGGAAACCAAATATTATGCATATTTGAGCCGGCCCACGCGAGTGGGTCAATCCAGGCATCAAAGTGAAAGTAGAGGATGCCGTCGATTTCTGATGTTGCAGAACCAGCTGGTGCGTCGAGGATAAGCTGCATGGTATTTGCGATCTGCATGTAAATGTACTCGGACACTTCATAGGAGTCGTGGGTGAGGTTATGGAAGTCTGGTTGACCTTTGACGTAGCCAGGCATACTGAAATGAATATCGTGGAAGAATGGAGCATATTTTTGAAGAAGAGGCATACGCTCTGGATGGTCGCTGTTCCATCTGATCATGGCCAGTGTATTTTTGAAAGGAGATGTGAGGACTAGGTCACCAGTTTCGCTCGCTTTTCCACCAGTCTTTCCACTAGGTTTACCTAAATCAGGCATTGTAGAATTAGACATTGTGAGGTATGCGACAACCACAACAGTGAAGAAGGTTGCAGTCCCAAGAACATATTTGTGGTGGAGCTAAATAAAGTTAGCATTCATAAATTCAAAGGGAATTCAGCCAGTTTTTACCCTTGATACAGCAGCCAATTTGGAGAAGATTGACTGTCTCAAAGGTTCATTTGTTTCCTTGAGTGGGTTTGGGTCCTTTGGTGCAGCTCCCTCCATATACAACCAAGACGCAATAAATACGACAATGGTACCTGGGAGGACCAAAAAGCTGAGTTCGGTGCCGAAAAGAATAGGAGACAGGTAAAGTAGGATGCCAGTAGCTACAGCTGTTGCAAAGCACTTAATAACAGCATCGGCATCTGGAAATAAGTCAGCAAGAATTTGCAAAGGGTTTGGAGCTGCATACATTTGTAAACAGCAGTAATCGCAAGGCCAATGAAGACGTTGCTAAGAACAACCATGCAAGCGCCGACGCTTCCATAACCCGTGAAGAAACCCGGCTCATCGCTCTTGACGATCCTGATGACAATGTGAAGCAGGAAGTTGATGGCAGCACCAGAAGCATACAAGGTCATATTGCATGCATGCAGCGAAGACCCGTCACTCTTCAAGAGGGCTTGATTATACACCCCGGACAGAGCACTCAAAAAGACTTGGAACAAGAGCAGGAGATATGTCGAAATTGGGTATGCAGTTCCAGCTTCTGGATGATATTGAGTAACCATTAAACCGCAGATCTGTGACTCGTTTAGCAGAGTGCTAGCTTGCAGGGTCTCGAGGACATACTTGAATGACAATCGCAATCCATTGTATCTTGGTAACCTTACTTCCAAGGGTGGCTATCATTGTAAGCGCAGTAATGAAGGTAACTCCCGATTTTGTTAATTGAATCGTTCCGGGGTCTGCTAATTTGTATGCTACGAAAATCTGTTGACCGCAATCAGCATAATCCCACGCCAGGTACAGAATACCGCTTACAGTATTATTAATGAGCGCGTAGAATAGAGCTAGCTGCGCAAAACCATATCTGGTATCCCTGCTAACCTCGTTCCTGATGTAATTTGCAAACGTTTGCCAATCCAAGCTGCGGGGCTCCAGGTTTCTGTCGTAGGCACCACTGATCCTACGTTTGTGTCCATTTGCACTCCCTCCATTCATGCCTGAAGATTCGTCATCCGCATATGTCTTTACCTCCTCGAAGGAGTTTTTCTCGGTGGTTGGTAGTGAGCTGTGCCCCTGCTGGCTGTTCGCCGCCCGCTTCTTGCACTCGTTGTAGAAGAAAAGGGTCGAGAGGAGCATTTTGAGGAATTCGGATATTGTTACAGAGCCCGACGGCGAAAAATCGTAGCTCCCTCCCGTCTGCGCCATTTTCATGATAATTCCAATACCCACTTGTATCCCAATCAATCCCAACGCAGCAGCATAAGCCGCGCCTTGTGGTCCGTGAAGCCATGAGAGGCGGTTGTGACTGAAGGGTCGAAACATGGCGACGTGATCGTGGGAGTTGGCGACACAGTTCGGGGCCCCAGAGGCAGATTAAGAGAACGAGTATGTGGTCGGAATCATAAATATGGTGAGGCCGTTAATAGAAATGGGTGGTGGTGGTAGTGGTCGTGGTGATGGTGGAGGTGGATGATGATTGTTGTCCGGGATTACCAAATGGACGGCTGTCAATCCCCGTACCCCGTTTAAAATTGGTGTTTGAGCTCTTTGAGCGCACTCAAGGGATTCCAGGGAGCGATCACACTTGAAAATACGCACTGCCACAGGTCGAATGGAAATATTGGGTTGCGGGGGTGTTGATGTCGATGTCAATAGACAATGGTTTGGTGAAGTGCCAAAAACACGGTTGCTGTGATGCGCTGAGATTCTTAGGGTTGGGAGGAATGGGGAAGTCCAAACAGCTTGGACTCTCCGCCAAGTCCCACTTACACCAGCTCCCTGTCGATGCAGCACCTCTGACTTTTTTGATTTTTAGGATACTCTTGACTTGCAAATTAGATCATAATCATGTTATTATTAACGGATTTTGTGGCAAAGGTTTACGGTTTTCGGTTTTCGGTTTTCGGTTTACATGTAATCTGTATCAGAAGGCTCTCAACCTAGGATCGCGAAACAGGAACATGGCCTAGAAACTGGTAGAAAAAGGCCTAAAAATCCATGACTACTTGGCTTTTATTTTGCAGCGTCGTACTGTTACCGTAAAACCCTTTATTAGAGCCAAGTTCTTGGGGTATTCTCCTATTTTTGTGTGTATCCCTTTTGTGCTATCGTGTATGACAACAACCAGTGGACGCAGCTAACCGCTCTGCTGAAGACTAGTTCGTTTCTACTCTGTGCCGCTGCGATACATCTTCCTCAGAAAGCCAAAGGCACTAAATCCCTGTTGACGCTCGAGATACTGTACTGGAGAAACCTTAAGCTGTTATAGGGATATAAGCCGACATATCGGATAAGATACGTTTACAGGCCGCCAAGGCAGAGCAAGAATCAAAAAAAGTCTAGATGGCTGCGAGTACGAAATTGATTTTCCATGCTTTCATGTACCTGTACGGTCGTAACATTGTAACCTCACATTCAAAAGAAGGCTGATATTTTGGATGCCGACATGCCGATATGCCGACATAACGGAGAAGACGCGATAAGCTAGTGATAGGTTTCCCGAGCTACCTTGCCCCCTACCAGGGCTCCCCATGAGCTCCTAACTTGAGAGGAGCCCATACAAAAAGAACTGGTCTCTCCCTCCTAAATACAGTCTCAAGGCACTGAAACTTATAAAAAGGGGTCTGGAAATCTCTTCTTTCTCGCTTTCTCGGTTTCTCGGCAGCCCAACTAATCGCAATTACCAACCAACCTCAGGTAAGGGACTCGGACAATCAGTCTTTATTCCGATCCTCCTCCTCAATTTTAGCATGTCTCAGGGGTGTGCAACGGGGATTGGCGGCAGGGGTTGAGTCTCTTTGCAGGTTTTGACTGGTTACCTGTCAAATACCGTCATTTTTCTCAACCTCTGTGGCACGGCTGAAGGCTGATTAGCGACAGGGCCCCTCCTGCGATGGAGATCTGGCTGGCCGGGTTGGTGGTGCAGTGCTTACACTGTAATTCCCGCCGAATTCAAGGAGGGGAGAGGGAACGATGGAATTCGATGTCCCAGATGTCCTAGATTGAGACAACCAGCTCCTTGCCTTCCAGAGACACGACTTTAGACAATCGCAAGACATCTCGTATCTTTACAAGTTTTTATCATTATTAGTGTTTGCCCTGTAAAATCTTGTCCACTCCCACGTTCACAAGCGGTAAGCTTACCCACTGTCGGTTGGATTGCTTGGCAAGTTCGTATATTGGCTACGGCTTTTCTAAATTAAACCCCTTTACGAAAGTAGACAACCATTGCACGCTGCCAGACAGTCATTGATCGGCTACTCTTCCGTTGAATGCTTCTTGCAGTGGTAGTGCAGAGCCCCCTAGCAAGGACTGTACAATAACCACCCCCTTTTTTTTAAGACCTCGTAAACATGCCATGCCAACTTCCCAAAGTGACTATCGCATTAAAAAATGCTCTGAGCAGTGGAAAATGCTTCTGATAGTTTTATTACTGCTGTGCCACGCTGCACCCCTTTTCCATCCGGACAGCCACAGGTGAATGATGGATTAACATTCCCGGTCGCTTGGCGCTTTGATCTCGATAGGGTCTGGCGGAAGACTAAATTGACACCAAGGCGCTAGCAGACACCCCTGCAATTAAATTCTGGGGAGCCGACCCTTAAGCATAAGGTGAAGGTGGTGAATCGAAAATGTGCATTCTGTCAACAACATCATATTTCGCAGGATTTGTGATCCGCGAGAAAAAGAAGCTATTCCCATATCTGCCTTACCGAAGCCTCACAGTCGCATCTTAATTTCATCTTAATTTCAGCCTTGTCCTTTTCGCCTCACGTTGCCATGGAGGAAGAACTCTCTGTCCAAGCTGCAAAGCTGAAGCTCGACGAAAATGCCGAAGCCGCCGTCGCCCCTCGCGATGCTCTCAATGTTATTGTCCCAATTGGTGGTATTGGCTCGAGATTCTCCAAGGAAGGCTACCGTTTCCCCAAACCCCTCATCAATATTGTGGGCAGACCCATGATATTGTGGATGATCGACAATCTTAGTCTCAGAGCTGGTGATACGCTATGGATGGCCATCAACGAAGAGGTGGACGATGAATTCAGAATTGGCCAGCTGGTTGCAAAGTCATATCCCAAGATTGATTTCCGGCTGTTGCGCCTCAGACATCAGACTAAGGGAGCTTCAGAGACGGTAGGCTTCTAACCCACGGTCCTCCACACTCTTCGCCAGCTAACGCCTGTCAATTTCTAGTTGTACATTGTCAGTCAGAGCATGAACGCCGAGCATCTCAAGCGAAGAACCATCTCCCTCGATTGCGATACTATTTACTGGGCTGATATCCTACAAAATGTGCGAGATATGCCGGAAAACCACGGTGGATGTATTTGGTTTCCAGATCATGGGGACAAGCCCATCTTTTCTTATATTAAGACCAACGAGAATTCAGTCATTACAGACATTAAGGAGAAGGTAGCAATATCAAGAAAGGCCAATACAGGTGGTTACATCTTCCCCTCTGCAGGCATCTTGCGATCATGGGCTGCCCAGAATATCGATATGAACTCAAGAAAGCCGTCTGGCGATGTTGGAGAATATTACACAAGTCAACTGATTTCAGCTATGATCCTAGAAGGAAAGATTCCTTTCTTGGGAATGCCTATTGGTGAGACCGATTTCAGCTGTGTGGGAACGCCAGAACAACTCCAAGATCTTCTACGGTTAATGAAGGTTGAGCCGGATAAAATTAAGATCAAGAAGCGTAGATTCTGTTTTGATCTTGATTCCACGCTTGTCGGTGTCCCCGCAGTCGCTGGTGACTACTCAACATGCCCACCTATTACAAAGAATATTGAGCTAGTTCAGCAACTACACAAAGCAGGCCACTATATTATCATCGTATGTTGACATTTCCTTGATCCTGGTATGAGAGACTGACATGTTACAGCAAACTGCACGTAGAATGCGCACTCACAAGGGCAATGTGGGATCCGTTATTGCTGATATTGGACCTGTTACGTTTGCCCAACTTGCAAAGTACAATATTCCATTTGACGACATCCATTTTGGCAAGCCTTGGGCTGATGTGTATGTTGACGATCTTGCGGTTAACGCTAACTTGGACACCATGCGCGAGATTGGTTGGCTCTTGGAAGAGCCCGACCCATCATCTCTCGTCGGTCTTCCGGGTGCGGACACCAAGAAGGCTGGTATGATCGCAGCTCGAGACTTCAACACTATCCAAATAATTGGCGACAAGGTCATTAAGTCGTCCAAGTCGGAAAATATTCTTGGAGAACTCTTCTTTTATTCCCACATGCCTCCACAACTAAAGGCTGTTTTCCCAACTATCTACCATGTTGACTATCTTCCCGATACCACAACATATACGATAACCATGGAGAATCGCAAAGGACTTACATTCTCCCACTTACTGGTTGGCCGATCCATCACAAAAGGCCGCCTTCTCACCCTCCTCTCTGCACTTCACAAAATCCACTCCACCGCAAACCCGGCCAAACCTGTTCTCCCTATCTCCGAGCCACTTGAGGAGAAATTTGCTGCCCATTCTCTTGAAGCTGCGAAAGGTCGTGTCAACATCTACGCAAACTATGGCTCAAAACTGAGGTCTAGGTATGCTCAGCATGCAGACAGATATGCAGCATTAGGTCCTCTAGCAGCAGAACTGTTCAACCGCCTCAACGAGTTCCTGGATACCTACGAAGCCGAAGAGAAGGGTGTACACGCCCAAGTGATCCATGGAGATCCCGTGTTCTCGAACGCTATTTTATCAAGAGATGAGAAGTTTGTGTCCTTCATTGACGTTCGTTGCCAGCTCAACAACACCCTTACCCCCGAAGGCGATATCCATTACGATCTTGCGAAGGTCCTGCAATCACTTGTCGGATATGACCACATCCTCTTCATGTCCGCAAACCACCACATCATGTCACCTGACCTTCCACTGCTCGATGAAGCAGACACGAACCTGCTCACCGAACTACAGGACGTCTTCTGGGAGTTCCTTGAAACTCAATACGAAGTTCGCCTGCACAAAAAGACTCTCCTCCGAATCACAGCATCTCTCTTCTTCAGCCTGATCCCATTGCACAAGCCCGAGTTGGGACAGGTCTTCTTGAGGATGTGCAAGACGACCCTTGATATGGCAAGCCGAATCGGATATGGGCTCGGCGCCAAGAGTGTCGCTGGTAATCCCATTCCCATGATCTCGCGAACAGCCAGCTCGAACTTTGGAGACGATATCCTTCCCCGGACACCACGGGAAGAGCTTGGGAGCCCAACACTGCAGACTAATGGAAAGCTGGATGTGAAGAAGTAAAGCTGAGGTAGCTTGCTTGGTGTTACTGTTCTCTTGGGTCGCATATGAGATGACTATTATGAGGCGAAGGATTTCATGAATTAATGGATGTGCTACAAACATAAAAAGGAAAGAACGAGCTGTTTCTGTTTCCAAAACAAAACTTAACCTTTGTATTGATACTAGCTAGATGCTTGCTTTGGCTTGGATAAACTCTTCCTTTCTTTGTATCTTATACGGTGGCTTTGTTTTGTAAGAGGAAGGTTGAAAAGGGGAACCTAGCTGGATTCAAATAGGAGTTCGAGTCTGAGTATGAGTACAAGTAATTCAATTCTATATGAAATAACACTCCGGTACTCTCATCTTGTAATTTCGTGATAGCCTAGAAGAGGGTTAATGTAGATTGAAGCTTTATTTATGCCTCATAATATCTGATTTTATTCTCACATCCCCAGTCTATCATCCATCAATCTCATAGTGAAGAAGTCATCGATTTCTCATCTTATTCATTATCAATAAGTAATTCTTTTAAAAGTCCCAACCCACCGTAGCGGGTATGGTATAGAAAACCTCCTCCCTCCATACAAACAGAAGTACGGAAGTATCGCCGAAAAAAAACTCCATCCAAACCACTAGAGCCTCCCACCCAGCCACCGACCCATTCATCATAATACATCATTACTCGTATCATTCCACAACTCCCTCTTTCCTCCTTCCAATCTTTCCCCTCCTTCCCCTCCTTCCCCTCCATCAAAACCCCAAACCCACCTTCAACACTTTACTTATACACCCCCGCATAAGTAGCAGGTGGTGGTCCAGGAGGTGGCCCATATCCCCCGGCTTGTCCATACTGTTGATTTCCATACTGTTGAGGCGGAGCACCGTTATAGTATCCTTGATTCGCTCCTCCTGGTGGTGCGTTATAGGGTGTGTTATAGGGTTGTGCTGGTGCCGTCATTGGTGTTTGTGTTGTGTAGCGGGCTCGGGCGCGTCGTTTACGGGATGCTAGACAGCTGTGGGGTGTGTTAGTTCTGATGTTTGGGTTGTTTTTGGGGTGGTTGGGGAGAGGGGAGATGGGGAACGTACAGAAATATAACGAGTAAACAAAGTCCGATGAAGATTAGGACGCCGGCTAGGACCCAGCGGCCCCAGGTGTGGAAACGGGAACAGGTGTAGGTGCGGTAGTAAGGGTATCTGGGTGTGCGAAATTAGTTGGTTGGTTTGTTTTTGTTGTGTATTGAGGTTTGAGATTGATGCGACGGGGTGAAGTTCACGGTGAAGGTGAGATTGCGAAAGCCGGGGAAGAGGAAAATGAAGAGAGTACGAACCCTGTTCTACATATTGCTCTTGCTTGTAAAGATCGCGCGACGATACTTTTTAATTCTATCATGTTGTTGATTTGCGAAGTCGTAGGTAAATCTCAGTATCCGATGTTTATACTTGATTTTCCGTTTGTGCAAAGCTGGACTCTTGACGTTGTCTTTGTGACTGGAAGTTGTGTAAAGAGGAATACTACGGAATAAGTACTTGGGATATGATCGTGTGACCGTGAGATATCAACTGCGGTTTATGTTTTGTTTCCGGACGGTGAAGGTTAAAGTAGAGGTGGATGGTGAAAGTGGATATGATGTGAGGTGATATTCAGCTCTTGTGTTGTGGAGCAGTGTGAGTTGTGGAGTGAAGTTGGCACAGCAGACAGTTGTAATTGCAGGGTGATGGACAGTGCACTGCCACTGTTTAAACCTCTTTAAGCTTGTTTTTTAAGGCTAGGCGCTTAGCTAGGTTGCCAATGGGGGCTTAGCTCTGCTTAGTTTGCTGGTAATCGATGACGACGTGAGCTTTGATGTCATTGCGTGCCACGTGACTTGGCGCCAAGGTGATGGATGTGATTATTTGGAATCTTTGTGTTTTGTGTTTGGACAGTGAGAGATATATTGGACTGAGGTTTGGGAATTATGTCCGGAATTGGGAAATCTTTTACTGGATTTGGTGTTAAGTTTTGACTTTAACTTTTTTCTTGTTGCTTTGTTGCTACTTAGGGATAAGGGACTTGGCAATGCCGCGCCACCAGAAAGAGTAAATGCCTATCTACTCCGTAAGGAAAGCGATAGGTGCAATTACTTATTATTAATTCCTAGCCATTAGTAAAATTCTAAGCCACGAGCAAATCCAACAATAAATCATAATCTTTGTAGACCTTGATAATGGCCATAACATTTTCAAACCATCTCTCGAAGTTACAGAGAATGCCAGTTCACTTAGGAAGGGACAACGATGACAAAGTCACTTCGATAGACTAAGGGATAGTTAAAATATTCTCATTGCCCAAGGTTATTATAGGTTATTGCTTCTATAACGAAAGTTTAATTATGATATCCTACCATCTCCTATTCTATCCTATTCTATATGTCTTAGTAGATATATATCTACTTTGCAAAATATAAGCCTCTTTACTTAACCATAAATAAAACAATAGTAAAGCTGCAAGTTGGTATATATCTAAGACGAGCTGGGGTCCTAATTAGGACACTTGTGAAATACATGGGCTACTAAACTATTTAATCTGATACCACAGATATAGCAGAACTCAGTGCCACAGAGACAACTACTTAATATTAGCATTGTTTAATACAACACTCTCACCAAGCAAACAGACAAGTAAGCACCAAAATCTACTATAAGAGAGGTAAGAAGAGGAGAACTAACTGCATAATATGACATCCGCCCGTCCGCTCAATCACCCTTGGGCAAACAGGACAGCGTCTCCACTCCTCCGAATTTGCAGTCTGCATAAGAACCTTAAGACCCTCATCTTCAGGACATTCAGTCGAAAATCCTCCATGATCAGGTCCTTTACACCGAATACAAGTAAAAGAAGCACAAACACTACATTCAGCTAGCCCATCACCTCTTATATTCGACTCCGGTATGAAAGCCGAACACCGCGGCTTAGAACAATATGTCGCATCCGTAGCTTCTCGCTCTATTTTAACCTGTATATATCTCCTCACGAGTTCGGGACCTAAGAAGGTTCGCATCTTTAATTCATTGAAGGTTAGTAGCCTTGGATTATGAGGATCGTAGATATCGAGAAGTAATTTTCGACAGCAGCGAGGTGGAAATATTGATATTGACGAAGTCTCAAGTGATTTGAGAATATAGGCTATTGTGCAGTTTCGACAGAAGTAGTGATTACCGCATGGTGCGAGGGCCATGTCGATATGTGGGATGGTATTGGTATTTTCTAGGCACATACCACATGTCCAAGTTTCTGATGATTTGTGTTTTAGTACTTGGTAGGTTATTTGGATTAACCAGAGAATGAAGAATCCAAATCCGATGAGGGAACGGCTGACGAAGGCGAATAGTAATACTAGGGAGACTATGCATCCTAGGATTAAAAGTGGGATACCGAATATGATTAATAGGATGAATGCGACTACCATGAGAGGTATGGCTCCAAAGATAAAGAGCGGGATACCGACGATGGTGATGATAGCCTTTTTGAAAGTCGACATGCTGGCATTTTGTACTTTTGGCATAGATGTGGTCGTAATGGATGACATTTTGGAATGCGAAATTTGAGTGGCTTGATTTGTTTTTGCTTTGGTGATGGTGGTACTAAATAAGAAGAAGGCCTTCAAGGGAGCTGTAACATATATAGGAGCACCAAGGTTCAGTCGAATTGAGAATTAAACGACACGCTAAGCTGCCGTAGTTGAAAAAAAGAAAGGGATTTAGGTTAATATAAGAGGTTCAGGCCAACTACCAATTTTAGAGGAATAAGAAATCACCTCGAAGGAAGCTATGCCTAACCCTGTTGCACTAAGCCCAACGACATTGGATAGTCCATACTAGCTTGGTAGTAGCTCGCTTATAGAACCACAACATAGAGCTGTCGACTTAAGAATCAAAATATTAACTTGACAGATAAAGAAAAATCTTTTGTATAATTGAAAGAAATATTGTTAGGTTAAACATATAAGTTGGCTCAAATGATTTGCTTAATCTTGCTAGCTCAGAACTAGCTAGAAGAGGAAACACAGGTTAACAAATTTAAGTGTGAAACAGATGCAGGATTTTGACTAGGACTTGATGGAAATAAGTATTCTGGGATTGGTATTTCAATACCCATGTTTTGTGATTTTGCCTCAAGAGAGCTGAAGATCACATTCGCTATCGTACAAGTATGCTGAGCATTAACACCGAAATCCCTAGTCCTGCGGCAGAGGTTATAAACCAAGACCTAGGTATGAATGATTTCCCCCACACTACAACTGCTTAATACGCCTCCTCATGTGCTCAATCTGCCAACCATCGACGAACGGCTTCTTCAATCAGTCCAGAATATCTCTATTCTTTGACGTTCTACCAGAAGTAGGTTGTCCCATCTCACCACCCTCTCTGACCTCCTTATCTACTAGGGCATTGATCTCTTGAATGAGCTCATTACACGCATCATCGTTTGTCTTCTTATTCGACTGCACTGCTTGTTCATTAAACCACCGCATGGAGCTTAAGCCTAGCGTCGTGGAGGGCTCCATTTTCATTTCATTATCGTATATTGCCCTCCAAGCTATTTCGGCAATTTTATATAGCAGTGTTTTGCACATTTCAAGGTTTGTTAACCTTGCTTTGCGTTTTGGCGCAGTTCTCTTGAGATCGGCTCCAAGGAGTGCTCCTCTTCCACGTAGGAATTGTTTCAAATCTTCGTTGCCTTTCTTGATGGCAATGTCTAGGGCGGTTGACGCATGAAGTCGCCTATTTTTGATATCTTCTATGATTTCGAATAGTCTCGGGGCAGCACTTTGAATGTCGCCTATGACTTTGAGGTTTTGGGAAATAATGAACAACATATTTTCTTTCTGTTCTGTCTCTGTTGAACCAGGATATTCATCAACCCAGAAATGGTTTATATCAATGTTATTGAAAGGGAAGGGAAATTTTATGCGCGCGGGACTAACGTCAAGTAGCTGCTGATTTCGTTCGAGAATGAGTATTTGAAAGGCCTCCTGGTACAAATCTAAGTCCACCACAGCTGTCGAATTCTGAGAAGCTGTAGCGTTAATATCAGCCCCGTGGTCCAGTAGCAAGCGAACTACCGACAAGTGGCCATAATTTGAAGCAAGATGCAAAGGCGTCATGACTATTCTGGGGTCATCTGGCCATTCCCATACCTTGAGCTCGGTAATAGCTTCATGTTTCAACAGAAGTCCAACGATTGCTTCGTTCCCTTCTTTGGAGGCGTAATGCAACGGTGCGTGGGCTATTTCCCCGTCACTCTGGATGTTTGAGCCTTTTTCAATCAAGAACTTGGCCACCGAAAAGTTCAGGTTTGAAACTGCCCAGTGAAAGGCTGCACTGCCATTCCGATCTTTCTCCTTGATCGTACTAGGACAGTGCTCAATGAGCAACTCAAGCAAGTCTATGCGTCCATAGTTTGCAGCTTGGCGTACGAGACTATGATATAGTTGTGGTCTATCATGTAGAAGCTGGTGGTGGTATGAGGACTCTCGAAGAAATATTGAAGGTATTCTGATGCCGTGTATGGCCCAGTTCAAAAGCGCATATTGAAAAAATTGTGTAGGGTCGAATACCTCCCAAATCTTCGGTTTACGGACACTTCCAGTCTTGCATCGGGGATAAATGTTACAAAATTGCGAATCCCAGTCTTTACAGCTTAAGAATCTGCAAAAGTTCTTGAATAGCAAGAAATTAGCTTTGCCTGCGTCCACATAATAGTCAGACAGATCTGGGTTGTTGGCTAGCTCGTCACTGAGGAGATAATCTTTTGCGGTTTGATGTACTAGGTTGAGAGTTTTGCTCTTTGGATCCAAGTATAAGAGCGGGATACAACACTTATAGCCATCTTGGAAGTCTTCAACAATATCTTCTGTTGGCACCCAAATTCTTTCTGTTGTGTCCATTGCCTGAGCCATGGCAAGCTGGTCTAAAGTTACCGGCCTTGGAGAAACGACAACCCACTGGAGAATGAACTGAGCTACCTCTCTGTGCTGCTCTTGGATATTCTGGAGCATTCGTGCATACACACCCGGCAGGTCAGACGGGAGGCTGGAAAGTTTCGTCTCAATATGGCGTGTTATGAGGACGGTGTCAAGATCCTTTAAGACGAGTGCTGCCCATAAGAAAGTTCCGCCAAGCCTTTCCGTAAGGGCCTTCTTCAGTCTGTCCACCCACTTCCCGTTCCATTCCTTGTCCATGACTAATTCCCGTACTTTCACGTCAATATAGTGGTTTAAGTCCTCGTTGATGCTTGCGGAGTCAATGCGTATGGAGAGGTAACCATTAGCTCGTTGAAGTGTACGAATAATGTCGGTCTCTGGTCGACTTGTTGCAATAACCTTCACATCTTTCTCAGAAACGGCCTCAAGAATATCTTTTAGACTCGATAAGATCTTCCCCCTAGACGATATGTCGCATTCGTCGAGTGCATCGATGATGATGTATAGTCTTCTGTCTGTTGCTTTAAGAATGGCTATGAGGATGCGCTGCATGGCGTCAAAGTTTCTGATCAGTCTTTTGTCCATCTGGGTATAGTCTTGCTCGATGTATGTGAAAAGGTGGTAGTCGTTGTTCATAAGCTGCCACAGGAGGCCTCGAAGTATCGCAGTTGCTGTGTTCCGTTTGTCGTCCTTATTGTCGCAAAAATAATAGAGAAGTGCTGGGCTTTCTGACTGCAGGCGGATTTCTCCTTCTAACTCCTTTACGAGGTAGCTAGATATCATTGATTTTCCGATTCCTGGTGCACCAATCAAATGCAGAAATTTTGCCTCCGTGGATTCCTTCCAAGCTAAGTACTGAGGTTCGTTCTGAATCCAGGTGCAAGTTCCATAGACGCGGTCGCCTTTGGCCCGTTTCATGGCCTTTAGGTCGTCGGAGGGATTCGTGAGAAAGATGATCTTCATGCATGCGTCGTGCTTCATTTTCCTATCTATGTCTTTCCCTTAAAGCCATTGTTAGCATGGATCATAGTATTGTAGAGCCACTGAACACCCGCAAGGAAAATGGGCAGCTTACCTGCGTTTCCTCCATAGTGATAGTGGAAAGCATCTCCCATATGTACTTGTGAGGCATCTCGTGCAGATATGTCACGAAAATCATGACCAGCTCTCCTAGAGCCCTCCATGCCTAATAAAAGACTCTGATGACGTGGAAAGAGTAGTCAATGGCAAAGAGGAGTTTTGTTGTCTTTTGTTTGTGTGGTTGTTGAAAAGGTTCAACCCCACCTCGTTGGAATTCTAGCCTTGTTGCTTTTGTGATAGCTACGAGGTCGTTAGTCGGCCTAAGCTCCTATATCCTTGCGTTCTCTGCCTTGAGAGATAGACAACCATTCACTTAGCCCGATCAGAAGTCCAATGTAGACTATCACTTGTTCCACCAGCTCGTAAGGAATTTCTTTATCATAAGACATCCATGAACTGAAAATAACTTTACGTGACGGAGTATAACTAATCTAATCTACAGACAGGATTCCTTCTAGTATACACTTCTCTTTGGCTCATTATTTAGAATGGCAACCTAGTGTTGAAAATAGCTTTGATAATGTTGTTTCTAAATGCTAACTGAAAGGTTGTTGCCTTACACGCTAGCATAAGGTAGCTGGAGAACCTATATTTGTGGAGGACTTTGGTAATGAAAGGGACTAAGGGTTTAGTATTACTTCCTAGCTTCCTTGTTGCTCTTTTCAATTCCTATAAAGACATCCTACATAGTTCTTCTAATTCTAGTAAGCCCACTACTGTAAAAATTGGTTCTAAGAGATTAAATTGATTTGCGCAAGGAATTTATTTTAAATCCAGTGAGTTACTTAAATTTATGTCTCATATCCTTATAGGCATCGATTCAAAATGATCTTTTACAATATTTACTAAGCAGCTATTAGAGTAGTCTGGCAAAATACTGACTAAGATCAAGTGTTTGAGGCTACCTTAGTTAACACTTATAAAGAAAATCATTACAGAACCATTATAATATAGGACACGAACAATATTTGTATGCTAGCTAAGACTGTTTCGGGATCTGAAGATGCTCATTGATTCCCTCCCTATTTATCGTAAATATGTAAAGTTGTATCACCTCGCTTAGCACTCTGGCATTTGAGTGGCCACAGCTGCGGCTTACTTACTCATCGCAGAAATGAGTAACAGCGCGCATAGAGTATTTCACCAATAAGGTTTCTGCCGTAGATATCACTTGCATGGCATGAAAAACACAGGTACCCAAGCGATAAGCACAAGAGCAGCCGAGAGAACTTCCTCAGAAGTTTTATAAGGCCGTTCGTTCCCTCAACATATCCTACGACACAACCATTAAGAAAAAATGGCACAACGAAAAAGTATCTTGTTTTTCACAAATTCTGACTTTGGACAAGCGAACGTCGTACTGGCTGTAGCCTACGAGCTGCTTCTTCGAAACGAATTCGACATTCATATCGCATCTTGGACACCCTTGGAATTGCGAGTTATTGAGCTCTCCCAAAAGGTGCAGAATGAGATTCCCAGCACCACGATCCATCCTATAAAATTTCACACCCTTCCGCTGAACACAATGTTCGACTCGTACGTTAAGAATACTGGCGAAAAGAAGGCTGATCTCCCTCATCCACCAGGTGCGAATGGGGCAGAGAGATTTACACAGCTAGCACCTAATGTTCTTGCCGTCTGGGAGCCAGAAGAGCACATTGAGCTCTACGAGTGGTGTGCGGATCTTGTCAGAAAGTTGAATCCTAGCCTCGTGATTATCGAACCCTTTCTAGGGCCGGCTCTTGATATGGCTAAGACGTTGAAACTAAAATATGCTATCTTGAGTCCATGCACTCTGGCTTCAGGCTTGATTCCGGAACAACCTTGGGGTGCTAGGTTCGTAAGCAACATATTTCTTTGTTCTCATGGTCTCGAAACACTGTCTCACGACTCCGGGAGCATGTCTCAAAGCTCTTACTCTTACTCTTTGGAAAAAACATAGTACTAATTTGTTGAAGTGGAAATACCCTGCGTAAGACACAGGACCACCAAGCTTTTACATATACTAATCAAGCCCATACAGTCTCTCAACTGGGTTCCGATATCCACTGCCATGGAGCAAAATTCCAGAGAACTTGTACTGCACGTGGGCAGTGATTAAGTGTCTCTGGCAACCTCGGGTCAAAAATCTCAATGCAGCCAGAAATGCCCATGGCATTTATGGGGCACTGCCAACACTTACACCTTGGGTTAAAGACGTTCCACACGTCTCCGCTTCGCTTCCCGAAATTGACCTTCCAATGATCATCCCATCCAATGTACATTACTGCGGGCCTATCCTTCTAGCCACGACACCTATTTCTCAAAGTGATCCAGAACTTCTCAACTGGTTGCAAAAGAAACCAACTATTTTGTTAGCCTTTGGAACACACCATGAAGCTCGTGCTGATGTCGTCCGGGAGATAGCTCTTGGTCTTCGTATACTTCTCGAAGCAAGACCAGATGTCCAAGTTCTTTGGAAATTGAAAGCAGAAAAACAAGCAGAGGAAGACGACAAACAAACTGTGAATGCAATCTTGAGTAAGGAGCTTGAAGAGACTCGAGTTCGCATTGAGGGATGGTTGAAGGCTGATCCGGTTGCAATAATGGAAAGTGGAAATATTGTATGTTCTGTGCACCACGGAGGTGCAAACTCTTACTTCGGGAGTTGCTGGTAATACTGTTAGTCTATTTGAATGTGGCTAAATACTAAATTCTACTAGGGCTGGTATTCCTCAAGTCATACTTGCGCCCTGGTACGATACTTATGACTACGCAACACGTGTCGAATATCTTGGAATTGGGGTGTATGGAAACGATAGAGCTGGCCATGAAGCAGTCGTCGACGTTTCCAATTATAAAGCCCCGCTTATGATCGACGGTGAGGAGTTTGGTGCAGCACTTCTGAAAGCTGTTGGTAAGGAGAAAGGTGGTGCTGAGGCGATGAGGAAAAGGGCTAGCGAATTAGGCGAGGTGTGTCGGAAAAGTGGAGGAAGAGTGCAAGCTGCTAAGATTTTCAGTGATTTAGCACTGAACGGATAATTATTTGTGTTAGGAAGAACATAGGTCCGATTGAAAATTGAGCGCTTAGGCTCAAAGGAACTCTGCACTGCGAACTTCTTGGTATTTGATTCATGTATCGTTTTTATGCAACTAAAATTAAGAATAATATGATATGACAACGTTTCCTTCAGCTAGGGCTATTTTCAAAGAGTACATTTAATCCTAATATGTATGTTTCAGAATAGCTTCTGTTTCATAAATATGGATAAAATATAGCTACCACTGGTCCAACAAGTGAGTTTATGACTACATTAAGCGAACAGCTCTTCAACACTTAAGTCAAGTAATGGCGAAGTTGTTGCGATGCCTGTTGGAATATTCCTGGGGCAAGAGTGCCCGTTCTCGACTTTGTACGGCTGGATTGAAAATGGAAAATTGTAGGCTGTCTGTGATGGAAAAAGAGGAAGTCAAGGAGAAGTTGTCTGGGCGTGAGAAGGGTCAGAAGGCTACCTGAATCATTTGTACTGAGAATGCTATGTACTTTCGTCGGGCGAACATGAATACCTAGGTTAAAGGAGTAGTAGGGTAGCTTGGGGAACAGTTCACACTGTAGTAGTCAGAACATGCCACTGAGATAGAGAAAAAAGACATCAAGAACAGCTGAAATTGCTAACAGATACCAAGGCATTATCAAGTAATTTTCTTTCTCTTGTGCTTTGCATGAAGTTAGTAATCTGGCTGCTATTGCTCAGTGCTAATCGCCCTCGGCTCACCTTTGGCTCAGTGTACACACTTCACTAGCCTGAGCAGCCTGAGCAGCCTGAGCAATATTCCTGACATTATCACGGCCTTTAATTTCATTCTCGTCAGGTTTTAACAGCGATGCTCAAGGACGCTAAACAAGTTTCACCCGAAAATGGACACTTTCCAAAACATATCTAATGCATTGCTTACGGTGTAAGTTGACTCAATATGAAATGCTCCTCCTACGAAGTAGCGCAGTTTCAGTAGCAGAAGTATCTCTATTTACTGTAGTCAGCTAATGTGCTGGGATGAGATACTCGTCCGCTGATCGACCTTAGATGTTTCATACTAAAAGAGTGTGCTGCAAGGAATTTTCAGTAACGAATGTAAGAGTCTTCCAACTCTATAAAGAGTTCTAAACTTAGAAGGTACAAAAACAACAGTTATATTTAAAATTAAAATTCTCTAGCTATGCTGGCTCTTAACTCTATATGCACCGCTAGTTGTTTGACTAGCATATCTAGTTCGTTGCCTATAATTAGAGTATCAATTGAGAGATTCTCGTATCTGGGAATATCACGGAGAGAAATAGAATGAAGTGCTTGAAGCCTTGGTTAAGGCCTGCAAGGGAAAGTCTACTTTAGTCGTATACGTAGCGAAGTTCTATTATGTGGTACGTTAGCTTTTGTTACAATTTATCAGCTGGGTGTAAATGAACCTCTATTTACCTCGCTTAATGTTGGAAGGGATTTGCTACGCCAGTTAAAACACTTAGAATTAAAAGACTTATTCTATGATAATTGAAATCTAGAACTAGTGACATGGAACGAATACAACTTTCTCTCTAAATCAAACAACCCTAGCTAATAGAGAGTTGTGAATCCGATTTCCTAATGGGCAAGGACGAAAGAGAGAAGAAAAGAAGAAGAAAAAGTTCATTTTCACTTCTCTTGTCAAACGACTTTACTCTATCACTCTTGTAGAACTGAAGATAATTTTATATTCTGTTCTGTACTTCCCACTCGTTCTTAACAACTAGGCCCTTAAACTTTACCTATCTCCAATCTATGATTAAGGAAGTGAATTGACCAAATGTTACCAATCATGTTAGGTATACCAGGTACCATTTAATTGATAAAAAGAATAATACATTGAACAATACACTCTTGCTAATATTTCTTAAATTTTACATTTGTTTACTTAAGTTCAGTCAGGCAAAGGGTAGTTCCTTAGGTACCCCATAATCATCACAGCTAGCAAACCTCCACGCTCCTTTCAACTGGGGGACATATACCCATCGAAAGATTTGATGAACAAACCATGGGAACGGAGGAAATCTCACCCCATGGATTCCAGACTCGTATGTGGTATCCGAATTCGTCATTAAGAACGGCACTTCACGGACCTGATAAAGTGCATTAATATTAGTCAACTTCATGAGGAAGATGGGTTTGGCTTACTCTATCAGCAACTTTCTTAGAGTGTTGAGCCATCGTTTTGCCTAACAAATTCCAGTCAATCCCGTCATCCTTCTCGAGACTCTCAAGTAGCACAATCTCATTGTTCAAATGCGATTCCAGCCTCGGCCCAAAATCATCAATAATCTGGTTCAACTTCTCGCCGTCGTAATCTTGCCCATTATCCTTCACGCCACTAACAAATTCATCAAATGCCAAGAACCCAGGCAGAAAACTCTCATGCTCATCATGATTTTTCGCGGCGACTCCTTTCTCCTGACATTGTTCCTCGAGAAGTGGAAAATATACGGTCTCTTCGGTCATGTGGTGCGAGTGAAGAGTGCAAGACCAAGCATCACAATACAGCATGAAGTCGGCAATGTCTTTTGGGTCCTTGATATTGGGCGCCTGGAGATAGATACAGTTCAGTCCTCGGAAAAGGATGTTGTGGATCAGTGCCATCTCAGAGGCATTTCGTGATGCTCCCGATTCGGGTTTGCCCTAGGCTCTGTTAGAGGTGTTTTGCATACAATAGACAATCAGATCAAATCACATTCAAAGCAGCTCGGGGAGTAGAAAGGAGTTTGAATGGACCGTCGGCCCACTTCTTATCAGCTGACATAATGATGTGCGTGGGGAACAAGGAAAGACAACTTTGAAGAGGATGGCGCACGATATTGAATATACTTTGTAGATGAGTATGTATGTAGTAGACATATAACTCCCAATGAAGCGGCTGGTATTATAAATTATTTTGTTTAAAAAATGAGGAGGTCATCACCTGATTTCTCGCCTGACCATCTAAAGTGAGTTGCAAATGATAGCGGCGTGATTGGTGGAGACTTCTGTTTCTCGCCACCGATTAATGATTACATCGCCGAATAAGCCGGCACTTGGAGCGATCGAGACTCTTAAAGTACAGGCTATTCCGACCGCCTTCAGACTCACCTGCTCTGCATCTTGTGGCCTGACCATTTGGTACTCACCTTATCACCCTCACTTAGCGATACTAACCCTAACTCGCCGCATAAAACTAATAAAAGTAGCCTCCCGTCCTCAACAGAGATGGATACCGTTGAGGTTAGGATTACATATTTTAAGTTTTAAAATAATGCACTTATCCTATAGTTTTTTGCTACAGTACTAATACGCCAAATGCCTGAACTACTACCCTAACCAATTTGGATGGCAAGGTAGTCGGAATGGTTACTTGTCTTAGGTGTTTAAAGCAATAGAAAAATGCTGGATAGCTTGAATATCATACTTTCTATAAAGGACGGGGCGGGGTGCTCGCTTCCTAACTTGGATTAAGTACGGAAGACTTGATGACACCCATGAAGCCCCGAGGAGAGGCAACTATATTGAGGTAAGTACAGGAACCAATCTAACAGACAACGTAGTCTGTTGACAAAAAAGCGCATTTAAACGATGATGATTTAATTTTCAACAGGAATGCATACCGACTCTAGATATACAACCATCAAAGCTTGTCCAACATAATGATTGTATGTAGTATCCCCGCAAATCCGTCAAAATCCACAGCCAAAAACATACCAAAACCATACCGTCAAAACTTGTCCAATATAATGATTGTATGCAATATCTCCGTAAAACCGTCAAAACCCACCTCCAACCCCATTCCACTTCACGTCGAACAACGTCGGGGCCCACCTTAAATGCGCTATTAATACACATAGATGGAAGGGGTGAGTATCACTAACAGGACTGAAGCTATGGCTAGACCTTGAGCAAAGTTTTGCAACATAAGCTGGTGTTGAGAAGTGGTTTTCACTTCTAACACTATATTAAGAGTTAAATATGGCAGTTTAGACAGGGGTGTGTTACTCACACTGAATATATAAGAGATTAGTTGTCAAAGTCCGCTAAATTAATGACGTCGCAGTTCGGCTTAACTGGGTACTTACTCTAACAAAATGAATTAGTTGAGTATAACTAGGCGAACACCTTTTTTACTTACTCTGTATTGAAGTATAGTCAGCATAAAGCAAGGCAAATCAAGGGGTATGGGAATACACTCACGCTATAAAGCGCTGTTAATAACGCTACGAATTTAAGCTAAGGTCATCACATTTTACTTACTCTGCGCGTTGTATGAGCGGCGTACTACAGCTTTATACAGTTGGTTGACTTACACTGTAAACGTCGAGTGTCAGAATACATAACAATTCGCCAAAAATGCTAGGGTAGTTACATACGCTACGGAAATAACTCATTTTAGTTCTAGGAGCTCTTGTTCTTTCTAAGTCTTTTTATAACTCTGATATTTAACACTTACCCTGAGATACATATTAGCAATTTCTTGACCCGTCAACGTAGCTTAACCTTAGGCTTACTCTGTGTTTTGTAAGTAAGTTGATATTTGATTGATTAGATTATAAAGGTAAGGATAGGCGAATAACCCACACTGATTGGATGTGAAATCAGCATCATGATATCGAAGTAGAATGAATTATAGAGGGTGCACTTACTCTTCACATTGTTGCAACTTGTAATACAAAGCACTCTTAGTATTTAAAGTATATTATGTCGGGTTATACGTACAGCAGCCCAATCTTCATCGACTTCCGCCCAAGCAGGGCGCGAGTCTGACGACAAAGAAGAAACAGTCAGGAAGAATGCCACGCCTATGAAAAATTGCGCGAGACGCATTTTTGCTGTGACGAGGAATGTTAATAAAGCAATAAAATCTGTAAATGTATGTAGGTTTCAGCAATGATGAATGCTCACAACCAAGAGAATTTAGATTCTAGAGAAGCGGCTGCAGCCTTTAAACCAGTGCGTGAGATTTAGTTCCACATTTTGAGACAGACATAAACAGTTTTGTTGCTGAAGCCATTTCGTTTCGTCCTTCCATACTTAGTCAGCTCGAGTCGCCCTTCCAATTTCGCATTGGCATTAGTGGGTAGAGTGACGTGGGAGGCATTAAGCGAGTCGCCGACGTCTAGTAACCATTGAAAGGCCAAGTACTTTGTAAATGGAGGGTTTGGTTCTTTTTCATGCAACGAAGTGTTTGTTGAGCCGATATTGTCTTTCCCTCCGTATTTCAGGCAAAATGTCCTGGATTCCTCAACTTCAGTATCGTCGTGTTGCATCGGATGAAGGTGACAGCAAGAAACAGAATGAGAATGAAGGAGAGACCCCTTTGCTTGAGGGAGTTGAGGGTCATCATCAAGCAGAGAAGTCATATAAATCCTATTTGAAAACTGCTTTGCCCTGGGTCCTATCCACGTTTCTCTTATGTGTGATACTTCTTTGGTCTTTTCGGTCAGATTGCAACTGTCGTGGAACATTGGCAACGTTTGAGTCTGGCTTCAACACTGATCTCGGTAGGGAATTCAATTTCTTTACTGTAATATCCTCTACGAACTCTTCTTGCTAATCAATAGCTTTCAGAGTCAGCGAAATCGGAAATCGAAATTGTTCAGACGCGTTTTTATGGGGCCATCAACTACGATCAAAATGGTACTTTCTATATCACAAAGTCCCCGGACGAACCTCCATATGTTGGGCATCCATCAAAGGAAATTGATAAGGCATGGTACGATCTATTAAACTGTTAAGTAACTACCTTCCCCTACTGCAAGCTGCTCTCAAATTGACATTTAGTTCATAGATAGATACGTGGCTTTAACAGATGCCGAAGCTTTCGAGATTGAGAACCCGGATTACTGGGGGCCCAAAGATCACGGGTCCTTTTGGGCATCGTAAGTCCATTGCACCACTTTCAGTTGAATCATCTACTTACGGAGATAGTCCTGATGTTTTGCATACATTACACTGTGTGGTAAGATATCTTTGTCGTTCGCTTTCGTCATGAAACTAAATTTAGAATCAGAACTATCTCCGAAAGTCGTTCAACACAGAGTATTACCCTAATATTCTCGTCGACAAAGTCCACCAGCCTACTCATCGGATGCATATAGGTGAGTTTTGCTATACATTCAAACATCTCCCGTCTAACCTTCTTTGAGACCATTGCCTGGAGATGATACGGCAAAACATACAATGCCACGGCGATCTCACACCAATACCACGGCCTTTCAGAGGAGGTGCAGGATGGCTTGCAGATGGGAATCGAGCTCACACATGTCGCAACTTTCGCCGCATTCCGCAGTGGACGAAGCTGAGATGGGATACCGATAGATTAGAAACTGAGAATCCTTACAAATCGTCGAATGTGGGTACTAACTGAAGAACTAAAGTCATGATTGATTATTGGAGCAATGTATATGGCATTATAATAATTAGTAAGGTCATTAGACATAGAAAATTTCACAAGTAGCCAGGAACAGTGGTACGTAGTATGATGATTTTTGTATATAATTCCCGTGTTGGCTGGTTAAATTCTAGAAAACATCATTTTCCCTCGTTGCAAGCAATCTACCTTCAAAGTCATAAGACTGGCATTGGCAGGAAACGTGACAGCGAATGATAATGAATGTGAGAACACCAAAAAGCGAATCAATCCGGTGATGTACTGCATTTGATAAATTGTAAAAGCTGCAATATTTACTCTTAGTGGTAGTTTGCAATATTATAGGTGGTGATGTTCTTACTTGTAGAGTATGCAAATTAATCCAAGGTCAGACAACTTTACAGGTAAGGAATCCTGGATTGATTGTGGAGTGTATCATGTCCAAGTGCTCTGGCCTTCTTTCAGCAAAGAGCACCAACATTTTGGAGCAGTGCAATGTGTGGTCCAAATTTGTGATCAAGTTATCTCGTGGGGCTCCATTGAGTAAAGCCCTCTGCAGCTTCTGCCATAGCATGAGGCAATGAAACATGTGATCTCTTGCTGTTCCATAGTACTCATCGAGCTCCATCATCTCCTCAAGGGTCAACACCTCTTTCCCGGATAAGTCTCGGTATCCCTGCCAAGTTGGAGTGCTTTTGTACTCCACTAGTAGATCGTGGTCGATACAAGGCTTGGGAGTCCAGCCGATCAGCAAAGGATCAAACTCACATCCCAATGCCCGAGCCTCAGCTGACGAGTTGCCGCACGTAAGAATTTGGGAATACTCTGCTGTATTGCTTGCAAGACCGTGTGATATGTGATAAACTGTGATGGCAAGGATCCAAACAATGGAAGTACAAGTAATGCTAATCAGGTGCCCATGTCGGTGACCGTGAGTGTAATGGCTGATGGCTGTACCAGTCTTTAGCTGATTTTTGAAAGTTCATAAATCGAATATCACAAACTGTCGACTCATTGCCGGCACAATCTAGGAAGAAAATAAGGGATGCCTTCCGGGGATTGAGGCAGCCTACTCCTTGCAGACGCAATAGCATACCTTCACAAGAAGCGTTACGAGCAATCTGCAGAACGACGAGTGTTGAATTGCCCGCCTCACTTACGGCGGTCTATGCTGAGTGGCGACGACACCCCCATTCATTTTTGACGTCCCATGGGTTCAAAGTAGACAGCGGAGATTTATCCCACATGTACAGAGAAATGAAGAAATTGGAGACGAAACGGAAGTCGGACACAGTAATCTGGAGATATTTTACTCTCTTTTTTCATGACCTGATGCAATTAATTGGAGGTGGAAGAACGTATTTAGTGCAGAAACTTCAACATAAGTTGATGGAGGCTATTGATAGCCCGGGGATGCTTCCGGAAGCTCCTAAGCACATTCAAGGAAATCTCAAACGATGGGCTAGTGCGGGGCTAAGATATCATAATATCACGACGAGGCTGGGAGATGGAGCCTTGATGCTTCTTCCGCAACAAGTAACGGATAATATGTGAGTTGGCACGTCTTTGGGGTGCGGGATTTGACTAACAGACATCGCTATAGTTGGGAAAATAGGTTACCTATGAAAGGTCCCTGCTTTGATACTGCAATAACACATCTTCTTGGATTGGGTATCTGTGATATCGCCAAGAATATCGGGGCTGACACGCTGGGATCAGAAGTTCGGAGGGTGGTATTGGAACCATTCCACCAACAGTCCTTAAACGGGCCAGTGGATTATGACATTTCTACCGACCGTCAAGTGCGAAATGGTAGGACTCATCCAGGTCCAACTACTGAGAACTATTCCGAGGTAGGACAATATAGGATCGCATTGCAAGACCCTATGCGTCGCGACACGACTGCATGGAAGTCGGCGAGGAAGTATGAGCCAGCTTAGCGAAGATATGACTAAATGATATCATTCGACTAGAGATAGGTTTGAGTTTCTTCATGAAAGATCTATTGGCAAGCTTAATTTGACGTGAATAAGATTTTAGGCATAGCCAAATTCAACTCTGTTGCTACGTCTAATGACTTGTCCGGGAATGTGATACTAGTAAGATCGAGAGACCAGTAAGCACGGAAATTTGTCATCACCTTGCAGGTCGCTGGTGATACCCCCGAAGGATGGAGGAGAAATTGAAGATTCTATGGGCTCAGGATAAAGAGTCTGTTGGCTTGTAATTATCTTTCAAGAATTACATATAAATTTCACCTACGTTGAGCAACGAGAAAATTGGTTTGAAGCAGCAGGGTCGGCACAATGGCATTTGGTAAAGTACATATACTTACTGTTATGCTTGGCATTATGATTATTTTGTACCGGCGTTCTTCGTCCATTCTATGGGAACCTCATCATTCAGAGGCTCAACCATTTGTTCGAATTCTCAATTACGACCCGTTAATAATGCACATCGAAAACTTCATCTCATTAGAAGAAGCTGACTATCTTCTCAGACTTGGGTAAACAAATTATTCTTTATTCGAAAAGGCGAAGACTGATTTAAACAGTGAACCTCTGTTTCATCCATCCTCTCTTTTATCTGCGAATGGTACTTTACATATGTCATCGGATCGAACAAGCTCAACAGTTATTCCACCACCCCAAGATCCTACGATCAGTCAGATTCTGGCAAGAGCGGCGGAAGTCCAGGGCTTTACAAGCCTAGACGAAGAATTCGAGGTTCAATTAACTCGCTACCACCGTGACCAAGGTGTTTTTCCACACACAGATTGGTTTGGGCTGGAACCTTTCATGGGGTGGGATCGTGTTACCACTTTTTTTGTGATATTGAAAGCAACTTGTGCGCAGTGTGGCACCCGCTTCCCTAAATTACGTATAAACTGTTCTGAGAAGGTTCCTAAGATAAGAGAAATAGTGGATTGTGACGATTCGGAGGGAATTACTGTGAAGGCCATCCCAGGAAGTGCTACGTTCTGGAGGAACCTCCACCTTGACGGAACCGGAGACGAGAGAACATTACACCTCGGGCTTCCACCCGAAGACGGCACAAAAGTTGGAATGAACATTTGGACTATTATTAAACCAGACTATATTAGCTACTTTTTTTAATGCATTCTTTCTGCATTATCTCGCGCAACTGTGGCGCTATTGTAGTAAAGTTATTTTCTTTCGATTTTATATAAAGATGAAGCACTGAAGTTAAAATCAGCTACACTTACCTTCAACCTAAAATATTACCATTGTTACAGTTCTATTGCTACCTAATCGTACAAATAAAGTAAGCACCCTTACTAATGTTAGTGCATAGCCTATCCCTTTGTGCGTCAAACGGCTTTGTGTACAAGGATTCGACACCCCAACAATTTCATCACCAAAAAGAATATGTATTTTGCTGTGCGCGTCCTCGTGGTCCGTGTCGAAGCCGTTTGACGTACAAAGGGATTGGGCTATATTAATAATAATATACGCACTGAGTTCAACCTTTGATGCCCATTTATATTATCAACTATCAGACGAAGGATATCAGTTTTTTGTAAGTACTTAATCTAAACGTCGAGTTTCACATTCATTACTTGAAATGGCTACCGAGAGTCGAAGTTACAATGGCTGTTGGACCTGTAGACTGAGGAAAAAGAAATGTGACGAGAAACGACCTGTCTGCGTGGAATGCAGCATGCTGGGCATTGAATGCCATGGATTTGGTAAACGCCCGTCATGGATGGACCGCGGGCCAAACCAGAGGATAGAAACACTCAAAGTCAAAAAGAGGGTCGCAGAGAGAACGGCGGAGAAAAGAATGGAGCAAATTCACCAAAATTATGCTTCACCAATAAAACATCAAAAGAATGATAGCCGGAGACAGGAGGCTCCTAGTCATAGTGTCGACCAGGTGCTAATTACTACTTATCACACCTCTCTATCCCAAGAGAAACCAGTTCATGGTACTGAGACATATCTCTCAGGTTGCAAAGGCTTTCATCCTACTTCATTCTCGGCAGTACAGCCCTCTCTAGAAACCCGCGATCCCAGTATATGGCTGGAAAATATTGGTTCCTTCACACCACACAACATGCTCCCTCTTCTAAACGCCGAATTGAATCCGATTGAGAAAGACATATCTTTACCTAACTTTGACTGGGGTTTGCCATCTCTTTCCGCTCTTGATAGCCCTTTTCAATCTGATACTTGCTCCTCGGTAACAGCAAAACCGCCTGGGGTCAACCACGTTCAGTCTGGGAAGGAATCAAGATTGATGGTAGCCGACATTGAAGAAGCCCTTCTGCTAGCTCATTACTTGGAAGAAGTATTCAACTGGCAATTCCAATTTAGGTCCTCATATGGTGGACTTAAGAAAGGCTATATGTTATGGTTAATTTCCCAGTCTCGGCCGTTGTATCTTGCGAGCCTCGCTTTAAGCGACTCATATCAAAGTGTCTCGAGACAGGCGCGACAAAAGTCTGGAACTTTCACAGAACCCTCATTTCGATACAACCTAGCTCTGGAGTCATTTAACCTCGCTTTGCCAGCCAATAGCAGTACAGAGGATCTGGCGTTGCTGGCTTCTGCTATTAACTTCATTCACCTTGGGGTATTTTTGCTCCCAGTCATAATTTGAACATAATTTCATCTGCTAACGGCAATGCCAGATTTTACACTATGGAACAATTGATTGGAGTGCAAATCTCCAGATAGCTACGTCAATAATATCTCCCTGGATTCTTGCACCGTCCAACCGTCCTCAGGTCAAAAGTGTCGGAGAACAAGCGAATCTAGAATAAAAGTCGACCGAGTTCTTAATTGCTTGGATCATCCATTTGGATGTGATTTCTAGTCTAATACGACAGCCACTTCCAACTCTGTGCGGAAATTACATAATCACCTTGCAGAATTCAGCTTCTAGAATCGACATGGAGTCTGTTAATGGATGTCAGAATTGGGTTTACGTCGCCATCTTACAGATTTATGAACTACGCTACTGGAAGAAAAGAACGAAAACTTTCAGTCTGTGGGAATTAGTTTCCAAGGCCAGCTCGATCCAACAGAGTCTGGAGGAGAATATTGCTTCAAATATGAAGCGGCTCAATCAGAGCAAGCATGACTTAGAGCAGAGGCTGGACCACTCTGAATTGACTAGCCGTGTCAAGTATGACTATCACATATGCACAATCACTCATGTTTATGCATGTTCGGCTTCGGTTTTGCTGGAAGTGGTTGTCTCGGGCTTCCATCCGGGACTTCAGGAGATGAAAGAAAAAGTTGATCGGGCACTCAAAACCTATGAATACATAGACGATCCTAGTTTCCTGCGTATGTTTCGCTGGCCACTATGTGTTACTGGATGTATGTCTCAACCAAGGCAGCAAGACTTCTTACGCAACCTTATGTCATTCCAAAGAGCTAGTGATATGAGGAATTTGCATGATGTTCTAGAGATTCTTGAGAAGGTTTGGGAAATGACAGCAAATGACGGATTTGGAGAAGATGGCTTTGATTATACAAAGCTTGAAAGCCTTATCTCACGAAACATCTTTATAGTATAGCTTAATAGTATTATTGTTGAATGAAATGACTACTAAGGCAAGCGTGTGGGTGGCAAAGATGTTGTATTCTGTAAGAAATAAGTGTTTAAGAAGAGCCTACTTGCGGGGACGGTCTCATGAATATTCCCATTTGATTCAACGATTATTAATTCATTAATTTGGTTACTGTCGGTATAATATCTATACCGATTTATATTAGTCGGGATCCTGTCAACTACTCAACGGGCAACCTAGTGAGGTATTACAGTAGGGTGCTTATTTGAGTATATTGACAATGGATGATTCCTTCTATCTAATAGAAACGAGTGGTTTTATATAGGAACCTACCAATTGGGCTAATCCTAATTAGGTTAGGCTTATATATTCTATGGCTCTGATTAGCTGAAATAATAAAGGAAATATAATGAATATAATTACTAGATATCGATGTTCTAATACTAGGCCTACTTTAGAATCATTGGACCTATAGGTTATATTTAATTAAAGGTATTAATTGATATTAATATTAGTCTATTATCCCTCTCTTCCTTCTGTATCCCTATCCACTAGTTTTCCTTCTCTCCCTTCCCTATCTCACTACTCCCGGTAGCTCTCTCTATCTATCCTATCTCTTCTAGACTAATATAGTTTATATCGATGAAGTATTTCAGAGTATTACAGGCCTTAGTCTTTATTATAGTATCTATAGAATTAGTCTTACTATTGATCTACTTGATTTCTACTATTTCCCTCCTTTTATATACCTAGTATAAATATATAATATTGATTATTAATTACTTTTTCTAGGTTATACTAAGTTTAACTAGATAGTTAAAGAGTAATTTCAAGTTAGTATATATAATTAATAAGATTATTATTAATAGTACCTTATTAAGAGTTAATTTAATTATAACTATAATATTAAATTTATATACTAGTTTATATAATTTAGTAGTTAAAATACTTCTAGTAACCCTCTTATACTTAATTAATAACTAGTAGATAATATTAATCTTATCTATAGTATTTATAAGTATAATTATATATCTAATTTATAATAAGAGGTTTAAATTATTAGTAAAGGAGGTATTAGTAAAAGTAATTAATTTTAGAGTTTTTATATTAAGTTTAATAAACTTAAGACCTTTAGATAGATTATTAATCTACTATTATAGATATTAATTTAAAGTTTTTATATTAGTTTCCTTAGAGTTAGTTATTTAGATAGTAAATAATAAATTAAAAGTAGTCTCTAACTAATAAATAAAAGTAATATAGACTCTATAAATTCTTTAAACTATATATTAATCCTTAGATATAAGACCTTAGTAAATTATACCTCTAGAGCTTATTAATATAATAACTTTAGTAATTTTAATAATACTAAGATTCTAGTATTATTATTATTAGATAAGTATAATTCTATTTAGAACTATATAGATTATATTATTATTGAATTTAAGTAGTTTCTCTAGAGTTAATTACTTATATTCCTTAGTTAAAAACTTAGCTTTATAGAGTTCTCTTTTCTCTAGGGTAGTGAATTTATTATTTATAAGGAATAGTATATTATTAGTTTATAAACTAATAACTTTAAATAGTAGTATAGTACTACTATAGAGTAGGTATAGATTATATAAGGACTATTCTATAGTTATTTTTATAATATAGTAGAAATAGTAGATCTTAAACTAGTAGTTTCTAATTTCTAATACTTTATATAGTAGTTTTATAACTTTTAGAATATAGTCTAAACTAAGTCTAAGTATAGTTTCTAACTCCTTTAGTAGATATATATAAAATTTATAATTAAGCTTAGTTATAGATTATATATAGACTTAAGAGATATTATATAAGTAAAGGTAAGTCTAGGAATTATCTAGAAGAGTAGTAAGTATAAGGAGTATTTATTAACTTATATATTAGATAATTAGAGATTATATTAAAATAATTTACTTTTTTATATTATTATAAGCTTATATAACTAACCTTAACTTTTCGAAAGTTTATATAGTTCTCTAGTATTTTATATTATTAATAAAATAAGAGTTAAAGAGATATATTATTAGAGGAATATCTATAAACTTAGTAATTTTAAAGACTCCTTTTTCTAGAAGTTTAATAATCTCTTTTTAATATAATATTATAAACTAGAGCTCCTATATATTAATATTATCTTAAATAAAGATAGTAAGGTTTACTATAGTTATTAATAGAAGTAGATTCTTATATAAGTACCCTCGGCCTTATTATAATAGTACTATTATAGTTATTTCCTCTATTAGATAGATTAAATTAATTAATTAATTTTAAGATATTTTACTAGTTTAAGATATTTTACTAGTTTAGGGTATTTTACTAAAGGTATATTTAATAGAGGTAGTTATTAGGATTACTAGAGTAAGTATAGATAGAACTAATTATACTATAATAACTTAATTAATAGATTAATAATAATACTATAGAATAGAAATAAATACTATAATATAAGTAGTCTCTAGTTACTTAGCTTACTTATAGAACCTTAAGGGTTTTATATTATATTCCTAGTATTAGTAACTCTTTCTTTTATTATAAAGTAGACTATTATCCCTTAATTATAATAACTAGTAATTTTTATAATATTAGATATATTAATAGTTAGATTCTATAATATATAATATAATAATTATAAGATTTTATAGTATTAATAAGTAATAGAAAGATTTCTAAAGAACTTCCTCTTTTAAATTAAACTAGAATTAAACTCTAATTATTAGTTTAAATAACTATTAAATAATCTTAGATAATTATTTTAAAATAGACTAAGTTTAGACTATAATTATTTATAAAAGAAATATTTTTCTCTTATTTCCTTTATTTAAAAATATCTCTAATAATACTATCTTTTATAAATCTTTTCTAACTTTCTTTCTTCTTAACTTCTTCTTTTTTAATCTTTATTAATTAAATTATTCTTTTTTAAGATAAGGATAGTTTTATCTTATTCTATAGTATTATTAATAATTCTATAGAATTATCTTCTTTATCTTTTATATCCTTATCTTCTATATCTTTACTTTCTATAATATTATAGCTCCTTTTATAAAGATTCTATAAATAGTATAGTAGGTTATTACTAGAGATATTAATAATTATCTATTCTCTACTAATACTAATAGTAATTACTAGATTCTATAAAATATAATTATTCCTATAGTCTTAAATATACTCCTCTTTTAAGTTAATTAGAATAAATATTAGTTTACTATCTTTACTTATACTTAGGGTATTCTAGATAATAATTATTATTACTATAATTATAATAATTATTATATCTTTATAAATACTATTATCTTCTTATATACTAGATTAAATAATTAATATATTATATATAAATATATAAATTACTACTTTTAAGTAGATAGTATAGATTATAAAGTTATCCTTATTAATCCTATATAAGGAAATACCTTATTACTAGTTCTAGCTCTAGTTCCTACTACTACTATAACCTCTACTCTTATAACTTCTATTCCTACTCCTATAGTACTAGTTCCTAGTAGATAAGCTACTAGTAGTATTAGTTATAATATAGGTTATAGTATAGATAGATCTTCTAGTAATACTATAGTTTATAGTAGTTATTAAGATAATCTTATATAGTATAATATTAGTTAAGTTACTAAGTTAATTAGAGATAATTATAATACTTATATATTATATCTATCTCTTCTAAAGAAGGATAGTAGATCTAGTAATCTATATAAAGAAGGATTATATAACTTCTTCTCTTAGAAGAATACTCTATAGTATACTACTTATATTAGTATTAAGAAGATATTAAATAATCTATAGATAGAGAAGACTTAATTCTTTACTTACTAGTAGGGTTATTATAATAGAGATAATAATAATAATCCTTTTAGTAGTTCTTCTAGAGATCCTTCTAGTAGTAGTAGTAAACTATTTTAGTTTATATTTATTTATTAATTATTTTATAGAATAATTTTATAGAATAGTTTAGAGTATTTTTATAGATTAGCTTTCTAGTAGTATTTTCTAAAGGTATTTCTATAGGTATTATAAATCTTATAATATAGGTTTTTATATTTTATAAGGTATTTTTATAAATATTTAATAGATTTTCTACTTTATATAATAGTCTATAGTATAGTTTTTATAATAGATTAACTAAAATAACTAATATAGAATAATAAAATAAATTAAAAATATATCTATAATATAAAATACTATAAACCTAAACTTTATAATATAACTCCTAGTTATTAATTTAAGTTATAATAGTCTTTTATCCTCTTTCTATCTAATCTTTAACTCTTACTTAAAGTTAGTTTATATTAATAAACTTCTTAAGAGTTTTATTTAGACTTAGTTTTATTATTATATCTATAAGATTATCTTAGCTATTAATCTATTAGATCTCTTATAGTTCTTTCCTTTTATAGGATTATTATAATACTATAATATTAATTATTAAATACTTTTCTTTAATTATTCTAAGTTTAATAAGATATTTATAAAGTAAGTAAGAGTCTATATAAACAATAGTTAGAATAACTATAAGGCTTAGCTAATCTATAATTAATTTAATAGTAGTATTAATAGTAATTACTATATCTATACCTTCTACTATTCTATAGATCTCTAATACTAGTATACTTTAGATAACTCTTTTACTTTTTATAGAACTCTAATATACTAGGTTTCTCTTAATTTTAAAGTATTCTTATTCTATAGTTTTATTTATAATAATAATTTTATAACTAAGTTAAAAGCTAAGATCCTTATTATTTATAAATAATCTATCTATAAATATAAAGAGCTTTATAATTAGTAAATTAATTAAAATATAAGTAATTCTATAGTCTAGGTTCTATATTTACTAATTAAGTCTCTTATTTAGGTTTATAATATCCTCTTTAGTAGGATTCTAGGTTTATATAACTATAGAGAGGTTATAAATAGTTTCTAGTTAGTAGATTATAATAATATATACTCCCTAGGCTTATTACTTAGTATATTAGTATTAAAGACCTAATTCTAAGAATTCTATAATATCTATTTCTATAATTTAAATAAGTTTAATTTTCTTATCTTACTCTTTTTAATATAACTAGATAGTATCTCCTTATTTCTATAGAATATATCTATTAAAAATAAATAATATTTCTAATATTAGTATCTCTTTTTACTTAGTTATAAATTTAGCTTTCTTAAGCTCTTTTTTCTTTAATCCTATAAATTTCTCTAATACTATAATTAGAGTATTATATATCTATATACTAACTATCCTAAATATATCCTTATCTTCTATAATTATTACTAGTAGATAATAATTATAGATAGATATTATTATTAATAGCTTCTTTTTATAATACTTATAATATATAGTTTACTAATAGATTCTAACTTTAGGGATTTTATATAATAGTTATAAAATAACTATAATTATATTTAATAGATATTAGTATTATAGTTCTATAAATAACTTTATTAGAATAAGTTACTATAGGAATATAATTAATTAAATATATACCTAAGTAATATTATAAAGTTATATTTAGATATTCAAGTCTAGAATTTAGATTAAAGAAGGGGCTAGTATAATTATAACTCTCTAACTAGCTCTCTAGATTATTAGAGATTAGATAAGAATAACTTCTTTTCCTTTATTATTATATACTTAGATTATAAGTCTTGATTTCTTATATAGAGTATCTATAGCTTTATCTTTAACTTTATTTATAAGTTTAAACTTAAAAATTTAAATTCCTATATACTTTTTAGAGTTATATTCTATAAAACTAAATACTTCTCTTATAATTAAACTATTAATTTCCTACTTTTAGAATTCCTTAAATAGTATTCTAGGAGTTATAATAACTCCTTTCTTCTATAGTTTTAATAAAAGCTCTTTATTAGTTTACTCTTTTATAATTATAAATATTATAGTAATCTCTTATTCTATAATAACTATTTATATAAAATATTTATTAAAATCTCTAAAAATATTAATACTTCTAATAAAGTAAGTATAAGTA